>JARBWK010000002.1:183029900-183506082 GCA_030556195.1 Anolis apletophallus
AGCATTGTCAGTTCAATATCCCATGATCTATTCTATACTATACTATACTATACTTTGCTATATTATACTATTGCAATATCCTATGAAAAGACTTCTGGACCAAGAGCTGTGAATTCCACATTCAAATTCCAAATCCAATACCTCTATTTTATTTTACCTGAGGCCCCTTCTACGCTGTCATATAAAATCCAGATTATCTGCTTTGATCTGGATTATATGGCACTGTAGAAGGGGCCTAAATAAACTTTAGCAACCGCTTCCTCCTGAATATTGCTCTCCCATCTGTAAACCCAGGTTAAAAATAGGCAATTTTTTGGGCAGCTGATAAGCAAATTTGTTTCCTAGTGTAGGAGGGATTCTTGGAAGCTGTGGAGCTACACCATCCCTTTTTTATTCAGCTTTCCCTTTGCTCATGCAAAAGGAGCCCAAACCTATAGTGCCCATGCAGTAGAGTAGAGCATCTGCAAACCCAGAAGGTGAGTTTAATTACTCATTCTTAACGAAATCGACCATTCAAGACTGGAGGCTTAGTCTTGAATGGGTAATTAAGACTCCTTAGATTTATGAAAGAAAACCTTACAGGAGAAATATATCATGCTTGCACTAATTCAAATATACATATGCACGGATCCGTATATCTGCCTTTTTTTCAATTCTCAGGAGCCTTCCCCTGAGGGTGAGAGAGTATAGCTTGCCCAAGGTCACCTATGTGTTTTCATGGCCAAGCAGGCAATCAGTCCTTGTTTTCTAGAGTTTTAGCCTCACTGACTCTCAATCATAGCAGTACTGCCTAGCTATAATATTCCATATCTTCTGAACAACTCTGGTGCCTTCTTTTGTGAGAGTGTTGCAAAATTTATTCTCGAGATTAGTAACTTTTAAGTACGATTTCCTTTTTATCTGTGACTTCCTCTTGTTGTATGCTGCCTAGCTAAAGACCAACATCATATTAACTTCAGCCAGTTCCCAAGCCCTGTATCTTCTGAGCAAACACTGGATTGAGCAGGTTTCATTTTTAGAGCAATGCTTTCTCCATTCATTTTGACTTCTCCCACTCCCCTCCTCTTACCCAATACACCAATTACATCAGGGGTAGGGAACCTATGGCTCGGGAGCCAGATGTAGCTCTTTCCATGATTGCATCTGGCTCTCCAGAGCAGCCCGAGCCTCGGTTTCCCAGCATGCAGCGAGGAGGAGTGACGCAAATGTGCCGTGACTGCTGCTTCTGCACCGCCATCGCCGCCTCTTCCTCATTCACCCGCTGCTCTCGGGGCCCTGCGCCCTCTTCGCTGGGGATGGCGGAGCCCGGCGGTGGCGCCTCGCCCTCATCTTCCTCTTCATCCTCTGCCACAGGCCTCGGGGGAGGCGGGCCCGGCCTCGCTGACCCCGGGGGACGCCCAGTTCATCGCCCTCATCGTCAGGCAGCTTAAGAGCTGCTGCCTCTTCGACGCCTTCCAGAGGGACTGCCTCGCCGATGTCGACATCAAGGTCCGCCTTGGCCCTGCGCCCTCCTCCCCCTTCCTTTCTTTTCCCTTTCTTTTATTTCATTCTTTTTCTTCCCTCTCTCCCTACCTTCTTTTCTCCTTCCCTCTTCATTCTTTCCTTCCTCTTCCAGTCTTTCCTTCTCTCCTTCCTTTTCCCTCCCTCTCTCATCTTCCTTCTTTCCTCTTCCTTCCTTTCTCCACTTCACCCTTTCTTTCTCCTTCTCTCCTTCCTTTTCCCTCCCTCTCCCCTTCCTTCTTTCCTCCATTCTCCCTCTTCCTTATTTTTTTATTATTGTTATTTCTCGAACTTCTAGGCCACCACTCCCGGGTGGCTCGGGGTGGCTTACAAAGTCAGAACAGTAACACAATAAAACACCATAAAAATATAATAAGACATCCACACATTAAAACAGAAGATGCTGTATGAAGATGCAATAACGTGCAGCATAATACAATATAGTTAAGATAAAAACACAGGCAGAACTGGTACATTAATGGCATCTTACAAGCCAAAGGCCTGTTGGAAAAGGAAAATCTTACAAGACCTCCTAAATGACATGAGATCGTGTAGTGCTCCTAAGAGCTTCCTTCCTCTTCCTTCCTTCCTTTCTCCCCTTCACCCTTTCCCTCTCTATCTCTCCTTCCTTTTCCCTCCATCACTCCCCTTCCTTCTTTCCTCCATTCTCTCTCTCCCTCCCTCTTCTATTCTTTCCCCCCCAAGTCTTCCTTTCCTTATCCTTCCTTTCTTTTCACTTCCCTCTCTCTGCCCTTCTTTTTCTTCTTTTCCCTTCATTATTTTACTTTTTCCTCACTCCCTTTCCTTTCTTTTCCCCACCCTTTCCTTTCCTCCCCATTTCCTTCTTTCTTTTCCCCTCCTTGTCTCTCTCCTGCTTTTCTTTTCTTCCTTTTCCATAGTTCGTTCTTCTTTTCTTTCTTCCCCTCCCCCTCCCTCCTTTATTTCCTCTTTCTTTCTTTCCCCTTCCTTCCATCTTCTCTTCCTTCCCAGAGTCCTGAGCATGCCTTTTGCAGAGCCAGGTCTGAAGTGTCCCATCATTCTGCCGGGGGAATCCTTTTCTCATAGTATGTACGTATATCCTCACATTTAGTTGAATTCAGTCTTAAAATATTGTGTATATATAGGCTCTCACTGAAATAAATTTCCAAATATTTTGCTTTCATTGCTCTCTGAGTCAAAAAGGTTCCCGGCCCCTGCATTACATGATGGGCAGCTACATAGGTACTCAGCGTATGAGTCTCAGTTCAGCCTCCGATCACAAAGCCTTGAGGCTGTTATTTTGGGAGTCTGCAAAAAAAAGGAAGGGGGGGCTCTTAATCTCTCTGTGCCACTGCCTTTTTATTACTCACAAATCAATCTCCAAAGAATCTCTGATGTATTTACAGCCACCCTTCTCTAACATCATGAGCACAGGATGTTAGATTTTAACTAGACAAAGGAAAGATAGTGTTTGTTAAGACAAAGCATAGGACTGGACAATGGAGTTTGAAAAGCAAGTGTGGCTGTATGCGCATGCTGTGTGCGTGTAGGCAATTATTTGACTTTTCTCTATTTTGCTTGGTTCATCTGCTCCCCTTTTTGCCAACAGCACCCTGAGACACTGCAGTGCTATTAGTGATGTGAACTGTTCTTTTCTTCTAAGGTTTTATAATTTCAGTACTTTCATAGGATATGTACATAAAAAGAGCCATTTCAGAACACACTGAAGCTTTCTGTTGGCACACTTGCCATCTAGCTATCTATGGGAAGTCCGGCCAGACATGGATGTAGTGGTCCTTCTCTGTGAATGCTCTTCCTGACCTTGAAAAGTTCAAGGACAACACTATATTCTTTCTTTAAAGAATGCAATCCAAAGGTTCCCAGAGCCTTCCGTACTCATTACTTGTATTTATAGCTGGTTTACCATATCTTATATAAAGGAAATATATACCAGTTTACACAGATGCATACGTTTAAAGGCATCAGATCCTGGAAGCTAAGTAGGGTCATTTTCTTTCATATCAGAAGCAACTTGAGAAACTGCAAGTCACTTCTGGTGTGAGAGAATTGGCTGTCTGTAAGGACGTTGCCCCATGGATGCCCGGCTATTTTGATGTTTTACCATCCTTGTGGGAGGCTTCTCTCATGTCTCCGCATGGGGAGCTGGAGCTGACAGAGGGAGCTCATCCATGCTTTCCTTATATTCGAATCTGCAACCTGTCAGTCTTCAGTCCTGCCAGCACAAGGCTTTAACGCATTGCACCACCGAAGGCTCTAAGCAGGGTCAATAATAATAATAATGATAATGATAATAATAATAATAAATAGTATATTTTATTTATATTCTGCCCTATCTCCCCGTGGGACTCAGGGAGGATTACAGTACACACATAAACAGCAAACATTCAATGCACAACAAAGACAGACAGTGCATAAATAGAGGTAAAGATTCCCATCTTTTTCTATCTCTGGCATCTAGAGGCTGTGCTTGACTCCAGACACGAAGTGGTAGGGGATGCTGTCACTCCATCTTCCATGTGAGGAGCTTTGTTGTCCTTAGACACTCTCCCAATCGAATTGCTGGCATGTCCGCATAGGTGCCTTTTTATTACCTCCCTGCAAAAGCAGTACCTATTTATCTACTAACATTGCTGTTTTTGAACTGCTAGGTGAGCGGAAGCTGGGCTGATGGTTGGGAGATCACTCCAACCCGGGCTTGAACTGTTGACCTTTCAATTGGCAAGATTTTCTGCAACTGGCGGTTTAACTTGCTGTACTAAAGGATGGCCCTAGTTAGTACTCGGATGAGAGACTCCCAACCAATATAAAGTTCTGTAAACTTTATTTCAGAGGAAGGAACTGGCAAAACCACCTCTGAGTCTTCCTCACCTGTGGAAATTCATGCCATAAATCAGCTGGCTACTTGAAGCTCAGACATACGCATACACACATAGCCACTTTGAGTCCCCTTTGGGGGAGGTAAAGCAGGGTATAAATCAATATAATAAATAAATAGATAAATATTGACTATTGCAGTGGTATTTGTTGGGATCCATGTCAGAAGGATAGTGGATCCGCCCCCAGTTTTAGTCTTATTCTTAAGGGAACTAAACTCTGGAGTGTTCAATGGTTTCCAGGCTGTATGGCCGTGTTCTAGCACATTTTCTCCTGACATTTCACCTGCATCTGTTGTGTCTGGCATCTTCAGAACTAAACTCTATTCCCTAAAAAGGTTTAACACCTTGGGTAGCTTCTTTAGAGTTCAGACTAAAGCCTGGAGTGGGTTCACAGTACTACTGACATGGCCGCCATCAATTGCCACCTTTTATTCAAATATAGTTCGTACTATTTGTAGGATCCAAAATAGCTTCACAAGACTATTAACCATCATTATTGACAATTCATTTGGATATTCAGATACTCCTCCTATGAGGCATCAGTTTCAGCCCTCTGATCTGCTATTCTTTATACAAATAATAACTGCCAAAACCCTAATGTGAATTTTATACACATTTCATGGCCTACAGTCAGATTGTCCTAAACCAGGGGTGCTCATTAGGTAGATCGCGATCTACTGGTAGATCGCGTAGGCGTCCTGGTAGATCGCAGGCAGGGTGGGAAGAAGGTTCAGTCCCGCCCTGCAGGCTCCCGATGCCACCCAGGTGCAGAAGGAGGTTGGACTGGAGAGCCCTTAGAGGCTTCCTCCTATTCTAGGAACCCATTGTTGTTGTTATTATCAGAGGCTGAATGGCCATCTGTGAGGAATGCTTTTATTGTGTTTTTCCCTTATGGCAAAAGGAGGTTGGACTGGATGGCCCTTGGAGGTCTCCTTCTACTCTAGGAACCTATTGTTGTTGTTGTTACTATTATTATTAATAGTAGTAGTAGCAGAGGCCGAACGAATATTATCATCACTATTATGAATAAATTCAGGGGCTTATTATACTCACATTTAGTTGAATTCAGTCTTAAAATATATTATATGGCGCTCACTGAAATACATTTCCAAATATTTTGCTTTTATGGCTCTCTGAGTAGTGGGTAGGTAGATCATTCTTACTTGGTTGTTTTATAAGTAGCTCGCATGCTGAAAAAGTGTGAGCACCCCTGTCCTAAACATACCCTGCAAATTTGATGAAAACCTGCAAATTAAATTTTTTTTTAAAAAAAACGAGAAAACACCTCTAGACACTCCGGCACAACTTTGTAATCAATTTTGCTGCAAGCTGACCATAGAATATCAGTAGACAACCTAGAGCCTCTCTGGGAGGTGAAAATGTGTGTATTTTCACTTTCGAAGCATGTTGACCATAGAATCACACTGAAGGGGCTAGAGATTCCTAAGACCTCTTTAGACGTGCTGCTGGAATTGACATGGATCGAGTCGATTCTGACGGTACACATCCGGGAGCATGGGAACCCATGCCCTGCACTGTCCCAGCTTCTGGCTTACCTTATCACATGGGGGGAGGAGGGAAGCGTCCACCAGCCATCCTGCCCCATTGAGGACAATGCAACCACTGGAAGCCTCTTGTGTTGCCACTGGTGGCTTTTATTGGTAGCAACTCCAATTCTGCAGCTGTTTTGCCACAAAGCCACCTTGGAAATACTTATCCAGAAAGTGATGGGAGCCAGTAGGCTCCATGGCAAAGCTGCTACAGAACCAGGGTTGCCACTTAAATTTGCCCTATGTGAAGAGCTTCCTAAAGAGAAAATTCTAATCAAATCTGTAATGAAATCTGCAATGGTCAATTTCACAATTGTGGAGGACTGACTATAGTTACTTTCATACAATACAGTCAGCCCTTCATATCCACAGTTCCTGTAGGCATGGATTTAACCATCCATGGCTTGAAAATATGCCCCCTCCCACCCCCCAAAAATAGAACCAAAAAGCAAACCTTGATGTTGCCATACAGAAGGGATGTCATTTTATTTATTTATTTCGATTTGTTGGTTGTGCCTTCCGATAGGCTCGGGGCGACTTACATGTGCTAAAACCATAAAAACACTATAAAAACAACGGACCAATGTCCACACATTAAAATTACACAGGTTAAAATTATACAAACACATACACCTCAAGATAACTCTCATGGCCTACATAGCATAGTGGGCGGCCTGGAGTTATTTACTGACCGAAAGCCTGTACAATTAGGTGGGTTTTACAGGCCTTGCGGAAGGCTAACAGATTGGACTGTGATTGAATTGTGGGGGGAAGAGCGTTCCAAAAAGCTGGCGCGATGTAACTAAAAGCCCTCCTCTGCGTTGACGACAGGTGGAGGGATTGGCAGCTCGGTACCACAAGGAGGTTCAAGGACTCAGATCGCAGTGGTCTTGGGGGACTGTATTGGGAGAGGCGGTCCCTTAGGTACACTGGCCCCAGACCATTCAAGGCCTTAAAGGTTAACACCAACACCTTGAAGGTGATCCGGTGCTCTATTGGAAGCCAGTGCAGTTCGCGCAGAACAGGCATAATGTGGCAGCGAGATGGAAGGCCTGCCACGAGCCGAGCTGCAGCGTTCTGCACCAGCTTGAGCTTCTGGATCGCTAACAACGAAAGGCCAATGTAGAGAGCATTACAGTAGTCCAATCTTGAGATGACCGTGGCTTGGACCACTGTGGCTAGGTCATAGGGGGACAGGTAGGGAGCCAGCTTCCTTGCCTGCTGGAGGTGATGGAAGGCTACTCCGCTGACGATGGAGATATGCTTCTCCATTGACAGTTGGGAGTCCAGTATGACTCCCAGACTTTTGACAGATGAAGACGGGCGAAGCATCGGCCCGTCCAGGGTTGGGAGCTGGATCTCTCCCATACCCAGACGACCCAGCCACAGGATCTCCGTCTTAGCCGGATTCACCTTCAACCTACTGGCTCGCAGCCATCCAGTAACAGCTTCAAGGCAGCGATGGAAATTATCGGGTATGGAGTTGGGCCGGCCTTCCATCCCCAGAATGAGCTGGGTGTCATCCGCGTATTGGTGACACTCCAGCCCGAAGCTGCACACCAACCGAGAAAGTGGTCGGACATAGATGTTAAATAATAAAGGGGAGATAATTTCCCCCTGAGGCACCCCACAAAGGAGGGGGGCGCCCCCCGAGACAACCTCGCCCCTTCTCACTCGCTGTGACCAGTTCCGGAGGAAGGAGGACAGCCAGCTAAGGGCTGCCCCCCTCACCCCAGCAAGACGGTGGGTCAAAAGATCGTAATCGACAGTATCGAACGCTGTCGTGAGGTCCAATAACACGAGCAGCACCGATCCACCCTGATCTAGTTGGCAACGCAGCTTGTCTGTGATGGCGACCAGCACCGTCTTCGTCCCATGCCCTGAACGGAAGCCGGACTGGAAGAGGTCAAGCCAAGTTGCATCATCTAGGTAGGACTGCAACTGCTCCATTGCTGCCCTTTCAACCGCCTTGCCCAGGAACGATAAATTTGATACTGGGCCGTAGTTGGAAGGGACCGACGGATCTAAATTTGGCTTCTTCAGCAATGGAGTGACCACTGCCCCTTAAATCCCTCTGGAAACACTCCTTGCTCAAGGGAGGTGTTAACTAGTTTCAACAGAGGGTCACGTAACCCCTCCAGGCAAGCTTTCACCATTTTACTATACCACTGGGCATTATGGGACTTGAGCATCTACAGTTTTTGGTATCCATGAGGATTCCTGGAACTAAACCCAATAACAAGCCAAGGAAATATGTTTTCTTGCTATGGATGAATTCTGGATGGATGCAACTCCCTATATCCCCGCACAACCAATCTATATAAGTGGCTTTCCCAAGCTTTGTACATATCTAGGAGCAGACGGTGCAGTGGATCCTTGCTTCCTGACATGAGCATGATGTCATCTCATGTCGGTGATTGGCAGGTGGCCATGCTGCGTGAACCCCCTGCGGAGCGACAGCCAGCAGAAGGCTGCTTTGGGGTCTCCAATTGTGTGAATAAATGATGACCCGCTGGGTAGAGGGAGGCAGCCCAGATCTGTTCAGGGCACATTAAAGCTATTAACCAGAAGAAAAACCGTGAAAGAGAGAGAATTGGGAGCTGGGCAGGGAGGGAACAGAGAGAGAAAGGGGCACCACATTTAATCTCAAGCAAAGCAAAAGTCACCAGATTAAGGGTTTCCTGGCTGAACTACTCTAGCCCTGTGTCACCAACAAGGCATGTTATTCGCAAGCAAAGAAACAGAGTGAGAAGTTTTGGAGATGAAAGTGCAGCAGCTGTGTGCTTGAGGGCTGGAGGGCATGCGGGTGGATGGACTCGGTTTTTGAAACCGGCACCAGGCTCCTTCTGCGTTTTCCTGTCTGCTCCAGTCACCAGCTTCACGGCTGACTTTGAAGGCTGTTGTGTCTGTGCACCCTTCTTTCAGCCAATGCCAGTCGGCTGCATGTACAGCAGTTTTGCACAAAGGGCAGGCAGGGAGAACGAGGGAGAGGGAGGCATGGCGCCGTTTGTTCTCCAGTGTTCCCTTCTACATCTTGAGACTTCTGACCTTTCTTTGGTTTACCATAAAATAAATTGGGAAAGATTGCAGCAAGGGTGAATAATTCAGATCTGCCACAGCTCGGAGCAGAATGAGATGCAGTGTTTGAAAGCTGCATTCTGTCCTCCTCCAAACTGAAATACATTTGAACTTCTAATTTATAGCTATTAGGCTGGAATCCAGCTGTAGGTTTCAGCCCACTTTAGTGTCCTCATACCATCCTTCAAAACTATTGTTTTTCCTGATCAAAAAATCTCACTTATATCAATAGGATCTAGGTAAAGGTAAAGGTTTTCCCCTGACATTAAGTCCAGTCATGTCCGACTCTGATGGGTGGTGCTCATCTCCATTTTTAAGCCGAAGAGTCGACTTTGTCCATAGACACCTCCAAGGTCACGTGGCCAGCATGACTGAATGGAGCATGGTTACCTTTCTGCCAGAGCAGTACCTATTGATCTACTCACATTTGCATGTTTTCGAACTGCTAGGTTCGCAGAAGCTGGAGCTGACAGCGGAAGCTCATGATACTCTCCGGATTCGAACCTGCGACCTTTCGGTCAAAATGTTTAGCAGCTCAGTGGTTTAACCTACTTCTGGAGAATCACATATAGGGTTTTGTTATTACAAATATCAACAATATTATTATTATTGGCCATATTAGCACAGTGAGTTAAACCGCTAGCTGCAGGAAATCTGCTGACCGGAGAGTTGGCAGTTTGAGGACATGAGTCGGGGTGAGCTCCCACTGTCAGCCTTAGCTTCTGCCAACCTAGCAGTTTGAAAGCATGTAATGTGAGTAGATCAATAAGTACTGCCTCAATGATAAAGTAAGAGGGCACTCCATGCAGACATGCAGATATGCTGGCAACATGATCAGAGATGTCTATGGACAACAGGCTCCTTGGCATGGAAAAATGGAACAAGGCCACCATCTAATGGCCGGAGTTGGACATTGCCTCCAGACATCGAGGATGGAAGGGGAAGGCTTTTACTTTTGTGTATTGTATGTCGTTGTTGTTCACTGTGTAAAAAAAGCCACTGAATGTTTGCCTTATATGTGTATAATGTAATCCTCTCTGAGTCACGCCAGGGAGATAAAGCGGAATATAAATAAAGTTTATTATTTTTATTATATTTATTTATACCCCATTTTATCTCTCTTGAAGGGAACTCAAAGTGGCTTAACGTAAAAGCATTAGTACACAATTTAAAACATACAAATATACAAACATTAAAACTAAATTAAATATAAACAGTATTAAAAATTCACAGTTAAAAACCATTCAAACATATGCAATACATATTCGAGTTCAAACCATCTTTAAAAGCCTGCCATTTACTCCCACCAAGAATCTGTCTATTCTATTTACATGTAAGTCTTGCGACTATTGTTCATAATTCACTCCTATGCAATGGGAGAGAGATCAACATGCTAGATTCCAACCTGAATTCTGCTGTTATGATTTTCCTGAAGCACCAGGTATTGGACTGGAGCCATGTTTAGGCAAGCTTAGAAGATGCCTAAGGAAATCAATGGGATCTAAGTTCATCATTGCTAATTCCTATCAATTCCACCAGGCCTGCTTTATGACTAAGCTTGGCTTTAGCCATCTGATTTCCACCCAGATGCTCACAAGTTTAAGCATCTGAATGCACTACATTAAACTAAAATTTGGAGAAGATGTTTGGAATGGTTACAATATAGTAGTGGTGGTGATAGTAGTAGTAGTAATAGTGGTAGTAGTAGTAGTATATTGATGCTTAGAATTGAAGTTGCCTGCTTCCTATCAACTTGTCAAAATATACACATGCAATAAAAATGTTCCCATATTAAAATTTTCTTGCCTTTCTCCCTTATCTTTAAAGGAGCAATGTGCCATGTTGTGTTCAGCAGCCTATTCCTAAATAGCACGATTAAAGCTCAGACAAATACCTGCAGGGGATTCATTGCCCACTGACATGGAAGCAACCCACCACCACTGACTTCATTGTAGGCTTTCCTGATGAGCTTCAGAACTCCATGTGTTTGAAATTTTCCTGATGGGATGTCAACACCACTTGGCAGCAGAATTTGGGCCTTATTCACACAATATCCATAGTTTTGCGATTTCTCTTTAACTGCCATAGTTTCTACCTTGTGGTGTCTTAGGGTTTGTACTTTGGTCGGAGACATCAGAACTACTTCTCTGATTGGGAACAGGCCCAGATTAACAGCTTTTTGCGCCCTAGGCCACACTTTAGAATTACGCCCCCTTTAAGCCAACCTCTACCGCACCTCCCCACCTCTCTCCCCCCCCCCTCCACCTCACACCGCCGCATCCTTCCCTTCCTGTGCCAATGGGGCTGAGGGGGAAGGTGTGTGCGCACTGTCACTGAAGAGAAGGGAATGGGCCCCTTTGTGTGGCGGGGAGCGAGTTCGTTACCCCTCGAGAAAGAGGCAGAGGAGAGTGAGCAAGTGCTGCAGAGCCGAGGCCCAAAGGGCCGGGGAAAACCAGGCTGGGTCCAGAGCATGCTCTTCATCTGGGGCAGTGGCTTCAGAGGCGTCCCCATGTGCGGCTCATGGCCCAAAGGCTGCAGAGAGTCGGGGCTTCCTTCGCCTCAGGCTCCCCTCCAGGCCTCCACGTCGCACACCGCCCTTCTTTCCGGCGGCCTCCTTTTCCCTCAGCAGCCTGCAAAGGAAGCTGCTCCGAGCCAGGCCAGGCCAGGCACCCCCTCCCCTCCCCTCAGATGCAGAAGCACTGGCTGAGAAGCAGCGGCATAGATGGATGGGCTGAGGCTGATGCAGCAAGCACGAGTGCTGCCTCCACGGAGCCCAGCCTTGGCTCCGCCTCCTTTTGGGTACCAGGCGGCAGGAGCCAATCACGGCGTGATTTTTTTATTATTTTATAACTTTTTTGTCCATGATCTGCGCCCCCCTCGGCTTGCGCCCCTAGGCCATGGCCTAGGTTGGCCCTATGGGTAATCCAGGCCTGATTGGGAATCTAAGAACCCACCCTAAACTTCAAATCCATGGCAGTTAAAGTAATACCATAGACTTATAACTGCGTAGTATGAAAAAATATTTAGTCATCCCTGTTTTTATTGGTAGAGATTGGGAGAGGTACGATTGTCTGCCTTCTGTGCCAAAAAGAGCTTCGCTGGCTTTGATTACAACATACTACAAGCTACCATTTGCTACTCCACATCATGCTCTCGGCATTACTTCGTGAATGAAGATTCTTAGAAAGGACTCATCCCATGCTTTTTACAAGCGCGTTGATGACTAAAAAGGCCAATGTGAGATAGGCAAGTTTGGTTGCAGAAAGCACAGCAGAAAGTCTCCTGGGGTGATGTTGTTTCCAAGTTGCGGTTCTTTCTGTGTTGTCGTTTCTCTTCAAGACCCATTTGGTGTGTCTTCTCGAAAGAGGCCGTAGCATTGTGGATAGTGCATCTCCATGCCTCCCGATGTGAGGCCAGGGAGGACCATTGTTCATGATCAAACTGGCCGAGCCTGAGATGTTGTTTCAGGGAGTCCTTATATCTCTTTTTGGAGGCGCATCTCTTGCGCTGACCCGTGGCGAGTTCACCATAGAGTAGTATCATCATGCTACAAAATGATAAATTGGTGTCTTTCTCCAAATTCTACCCCACTTTCTTGGGATTAGCCATTCCGTCTAGCCAAATATGTATTCTACATCTGGAGTTAAGGACATAGAGCCACACTTTATTTAACCAAAAATATTGCACTACAAGGGATTCTGTGAAATAATGCCTTTTTCGTACATAACAACATCTCTGTCCTCACCGCTTTCAGATCCCTTGGATTGAAACCTGAACAAATTCACAGGAGATGACAATCCAACATTCAGAACAGAAAACCTCTCTAAAAGCATCTCAGAAGACCAAATGCTGCCGGGTTCAGCTTCTTCACCCCTTCACCTCTCTGTAAAAGAGCCTGTGGAGATGAAAAGGTCTGCCTGGCTTCTTGACGGTTATATTTTTTTATGCAGAGCTCCTAACTCCACTCACTAGATCATTCTGGCAGTTTTCAATTTCTACTCCAATGGATTCGGAGGTGACAAGTTCAATTCTCTGTTCTCTCAGACCTTCTTCCCATGACCTACTTTTTCATTCTGCAGCGTTGGAACAATGCCTCACTACATGCCTCACTCAGACCTGGGTCTGTACAAAAAGGCAGGTTGGTTGCCAATAACTCAAATCACACTTTTTGCATCCTGCTAACTGGGGATGCTTCAGAATATAAGGTTCCCCTCCCCCCAAAGTCCCTTGTGCCATGTCTTGACATTAGGCAGATCTTTCCTTTGGAAAGGACTGGTGGGCATAAATATGGTCATGCAAAGTTGAGCTTTCTTGAGACTAGGCTTGCATATGTGAAAAACTTTGAAAAAAATGATTAATGCTTTTGCAGTATGCTGGCAACGCATGTTCGTGCACGTGCCTTCAAGTCTCCTGTCAATTTATGTCAACCCATTCCATTATGTAGGAGTTTCTCAGTGAAGGAATGCTCAGAGGTGCTTTTTCCAGTTCTTTCTTCTGAAATATAGCCAACAGCACTTAGAATTCATTGGCAGTCTTTCATCCAGGTACTAACCAGGACTGATTCTGTATAGCTCCCAGGATCAGATGAAATCTAGTGCCTTTAGGCCAGTGTTTCCCAACCAGTGTGCCATGAGCGATCATCAGGTGTGCCGTGGGAAATTGGAACCTCCAATACCCTTTCTTCTCTCTCCTGCCGAACACTTTTTCTTCTCCACTTGGGCTCCCTTCTTCCCAGCCTCGCTCTGCTCACTTTGCCTCACTTTGCTCTGGGGCGAGTCTGTGCAGTAGCGCCCGCACGGGTCACGTCTTCCTCCCTCCCCCCCTCCTGAACATGCTCCCGCTGCCCCCACGGATCAAAATGGCGGCAAAAGTGGCAGTGTAGAAGAAAATGTAAGTGTTCAGCAGGAGGGGGAAGAAAAGGCGTGATGGGGAAGGGGGAGGAAGAGGTCTCTGTCGAAGGCTGGCATGGGCAAACTTGGACCTTCCGGGTGTTTTGGACTACAACTCCCACCATTACTAGCAGCCTCAGGCTCTTTTCCTCCCCCCACCCCCAGCCTTAATACATGTATTTCAACGCTTGATACATGTATTTCTTTTGCATGGTTTGTTCTACTTGATATGGCCTTGCGGCTAATGCAATAAACTATACTACTAACCCTCCGCCATTTAAGCAGGAAAGGGCCTCAGGCTGTTAGGAATGGTGGGAATTGAAGTCCAAAGCACCCAGAGGGCCGAAGTTTTCCCATGCCTGTTTGAGGGACCTTAAAGTAGTGAGCCTCCTTCCAACATTGTGATTCTGGATAGAAAACAAACAACAATATAACATAACATTGTTTGAGTCCACAGTGCTCTCTGGGTGTAGTTGAATTACAACTTCCAAACTCAAGGTCAATTCCCAAGCAAACCCTTTCAGTACTTTCTGTTGGTAATGAGAGTTCAATATGCCAAGTTTGGTTCAATTCCATTGTTGCAAGAGTTCAGGATCCTTTTTGATTGTGTGTTAACTATAAATCCCAGAAACTGTAACTCCCAAATGTCAAGGTCTATTTTCCCAAAATCCATCTGGGTTCACATTTGGGCATATTGAGTATTCATGCCAAGTTTGGTCCTGATCCAACATTGTTTGAGTCCACAGTTCTCTCTGGATATAGGTGGACTACAACTCCAAAACTCAAGGTCAATGCCCACCAAACTCTTATAGTATTTTCTCTTGGTTCTGTGAGTTCTGTGTGGGAAGTTTGTGTCTTTCTGCCATTCCTGCCAGGATATATATGTTGTGTTCATTGAAACAGGCCCAGGTTTCACACTGAGTGTATAAATACATTTAAAAACATACTAACTATATGTATTACTGTGTTAGAGTGTAATTTTGTGTCATTTTGGTTGGTGGTGTGCCCCAGAATTTTGTAAATGTAAAAATTGTGCCACGGCTCAAAAAAGGTTGGGAAACACTGCTTTAGGCTATGTGGGCAACTGTTACTGCTAATTTCTTGGCTTTTCTTCGCGAATGAAAATTTAAGAAGGACTCATCCATGCTTTCTACAAGCACGTTGATGACTAAGGAGGTTGGATGTGTCCTTCGAGCCTGTGCAATGGACCTTTCTGGTGAAGCGCAGCATGCACAGAACTGGCCTCACTCTTTAAACCAAAGGTGGCAGCGAGGTCCTCAGGTCGTAGGTTTGGTTCAAGTTTCCTTCTCTTAGATGGTTGACCTTACAGGGTTAAACGAGCACCATCTGCCTGGGTTTGAAATTAGAGTTTTCCTTCTCTTAGGATGGTTGCCAAAAGGCTAGAGAGCTCATCCTGCCCTTTGATGCTCTTTGTCAGACCCTTCGGTTGTGACCTGTCTGGCATGGGAGGCCCTACCGGTGGCTATTATGCCACCGCCAGCATAGCTCACAACTTCATTAGGGTACGCAAGCCTCTCCTCCACAACAAGGGGGCGCCAACGGAGAGGTACTGCTAATAGATATAGATACCTTATAAAAGCTGTCCATATTTTTGGTTGCAGTTGCAAAGAGAAAGCTAAAATAAAAGATTCAGTAGACAGCTATTATATTCTGAATTACACTTTCTGATTTGTAAATGGTCACAGGTCACATGACATCTCAACTGGCAATATAAGATACATCAAAACAGATAGAAGAAATCAATAATTATTTTCAAAATGGCAAAAATTGATTTTGTCTTTATATATAAGGACCGTATCACATTAAGTGAGGGATTAACCACACATAATAGCAAAACTGTGAGGTCCGGGGGGGGGGGGGGTTGCGCATGGAGAACCCATCACCCCATGCCCTGCATCATCCGACTTTTCACCGGCCACATCACATGAGGGAAAGCGTCTTCTGCCCAGCTTCCCCTCATTGTAGCAAAGGCAACACGGGAAGCCTCCTGTATAGCCACAACAGTAGCGTACACCACTTCCTCTCCCCTTTTGCCGTGGAACCCAATCAGAAGTAGATGCGCGTCTTTTAATGGAGAAAGGGGAAAGTAAACAGTGTATGACATATCTTGAGCATCCATGGATTTTGGCATTCATGGGGGTCCTGGAGCCAAACCCCAATAAATACCAGGGACCTATTGTACTTGAGATAACTCATTTGGTATATTCTCAAATTACAGATCTCAAATGTACATAGGATGCAGTCAAAGTGAAAGCACTTAGGGTTGCCATGGATCAGAAATGACTTAAAGCCATACAACAAAAACAACAGCACCAGTACTATAATTGTGTATGTGAAAGGAGTCCAAAATAGTTGCAAATGTGACAGCAGGGTTAAAATGAACATGGCTAGAGATAGGAAACCTTTATACTTAAAACACATCAAACTACTGTGTCTGAGAAAGAAGAAACTCATATCAAAGTATCACAATCTTGCTGCAGGCTGGCCAAGGAAACCCCAGGAAGAGGTTAGATCACCTTGAGAAGCTGGTCTTCTTTAACAAGTTCTGACAACGCAGTGTGTTGTTTTTTGCTGTTTTGTTTTTCTGAAAGAAAAGATGATACTTCCCTAGTGGTATAATGAAAAGAAAAACTGTTGGGAAGCTGGAAATATTTCACTGTTGTATCACAAATATGACAAGCTGATATTAACGCCAAGCTTGTATCAGTTTCTTGTGGAACAACCTTTTCCAGATCTCCATATATCAGATATGAGGAAGTGAGCAAATATATCATTAGTGACATGTGGTTTACAGTTTCCCCGGATCCTTCTATAATACAAAAAAAATGTCATTATAATTACAGTATATCTGTGTTAACATTCTTTCTGTACATATAGATCCCTAAATCTCATTTATTTAAGTCAGCTCATCACATTCAGTGGGGTTAGGGGCCAGAAGTTAACCATAGAATCACACTTATGGATTTAAGATGGATCTACACTGCCATATAATCCCGATTATCAAATCAGATAATCCATATTATTTGGTTTGAACTGGATTATATGAGTCTACACTGCCATAATACCCAGTTCAAAGCAGATAATATATATATTATAGATGGGGGCCTAAGAGATTACTAAAGAGGGTGTTTTTTCTAGGAATCTCTAGAGACCCCTCTACACTGCATAAAATCCAGATTATCAAATCCGATAATCCACATTATCTTCTTCGAATCGTATTATATGAGTCTACACTGCCATACAATCCAGTTCAAAGCAGATAATCTGGATTTTATATAGCAGTGTTGAAGGGGCCTAAGTCCTCCATCATAATAAGATTGTCCAGTGGACGTTGACCATAGAGTCATGCGAAAGATTTAGAGATTCATGGAAAGAACATTTTAATCAAATCTGCAAATAATTATGTCTACAAAAGTTATATACACAAATGCGGAAGTCCACAACTGTATTTGATTCCATTATTCAAGTTGACACACATGGACACTTCAAATAAAAATTAAAGTAATTTTATTAGAAATGGTACCTTAAGTAAGTTAAGTTGGTCTTTGTTGGCTTTTAATTACTGCATTTTAATATTAAGATCAAGTCAATAAAAATTTATGGCATGGTATACTATGGAATATAGTTTTAGTGAGGCTTATAGTATTTTTAATATTAACTACATTTATCTGGCATCTACTAATCCCCATGGGTGCCATTTAGCTGAGTGTCTACTGTATAAAACAATCCAAATGTTTAAATCTGCCTATTAATAGATGGTTCAGTATAGTACAACAGCCTGACAACATCAGTAAAGTGCATCCCAAGTCCACCAGTTGACACACGTGAACACAGGAAGACAAGGACAAATCAGAATGAGCTGGCCCAGTGAACCTCTGTCATTCTTGATAACAGAAAAGTTCCCTATGTTGCTGACCTGCCGCAGATCACACCACAGGGGAGCACTGAAGCATGCCTGAGAACAGTTTCATATCCAATACTTTTATATGGAAGTAGACACTGTTTCCATATAGGTACTTCCACAAAAAGCTCAAGGGCCCCAACTCACACTGCCATATAATGCCTCTTAAACTCCATTATATAATCAGTGTAGAATCATATAATGCAGACTGAACTGCATTGAACAGGATTAAATGAGTCTACACTGCCATATAATCCAGTCAAATACAGTTAATTTTGAAACTGCATTATATCTCAGTGCAGATCAGGCCTGGATCAACTCTCATATGGATAGCATAAGAATCCAATCATTAAATTAATATTTTTTTAAAAGAGAATTTCGATACTGTACCAAAAACTACTTGAGTGGCATACGGAAAAAGAAGTAATTAAAAATTGTATGATTAAATGGGCACAAAACATGGGGCTAGGGTTGCCACATGAATAAGGGACAGGTACCTAAAAATAGGGACACTTCATAAAAACTTGAAAATCATCAATAATATGGATTTTATATGGCAGTGTGGAAGGGGCTTGAGTATTTCTTGCTTAAGGAAACCCTATGAAATCAATGGAGCTAAGAAAGCTGACATGAAGACTATGAACTCATGTGGTGCTAGAGATCCCATGGACTGCCAAAAGGACATGATGACTAAACTGAGGCAGCTTTTTGCAGCTGACAGATGGTAATTCTGTCAGCGGAGATTGTGTTTAAGTGCAGGCCAAGGTCTTTTAGGCACTGCACCCAGTGTGCCGATGACCACTAGGACCACCTTGACTGGCTTGTGCCAGAGTCTTTACAGTTCGATCTTTAAATTCTCATATCATTATACTATTATTATTATTATTAGACAATGTTTTTTTAAAAAACATATTAAATTGAGCTATTTTAAAACAAAAATATTGCTCTAAAAGACATTTAAAACAAAGGATAAAAACATACTATTAGAACATAATTATGTTCAGTTCTCTTTTTCCTTTGCTATTCCTTTGCTATTCTACAAAGAGTTGTGTGAAAAGCTCTCTTTTTTCTATTAAAAAGAGGCATAATCCTAAGCAATTAGGGGGGATCTCTTATTTAGATTTGCATATAGCCATCCCAAAATAAGAGGAATTTCATTCAGCTTTACTATTTTTAGCTTAATTCTCCCTTAAGAGTCTCCATCTTACTCTTTGAAATGAGATTTCAACATTCAGTCCAGAGATGGTGTGTATTTTTCCCCCTAAATCTTATGTTTGATTCACAAAGCAATTCAAGAACTGAAATTATTCATGTAAACAATAAACTCCTACATAAGTGGGAAAAAGCATGTCAAATCTATCAGCTTTATTTTTTTAGTATTTAAGGCACAAAAGAAGAAGATGGAGGAACAGCCAGGCATCTGTTATCCAGAGACCAACCAGCCACAATTAATAAAGAGATACTAAAGGACATTAAGAACACAGCCGCGATATATTGCTATCTGTCAGAGTGTTATTGGGGAAATCAGGGTTCATGGCAAAAATAATGGAAGCAAAGTGCCCAGTGGAGTGTGCAGCATCCTCAAGAGGATATGATAAGCTGCCATATCTCTCTGTTGTGAAACTCTCCATAGAGCCGAAGCTATTAGTGTGGGAAGCGGACTTCCCTAAGGAGAAAGAGAAATAGCTCGATGGCATGTGTGCGCATAGTTCTTGGGCACAGAATGAGCCTTTAAATATCATTCATATTCTATATGTGTTTGGCATCTGCTGAGGATTCATTACCGGCTTCCTCATATGACAGACTATAGCAATCAGGGTGGATGGGTTCTGTGCTGCATACAAGCTCCCTAAGTAGTGTGTGCATAATATATACTCCAGTTCAATGTGGATTTTATATAGTGATATCGGAGATGACCCCCCTTTTTTCCTTAGGCGCTGTAGAAGACAGTTTAAAACCAAGAGATTCATAGTTTTCCCAAGAACACCAGGCTGGAAGTGATCCCATAATCCCCTATCTGTCCCCCACATGGGAACCTAAGGCTCTTTCCATGGCCCCATGGTCCCACATGACAATGCCTCTGCAACCCACACTGTATGAATACACCCAGTTATTTTCCTTTTGCATTACTCTTATGGACTTTTGCTCATTCCCAAAGACTTTTTCCTTTCTGTCTAGGACCCCTTGGGCTATCTTTTATGAATCTAATAAACTGTGTACCTTTTTGGTGGGTAGGCAGGGGTGATCAGGATGGTATATTTTTCCCATAAACCCCAATGTATATCCCCTCATGTTTCCCCCATGTATGTAATTTTAAAAATATGAAAGTACCTCTGTTTACCTTTAGCCAGCTTCCTTGGTTGAGGCTTGCCAGCTGCAAGCTTGTGATTCAATCACTCATCCACTAGCCTCATTTGCATGACTATAGCAGGAGCTAGCTCTTTCCAAAAGGGTCTTTCCTCCTTGGGACAAAACTGGTTTCTGCTAATTAATAGACAAAGGCGTCTTGAGTTTCGTTTACCTTTGTGCCATTGATTAATAGGCAAATCTATTTCTATATTTCATAAACGGCCACCTCTATCAGCCTCGGAAACCGGTACATGGCTACAGCTTCTTCATTTGTTTACCATCCAAAGAACTGAGACAATGCAGCAATATATTAATCTGTGTCTATCAAACAGAGAAAAACACAGATGAGGACCTTTGATCATCAACCAAAAGACAATAGAATTGCTCAGCCTGAAAACAAGAGGGTTCTTGCTGAACACTTGGCCACTTGATCTACATATTTAATCCCATCAAAATGTTTTTCTGCCTTCATTGTTCTACTCATCACTCACCTCTTTGCCCCCATTGGCTGGAAACCGAAAGGAGATGCAGCCAGCCAGCAAGATTCCATCCAATCAACACAAAGCTGGTCTGGGGGCGGGAAGTGGGAAATTTGAATCTGTAACCTTATAAAATGGCATGTTTTTCCAATATAACTTTTATGTCAGCATTGACGAACGATTGTGGCTGTCATCCTTTCCAGCTGGTCTGAATAAACACCTGGGTGGTACTCCTTCAACTTGGTGAGCTTTTTATTAGGAAATTCTAGGAAAAATTGGGATTGGGCTTCCTTTCTCACCAGGGTTAATATGGATCCTCTTTGGTGGGTCTAGCTGGTCTGTCTTCAAGACAAGACCCCCCAAATTCTGTTCGGTAACAGAAGGGGCCTGAGAAGAATATGAGAAAGTTTCTTTTCTGCATTCCAGTTCCCAGAATTCCCCAGCCTCCTAATTGGAGGGTTGGAGGACTATGGCCCCTTCCACACAGCTGAAAAAAATGCACATTGAACTGGATTATATGGCAGTGTGGACGCAGATAATCCAATTCAAAGCAGATATTGTGGATTATCTGCCTTGATAGTGTGGGTTATATGACTGTGTGGAAAGGCCCTTACAGTCCAGATAAGATGAAGTGTAGCTAAATTTGTCCCTTTTTATTTGTGTGTTTATTTGTTATTTAGCTTTTTGGGGCATGACTCTTTTTTTGCTTAATTAGTATACTGTTCACATTGCTTTAACCTGCTGTTTTATATCATCACGTTTCACTCAATACTGCTGTTTTAAATGGCTTTTACCTGCCGTTTCATATGTTATACTGTGGTTTTAATAGTACTGTGTCAGCAAGGTGCTGGAAAGCAGAAGCCTATGTGCACCACCTAATTTGTGCAGTAAAGCAGCTCAATCAAAATGAAGTCAACCCAAAACTTGAACAAACGGAACTGGCTTTAACTGACGACAGTCTTCCCAAAACCTCCAAAGGTCTCATGCCACTTATACTCTAAAATAACATCTAGTTTCCAAATCCAAATAATCTGCTTTGAGCTGAAGTATATAATAATAAATAACAAATAATGATAAATCTTTATCTGTACCCCGCCACCATCTCCCCGAAAGGACTTGGGGTGGTGAACATAGCACTCAGGGTACCTTTTGGTCACCCCTCCCATGCAAGAACGGGGTTATGCTCGTGGTTCTACTTAGTATGAAGTTGGTTGTCATCTATATTCATCTTTCGCCTTGAAAAAACCCAGTTTTGGGAGAAACGGACCCGATATGGCCTGGGGATTACCAGCATTTGTTTACCGTCGGCATCTTTGAATTGAGCATTCGCATTGGGGAAAACTACACCTCTTTCCTCCTCAACCGACTCCTACTCAGGCATTGTGACATTCCCCCCCCCCCCCCCCGATTTCGGGCTTGCTTCCACTGCCAACATTCGATACTTGGATTACAAATATCCCAGCACCCCCCTGGATTTTAGCTGGGTTCCATTGGTGAAGATCATTCTTCATAACACCATCATATGACATTGTACTGGCGGTAGGACTGGGAATTAACGTGTCTTGTGTTTAGATATATATGTATTGAAATTGATATTTCTGTGTATTTTGGTACTTACCATGGCTAATCACTAAATGAGATATATAGTACTACTTTGTGCACTTCTGTGTTTCTACTAAATAACAATAGTTGACATCATCATATGACCATAATACATTACTCCAAGTCAAAGGTGCAAGTAAATAGCCATGTTTTTAGGCTCAAACGGAAGGTTTGGATATTTGGGGATAATCTAATCTCTCTAGGAAAAGCATTCCAGAGCCGGGGAGCCACTACTGAGAAGGCCCTCTCTCTCGTCCCCACCAACCGCACCTGTGATTGAAAGAAGTGTTTCAAAAAGAGTGCCTTGCTTCTCCTTTTGAGTAAGGGGTTTAAGAGGCAACAAAAGATCACATAGAATTGATAGCTTAAGAATGGTACTTTGGATCTCCTCAGAAGTTCACTCCTGATAAGAGAAAGTGGGGAATGATAGACATCAAGGTGATAAGGACGTGGAATGGCTAGCCATTCCAGAAAATGGGGAAAGACGGGAGGGAACGTGGTAAGATAGATCCCTCCACTTTCCATACTTTCCTCCGTTTTCCCCCTGTTCATCTGATGAAGTCCTTAGATCAGTGTTTCCCAACCAGTGTGCCGTGAGCGATCATCAGGTGTGCCGTGGGAAATTGGCACTCCCCCCCCCTCCTAGCAGCCCCCTCACAGGTTTCCAAGAAACAAATTGAGCCTCTCTGCTTGGAAATGTTTGGGTTTTTTTTACTATTTTACTGGATTTTTCGAGAGTTGCCTCCCCCCCCCCAAGGAACTGTTTATAACAGCTTCGTGACATCCATGGTTAACTGGAAGCAAGTTTCACTCAGGGTGAAATTTCACAAAGGTCTGGAGAACAAGCTCTATGAGGAGCGGCTTGAAGAGCTGGGCATGTTTAGCCTGAAGAAGAGAAGGCTGAGAGAAGACATGATAGCCATGTATAAATATGTGAGAGGAAGTCATATCTATGTTGTGTTCATCGAAACAGGCCCAGGTTTCATACTGAGTGTATAAATACATTTAAAAACATATTAACTATATGTATTACTGTGTTAGAGTGTCATTTTGTGTGATTTTGGTTGGTGGTGTGCCCCAAGATTTTGTAAATGTAAAAAATGTGTTGCGGCTCAAAAAAGGTTGAAAAACACTGCCTTAGATAAAAGTCCAAGGTTGTATGTGACTTTCACCTAGGAAGCCATACATTTGGAATGAGTTCAACCCAACTGCTTTCTGCTTAAAGCAAGTCTCTTTCTGATAAAACGTTTCAGAGAGGCATGGATGTGTTCTTTCTCTTTAAAGGACAGGCTCTTTCTTGCAGCATGGATCTACCAGGTATGGACAGCATGTAGCCAATTGAGCTCCAGAGCATAAATAATTCAAAAGTCCTTAAAAACGTTTCTTTCTCTCCCTTCCTCCCTTTCCCTACCCCCCAATCTCTGGCTTATAACAAATGTTAATTTAATCAGTTGGCAGTAAATCTGGCTCAATGCTGACTCATGCCAGACAATGCCCCCAGAGACCGGTAACAGCACTTTTGCTGTCTCATTTGGAAATGAACAATGCAAAAGCCAGCATTCCAGCTTCACCCTTTCCCTTTGGAAAGATATATATATATATATATATATATATATATATATATATATATATATATATATTGTGCGCAATGGCATGAAAACTGCCAAGTCCATGCAGGGTTTTAAAACTCAGGGGCATGCAAACTTTTTGTTTTTTTGTTGTTGTTTTTTTATAACCAAGTTGAGTTGCATGTAAGTGCCATCCTTTGTCCCTTCTGCTGACAGAAAATGAAAATGAAACAGGCAGGCAAAGAAATAGATGGAGATTCACTCTGAAACAGGGGTAGGCCAAGGAAGCGGCCGCATGGGGCGCCATCTGGGAAGGGGCGAATTCCCCCGCCCGCTGGGTGCCGGCACCAGACAGCGTCCTGGCCCTGCCAATGTTCCTCAGGCAGCGCCATGGCTGCCTGCTTTTGGGGCCCGGCTTTGTGCGCTCCGACGCTGCTTCTGGGCATGCGTGGAGGTTTTCGCGCAGGCACAGTTGCTCCGGATCTGAAGTTGAGTGCAGGAGCAACTGCGCATGCGCGAAAACCTCCGCGCATGTCCAGTAGCTCCTGTGCACAAAAGCTTGTAAGTAAAGCACTCCCTATCGGGCAGGCAGGGAGTGCTTCCCCTCTCACTTTGTCTCCGCCCTGCCGCTGAATACGGTGACCCAACTGGGCAGGCAGGGGGTGGAGACAAAGGGAGAGGGGAGGGGAGCCAAAGGGGTATTGGCGACGTATTGCCTCCTGACAGCTGCCACCAGAAGTAGCTGCCACGCGCTGAGGTGAACTCCCTCTCCAGGCCCAATCACGTGTGAACCTGTCACACTTCAGCCGCTTCAGGCATCATCTTGGCCTGCGCGGCACCCCAGCCAAGGTAATTGAAACTTATTTTCTGAAACAGCTTGCCCTGCTCGTAAACTGTGCTCAAGCCCTTCTGACCTGGCCTGTGTGAACCTAAGGGGAGGCAACCATAACAGAGCCTCCAAGGCGGGGTTGCCCCGGCATTTGATAATGAAAGCGGCTGAGAGGATGCCTCCCCTCAGCTAGATGGCTCCCAGTAATGAGGCCTGCATTCCAAGAGGCCTGAGATCACATCAACATGCTAAGGATCATCCATCATGGGCTTTGACGTGCGACGCAATTTCAGGATTCTATAATTGCCCCGTGCACCCTCCAGCTTTTGTCTTCTACCAACATCGCATCCAGGATGGACTAGGGGAGAGGCCGGTCGGGCCTTCCCTTCCAGCGAGGGCCAGCCAGCCAACTCTGGGCTGGTTCGTCTCTGCTCCACCGAAGCTCGTCCCTGCTTCACCAGCGGTTCGGCCGTGCTATGCCTGCACCCCAGGTCACCGTCGAAACCAGAGGAGGAAGCATGCAGCTGTTACAGTGTTTGGACTCTCTGCTAATGGGACATTGTTCCTGCCTCCTTGCCTCAGCAGGGATTCCCTCGAGGTTGCTGGATCCACTGCTACTGAATGCGCTGCTTCCTGCCTCCTTGTCTCCGCAGGGATCCCCGTGAGGTTGCTGGACTCTCTGCTACTGAAAGCGCGGTTTCCTGCCTCCTTGCTTCGGCAGGTAATCCACAGTATCTTCCGTGTGTTGCTACAGCTGTTCCTGTCTCCCGCTACGGTGAGGTCTCCCTTTGAAGGACCTGTGCCAGTGAAGGGCCCACCCCAGCCTTATTGCATCGGCTGTGATTCTAAAGAGACTATCTGCTTGCTACTTTGACCGTCCCTGTCTGTTAGCCACGGCAGGGAATCCTTGGGGGAAAGACTCTTGTCTTGAAGCCATTTATCCCAGCCCTCTTGCCTCGGCTGGGATACTTTCTATGGACCCTGCAGCATCCGGCCAGGGAACCTGTTTGCCAGTCTCTCCCAACCGGGCTGCCGTGACCAGCGTTCCGGGGCGCACTTGGCATCATCGCAACTTCGAAGGGACTTTGTTGCCTTTGAACTCTGTGCTTTCCGAGCCGCAACATTTGCTGATCCGGAGGGAACTCTGCTAAAGGCTTTCCCTCTTGCTGCTGGCATTCGGCTTGTGGTCCGAACTACAGGATCATACTTACCTGTAGATCTTGCCTGCTACTTTAAAGCGCTATATATGCCTTCAAGCTTTCTATTGTTTCCTGAACAATAAAACCCGGTTGTACCCATGTCATTGTGTGGTTTATCCAGGGAGGTCGTGAGCCAAGGCCCTAGGGGGGGCGACAGAACCCTACCACACCTGGCCACCTCCCCACACATGCGTGCCGGCTGGGAGCATCAAGGAGAGACAGGCGCAACTGCGCAGGCAAATAGTAATATATAATATTTTATTTTACTTTATTTTGGTTTATTTGAGTTTTATATAGAGTAATGAAAATATTTAGTAGAGGATAATTTTATTTAAATAAATAATTTTATTATTTTATAATAATAATAATATAGAATGTTATATTATAAAGTCAATATATTATAATATAATTATATTGTAATGTAGTATAATATAATTATGATATAATATAGTATGAGTATGTACTATAATATATTGTATATACATTGATACAATATAATACTACTAATGGTATTGTGATATTATAATTGTATATTTGTTTTACATGGGGGCCAAAATAATGTTGGGGGCAAAATAATGTTGGGGGGCAAAATAATGTTCGCTTACCATATAAAATTACCTTAGACCACCCTTGCCCTGAAACCAATGTTGATATCTAGGGTTGCCAGTGATTTGAAACAATTGAGGGGATTTTATGCCTGTTTTCTGTCTGTATTATAGCGTTATTCTAATCTACAACATACTTTGTGCCACACAATGCACCAAAATGAAAGCACTGTGCATAAAGGAGCCACCCTATCTAAATTATAATGTTTAAAGTTATTTTACACCACTTTGTGAGGCTAAAGCTACCTGGCTAGCAGGGATAGTGCCTTTCCAAAGTATTGATCTGAACCTTTGCATCATGGCCACAAAGATCCAATGCACAGAATGAGTCCAGATAGTACCAGGTACAAATCAGCAATGTTTTTTTTTCCTTTCAGTGTACTAACTATTCTCTCTCAGGGTCCTTCCACACAGCCATATAACCCAGAATATCAAGGCAGATAATTCACAATATCTTTTTTGAACTGTAATATCTGAGTCCACACTGCCATATAATCCAGTTCAATGTGGATTTTATACAGCTGTGTGGAAGGGCCCTCAGTTTACTTCAGGCTTTTATCTAAAGGAGCTTTTTCCTAAAAGAAAGTATCTCAACCTTTGGACTAGTGAAGCTGAGCTATTTCTGGCTGCAGGGCCAGATCTTGCGGTAAGCAAGGTAGGCACGTGCTTACCACTCGACCCATTCAGGGGCGCATCTTTGTTGTCCCCGAGCTCCCTCTGACTGCGCGGCTGCTGGCTGGTCTACAGGGTGTCTGCCTCCATGCCGACTCCGAGCAGGAGCAGCGTAGCCTGAGGTCCGGAGGAGCAGGAGGAAGGGAGGAGAAGGAGGGCAGAGCGCAGAGGAGAGAAGGGGGCGAGAAAAGGAGTGGCAGCCATCAGCCATAGCCAGCCAGGTCGCCCAAAGCGGCCGGGGCCCATTCCCACTTCCGCCAGTTGCCTGGGTGATGGCTCCCATGCTTTTTCCACCACCACCATGACATCACGCGCGCCATTTATCCTACAATTTTGGCAGGAACTAGAGGGGGTGTGGCTCCACCCCGGCCACACACCCTCTCTTTCCTACCGAAATGGTAGGGAAAATGGTGCGCATGACGTCATGGTCACGGCGGAAAAGGCATGGGAGCCATACACACCGTGTATGGGCCATAGCGACAACGACACCACGCTGACCGCTGGGCACGCATGTGCACCCTCCACGAGGTGGAAGACTGGAGGAGGACAGAGAGCGAGGGGGCAGAGAGCGAGGGCCGGTGAGCGAGGGGGCACCAAAATAAGGTTTGCTTACTATTTTAAATTACCTTAGTCCGGTCCTATCTGGCTGTCAGCTTGTTTGGGGATTAGTGTCTTCCATTCATAGTGAGTATGGACACCTCATGCCCAAATGCTCTTGTGGCTGATGAGTGACAGTAAACTGGGTCAGCTCTACCAATAGTGTTGTTGAGCCAAATATGCGGGATCTTCTCATGTCTGAGCAATTGGAAATCACGGGATTTTTATCTGGGTTTGTTCACAGGTTTTAGATGTTTGTTCCTGATTGGTCAGTTTCAAAAAAAGAAAGTCACAGTTGAGTAGAAGGTGAAAACTTTGTGTGCCAGAAACTTCATGAAACATGTGGAGGGCAGAGTTTCTCTGGCCAGGACACAGAATTTTGCAGTGATTCACTGCAGCGCTTCTTCACATAGCTGCATCTTGAGACTAAAAACCACTGAGGTTTCCAGCAAAAGTCCCATGGTGGTTATCCTGGGAGCCTCTAAATCTCACAACAAAGCTTCAAGTCTGAACAACGGAGGCAGAAATCCCAGGACCAACAGGTCTGTATGTGGACCTCTTCTGAAGTCCCAGAATTTTTTGCCCCTGTTTAAAACCTGTGTATTAGTGCCGTCTGGAAGAGCCCTAAGAGCTGACATTGTATGCCCGCATACAAGCAGATTTACCAAAGTATGACTACAGAAGAAGTTGGTATTTTAAAAAAAATATTGTGGCAGGACTGGAAATACAGAAGCCCTCAGATATTACTGAGGACTCTTCCACACAACTGTATAAAATCCACATTGAATTGGACTATATGGCAGTGTGGACTCAGATAATCCAGTTCAAAAAAGATATTGTGGGTTATCTGCCTTGATATGCTGGGTTATTTGGCTGTGTGGAAGGGCCCAGAGAGGGACTGACCAACAGTTAACAGAAAACACTTGCTTGGAATCTTTTATCAGATCTTGAATATAAAGGTTGACCCACATTTACAGAGATAAATATTGACTATTGAATCAGTCATAGATAATTAAATATTGAAATTGCATCATTTATTTATTTATTTATTATTTTGATTTCTATACCGCTCCATTCCCGCAGGCTCGAGGCAGTTTACACAATATAAAACCAACACAACAGCACAAAATAAAAGTTGCATTACTATTCAACACTACAAATGGATTAGATTGAACCAGAGATGTTACAATACTTTAGACAAGTGAAAATGCTTGACGGAAGAGAACCGTTTTGCACGCCCTTCGAAATGAGGATAGCTCCCTAATTCCTTGAACTTTGTCAGGCAAGGCATTCCACAGTGTCGGTGCCACCACCGAAAATGCTCGCTGCCTGGTGGAAGACAGATGGTATGTTCGGACAGAGGGGACATTGAGAAGATTTTGTTCTTCTTCTCATGTTTGCATCATTTACTAAATCAATGTATCTATTGGTTTTCATCTAGGTTCATGAGTTTATATTAGATATAATAACATTTTAGTTTGAAAATACGGTATGTGACAATTCTAAGGAGGTCACAACCCTTTTTTGGTTACTCTACCTCTTACATAACTGTATGTAAACGGTAACCCAGCAGCTGCCAGGACAGTGGAAAAAACAGATCAGCCCATCTAGCTTCCTTCTGTAAATGAAATAAAGTGGAATGTTTTATATCTACATCACGATAATTTGGCAGAGAGCTAAACCTAAATTTCACTGGAAGTAGAGTGAGAAATAAAATGGAAAAAGTGGTATGTTTTATGTCTGCATCACAATAATCTGTCAGGGAGTTAAATCTGAGCAGAAGCAAATGTGGTTTACTGGTTTGAGCATTTGACTATAATTGCGGAGACCAGGGTTCAAATTCCTGCTCAACTATGGAAACTCAATAAATGACCTTGGACAAGTGGCACCCTCTTAATGTCCAAGGGAGGCAAAGACTCAGAATACATCTGAGAAAGCTGCATTGTAGGTTCATCCTAGGGTCACCATAAGTCAGAAAGGACCTGAAGGCACAAAGCAACAAGAGTCGATTATCAAATAATGCCCCCCTCCACCCCCCGCCATCACTTATGTTACAATCCCATCAAGTACACAAACCATCTGCCCACTTTATGCCTATTGCCAGGAAATAGTGATAATTCATCTTTATCTCAGATGTTTCTGCTGCTTGTAATTTCTCTCTAAAGTGACAGGCCCAGAAGGGCAGAAGTTAAAAAATGCATGAAAATTTGCATGACACCATTAATTGCAGCGAAAAAAGTCATAGGCATGCAAAGGACCTTCTCATATCCATCAGCCACCTTGAGCTCTTAGGAGGAAAGGTAAAATAAAAATGCAATAAATAATAAACTGGAGTTGGCAGCAATGTGCTGTCCTACAGATATTGCCAATGGCAAAAGAGTGCTGGTGCTTCACCAAACCACAAGGACTCCATAGCATTGAGCCATGGCAGTTAAAGTGGTGTCAAACTGCATTCGTTCTATAGTGTGGATGTACCCTTAGTCTCTTTGGTGTATATCAGGGCTGTCCAACTGGCGGCCCTGGGGCCGGATCCGGCCCCCCAGCCTGTTGGACACGGCCCCTGCTATGCCCCCAGCCGCCATTTTTAAAAAAAAAAATTCTATTTTTTAAAAAAAATGGCGGCCGGGGGGGGAGGGGGGAGGCGGGCAGGGAGGAGGAAGAGAGCTAGCTCCTCCTCCCTGCACCGCCCCCTCCGTCCTCTCAACGCGCGAAAAGGAGGAGTAGGCGGCGCCAAGGGCAGTGCGTCACAGGCCTGGCGTGACGCGCTGCCCTTGGCGCCGCCTACTCCTCCTTTCCGGCAGCTCCCGCCCCTTCCTAGGGAGGGGAGTCGCCGAAAAAGAGCAGAAGGCGGCGCCAAGGGCAGCGCTGTCACAGGCCTGGCATGACGCGCTGCCCTTGGCGCCGCTTACTCCTTTTCGGCGGCTCCCCCGCCTTCCTAGGGAGGGGAGCCGCCAAAAGGAGGAGTAGGCGGCGCCAAGGGCAGCGCGTCATGCCAGGCCTGTGACGCGCTGCCCTTGGCACCGCCTTCTGCTCTCCCTCCCTCCTCCTTTCCCGGGCGCCGTGGCGCCAGGACAGCCGCGGTGCCCAGGAAAGAGGAGGAGGAGGAGGGAGAAACCTCCCTCCTCCACCTCTTCCTCCTCTTGCCCTGGCGCCGGGGCGCCCAGGAAAGAGGAGGAAGAGGAGGGAGAATGACAGCTTTAGGAGGGGGTGGGGCCTGGGCTGAGGGCGGTGCCCGGGGTGGGGCCTGGGGGCGGGACTTGGGGGCGGGGCCGAGCGTCCCCCGAGGTCATCAGTGACCTCTATTCCGGCCCTGGGCCCGGTAGAAGTTGGACAGCCCTGGTGTATATCAAAAGGGGGAAAAGAGGAACCCTTTTGATATGCCCTTCTTTTTCTACTCTTGTTGTTTATTCGTTCAGTCGCTTCCAACTCTTTGTGGCCTCATGGACCATCCCATGACAGAGCTCCCTATCAGCCGTGGCCACCCTCAGCTCTTTCAAGGTCAAGCCAGTCACTTCAAGGATCACATCCATCTATCTTGCCCTTGGTTGGCCCCTCTTCCCTTTTCCCTCCATTTTCTCCAGCATCATTGTGTTCTTCAAGCTTTCCTGACTTCTCATTATGTGGCCAAAGTAATTCATCTTTGCCTGTAATATCCTTCCCTTCGGTGAGCAGTCGGGGTATCAGGCCCGGATTAACACCTTTTTGCGCCCTAGGCCACACTTTGGAATTACGCCCTCTTTAAGCCAACCTCTACCGCTGCTTTTTTCTTCGGCTACTTTCTCTGTTGTTGTTGTTTTTTTTAAAAAAACCAGCACCTGCTTTTAGTTTTAAGAGGAAGACAAAACATAAATCTCAACTTGCCAATAAAACCTCTTGATAGTTCACTTTAGGATTAGGGGGCCCAAGAGAGGGAGGGAGGGGCAGGAGGGAGCACAACATGCGGGGAAACAGCGCCTGATCCCCCTCCTCTTGCCCCAAGCTCAATCTACGACCCTTTTGCCTCAAAACCTCCACCTTGAGAGCCGAGAAACCGATACTGAGCCCTCTTTAGCAGCCTCCCGCCCCTCCAGGCGACCCACCCTCAAGACGTGCTTTTCTCTCCTTCCTGGAGGCGAACAGGTTGGAGCCCCAGCTGGCGGCGGGAGAGAGCGGCATGAGGCGGAGGCAGCCCAGAAGCAGCGACAGCAGGGGCTCGCTAAGTGACTGGTCCCTGTGCCCTGGGAACATGCCAAGCCTCCAGAGCCCTCCCCTCATTCGATGGAGGGGCATGTGTGTGTGTGTGTGCGCACATGCGCATTTCTGTGAGCAGGCGCGGGCCAGCTCTCTTGCTCATGCTCTCCCTCGTGTGTGCGCCTCCTCTCGCAGCTCCTTTTTTTGCGTCCGGTGGCTGCTCGCTGCTGGTGGGAGAGGAAACTGCAAGGTGAAGGAGGCTCAGCCAGGAAGGGGAGTGATGCCTCCCACTGTTGCTGCCCCTCTTTGGAAGGGAGGACAGGAGAAGCGCGGAGCCTGGTGGCATCCGAGCCAATGCGCTTGGAAGATTCACAGCCGGAGGAGGAGGGTGCTTCCTAGGCAGGCCCGGATTAACACCTTTTTGTGCCCTAATAATTCAGAGAGCAATCCGTTCACTCTTAAAACTTCCTTCCTCATCTCCATGCGCATTGCGTTTTTATTTGTTTCAACATTTTTTTGGGTCCGTGGTCTACGCCCCCCTCGGCTTGCGCCCCTAGGCCATGGCCTAGGTTGGCTTTATGGGTAATCCGCGCCTGCGGGGTATGGACTGGTTGGACCTTCTTGCAGTCCAAGGCACTCTCAGAATTTTCCTTCAATGTCACAGTTCAAAAGCGTCTATCCTCCTTCGCTCAGCCTTCCTTATGGTCCAGCTCTCACATCCATAGGTTACCACTGCTTTAACTATGCAGATCTTCGTTGCCAGTGTGATGTCTCTACTCTTCACTAATTTATTGAGATTGGTAATTGCTCTCCTCCCAAAAAGTAAACGTCTTCTGATTTCCTGGCTGCAGTCTGCGTCTGCAGTAATCCTCACGCCTAGAATTACAAAGTATGTCACTGCCTCCATGTTTTCTCCCTCTATTTGCCAGTTATCAATCAGTCACGTATAAACTGCCATTGTCTCTCAAAACAACACTCCTGACAGCTGACAGTAGCAAAACAAAATAACACAAATGCTATTAAAACATGAAACAGATTAATTAAAACACGAAATATATTTTCTTTTTTTTAAAAACCCCCCCCAGTGTTGATAGCGTATTTGTATTAAAAAATATAGCACCCACCCAATTAAAAATGCCATCTGCAGCGATGCAGCTTAATTATCAAAGGTCTCTTTGAACAAAAGGCTTTGCTTGCTGGTGGAGGAAATATTTTACCAATATCTGAAATATTTTATTTTTACACCAGAAAAACTACTACTATTAAGCTGTTGCCATAAGAAGAAAGATCCAAGGAACCTGGTTGTATTTCAGAAATATTCCCCTCTGACATTGAATTGTAAGGCCTTCATCTGATCAGCTTTAAAGAATAATGACGAAAACAGCAGCAGGAAGCAAGAGGGAGACCACACTTGTCACTCCAGCATCAAGACCTCTGATCCCCTCCTGCTCTTCATTCAGAAAGGGCCTGGGAAAGAAAGAAGAAACAAGATAAAGAGCTCAATTCCCAAACCCTGACTCACTGAGAAAGAGAATAACTGCATAGCCACTCAAGGACTCTGAAAATCAGCCTCCCACAGATCTTGAAAACATTGGTAGACTACAATTCCCAGATTTCCCAAACCAACATGGATACAGGGAGTTGTAGTCCCAAAGCTGAATGTCCCAAGCTCTGCTCAAAATTGCATTTAATTATTGTTAACAAAGGACTTTATCACACGAGGCTGACAAAGCACAATTACAGCAGGATAAAAGTACCTTTGGGTGAGAATACCACATGACTTTGTGTCTTTCCTCTTGTTGCATTGCACTTGAGACATGACTGCATTGTCTCTTTTCAACAAATCCAACATTGCTATTGTTCTGTCTTGTGTGATAATGTCCTTCCGCTGCAGTCCCGATATTGCAAAGCAGAGGAAGTCTCAGAAGTGCAGCAAAATAGAAGAAAAAAATAGGGGGAGGGGGACACAGCATGCACTATGTAGGACAAACATTGGTAGGAAGCAAGTGCAGAGGACTGGAAATTTATATCAATAATTGTATGTTTCTGTTTACTTAAATAATGCAAATTTGATGAGACAACAGGCTGGTGTGATAAAGTCCTGAATATTTATATAGCTTTTAGTTACAAAATGCTATGTGACACAGAATTAATCCAAGGTATTTACATTATCATGAACACAAGAATATTTAGGGGGCTATAGCTTTGGTCCGCGAAAAGGCCCTACTGGTACATTATTTAAACTGTTATGTTTATTCATATCATGACCTGATCACCATGCTCATTATATCCCACATTAATGGGGGTTTTGGGATTTACAATTTTCAGGGTAGACCCTCTTCCACAGTCTCAAACCAAACTCAGCCCCTCCGAAACAAAAGGTACGGCCCTGTCTCCAAGGTAAATTCTCCAAAAGTAAATAAGCATAGACAGTAGCATGAAACAGGAATATTGTAAACATGAACAGAAGACCAATCCCGATTAGCAACATTGTCTCCTTTGAGATGCTTGAAGCCAAAGCACTTAATTAAGCCCATTCAGGCACCCATGATATCATGCCTAACACACCTGGACTTCAAGGTTTTATATTGAATCCGCAGGGAATATCTAGTTGCCTGCTTTTCATGTCCTGTATTCTCACGTCTAATCTACACTCCTTTGAAACCTCCTCATCTTTCCAATACCTTTTCTCAAGGGAACTAGTACTTTCCATTTCCCCTGTTGCCTGGGAACAATCTGAAGATTTCCAAACATCAGCCGCGTCTGCCTGCAATCTCCACTGAAAACTCACAGATGCCACATTTTGGAACCCATCATCCCCTCATCCTCTGAACATTCAGAAAAATTATCTGATGCTTGATGGATTACCTCCTTTGAACTGGATCATATAGCAGTGTAGACTCATATAATCCAGTTCAAAACCCATGATGTGGATTATATAACAGTATAGATGTCATGAAAATTTAATATGCAGCATTGATAAATGTGGATTTGATATGTGGGAATGAATGGAGTTGAATTGAAGAATGAATAAGTGAAGGTAATAATTTTGGAGACACCAATTTGAAAAGACCAAGGCCTGTAATTACCAAACCTGCTTGCTGTACCTGTAATTAAAAGTTGCTAATAAGAACTTAAAAGTAAACTCTGATAAGAACTGGGACAGTGATAAGGGAACTGTTTTACAATGTTAACACAAGGCTAACCCCAATCAAGAAGAATCTACATCTGGCTAGGAAACTGAGTTGGAGTCAACATATTCCAGGATGGAAGATAGCTATCATTTACAACTTTGGAACTATACCAGCAGAATATTCCTAAAAAAGACTTAATCTAATAATTCTCAAGTGTGGCTGAACACAGGAGTCTGTTTTACCTACTATGCTGTGCTCCATGGGAAGGAGAGAGATAATGTACATATGGAGAGTGGCAGATTTGCACGAGAGCAGTCTGATCACTTAGGCCTTCTTTCTCAAGGGAAGAGGAAGAAGTTCATTTTGGAATCTTAGATTTTGTGCAGGGAGTCGGGATCTGCTGTATGGAAAGCAGAGATCTGGTCCTTGGCCTTGTGCTTAAGGAAAGGATGCATTTCGGTGTTTTGAAGTTATGGAAGTTTTGGAACCGTGCATTGGCAGGCTGCAGGGAAGCGGGGTCTGGCCTAAGCAGGTACTTCTTTGAGGGAGAAAAGGATATGGTAATATTTGGAGGCATGAGGATGAATGTGCATGTACATGTGTGTGAATGGTGATTGAAAATGTAATTCTCCTTTGTTTGTTAGCCATGTAATTGTAAACCCAATGTAGTTGAATAGAATATTCAACTTATCTGTACGCAAATGACATCCAGATCTGTCACTCCTTCCCACCTGTCACTAAGGAGGCTGTCCAGACTTTGAACCGGTGCTTGGCTGCTGTGTCGGACTGGATGAGGGCTAGCAAATTGAAACTTAATCCAGACAAGACAGAGGTCCTCCTGGTCAGTCGAAAGGCCAAACAGGGCATAGGGTTACAGCCTGTGTTGGATGGGGTTACACTCCCCCTGAAGATGCAGGTTCGCAGCTTCGGAGTCATCCTGGACTCATCGCTGAGCCTGGAACCCCAGGTCTCGGCGGTGGCCAGGGGAGCTTTTGCACAGTTAAGACTCGTGCGCCAGCTGCGCCCGTACCTTGGGAAGTCTGATCTGGTTGCGGTCGTCCACACGCTGGTCACATACTGAATAGATTATTGCAACGCAATCTACGTGGGGATAACTTTGAAGACAGTTCGGAAATTACAACTAGTCCAACGGGCGGCAGCCAGATTACTAACCGGAGCTACATACAGGGAGTATACCACCCCCCTGTTGTGTCAGCTCCACTGGCTGCCTGTCCACTTCCGGGCTCAATTCAAAGTGCTGGTTTTGACCTTTAAAGCTCTATACGGTTCTGGCCCAGCTTACTTGTCCGAACACATCTGCCGCTACGTCCCACCTCGTAACTTAAGATAATCCGGGGAGGCCCTGCTTTCACTCCCGCCAACTTCGCAAATGCGGTTGGTGGGGATGAGAGAGAGGGCCTTCTCGGTGGTGGCTCCCCATCTGTGGAACGCGCTTCCTAGCGACATATGTTCAACTCCATTCCTCCTGGCATTCAGGAAAAAAGTGAAATCCTGGCTGTGGGACCAGGCATTTGCACACTAGCACAAGGCAGCACTTTGAACTGGATTTTAATGGCAAGTTGGTGGATATGGCTCAATGCTCTTTTTATGGACAGAACACTGTTTTTAACTTAAATGAATGTGTATGACCTGTTAATGTTAATTGTATTTTAATGTATTTTAATGTTGAATGTTTTGGGGGTTTTTATATTGTATTTTAATGTGTTGTTAGGTCACTCTGAGTCCCCCCTCGGGGGTTGAGAAGAGCGGGGTAAAAATGCTGGGAATAAATAAATAATATGTATATCTGTATGTCCAAATTCATTCTTTGTGTAAAAGTTCTGTAAAAGTTCTGATATACCCTCTCACACTGGAAATTGCAAAAAAAAAACCCTATGGTTTAAAGTTATTGAAAAGTTATACATGACATAGATCCAGTCAAAGTGCAAGAAACTGCAGTATTTCCATAGCGATTGCATACTATTTTGAGAACCATTTCAAAAAGTGACTTCTTTTTCGCTACATTCAACCTGCATACATTGTCTTCTGCTGTAATTTTATTTATGATTTATTTACAGTATTTATACTCCGCCCTTCTCACCTCAAATGGGGCTCAGAGCACACAAACGGCAAATATTTGATTCCGATTATACAGTTAACAAGGACAGACAACACAAACAGAGATAAAGGCAGTTTTCCCATCTTATTTCTGGCATCAACTCCGGCAATGGGGTGGGGGATTCTGTCGCTCCATCTTCCATGCCAAGAAGTTTACCTCCGACTAATGTCCTTAAGGGCACCTTTATTACCTCACCATTAAAAGCAGTACCTATTTGTCTACTTGCATTTCTGCTTTCAATGTGCTAGGGAGGCAGGTGAGCTGAGGCTAATGGCCTCGAATTACTGACCTTTTGATCTGCAGGATTTTTCGACAGCACAGCCTTTTAGCCTACTGTGCTAAGCCCGGTCCTAGCTAGATACTTGTACACTCTCAAGTAATCTAGATCAGGGGTGCTCACACTTTTTCAGCATGCGAGCTACTTTTAAAGCAACCAAGTCCAAAAGATCTACCTGCCCCCGCCGTCGTGTGCTCCCGCCGCCATGCACTCTTGCCACTGTGCATGCTCCTGCTGCTGTTTTCCTCCCGCACAGCGCTTCTTCTGCCTGCGGAGCATTGCAGGAAGCAGAAAGCATGAGGCAGGGCATCCAGAGGGAGCGCTCCGTCCTGCCTGTCTCGCCGGCAACGGAGGCTGCACAGCTGCTTCTGGACGAGAGAGAGGCAGGGTGCTCCCTCCAGAGGCCCCGCCTCGTGCTTCCTTCTTCCTGCAATGCCCCGCAGGCGAAAGAAGCACCGCGAGAGCAGAAGCCAGCAGCAGGAGTGCGCGTGCGCGCAGGGTGTGCGCGCGCATGGCAGGAGCGCCCCATCCGGCTGGTGAGGCCCGAAGATCACCTGGAAGAGGGCCGAAGATCTACTAGTAGCTCCCGAGCTACCTAATGAACACCCCTGATCTAGATTGTCAAATCAAATTATTCATATTAACTGTTTTGAATTGAATTGTTCTACACTGCCATATAATTCAGTTCAAAGCAGATAATCTGGATTGTATATGGTAGTGTAGAGGGGGCCTGGGACTGGACTCTTGTATCCTCTTATTCAGGATCACACTGTCTAGAACTCAGCAACAGATGCTGTTCTATGTATTGACGAAGGCTTTCCACAGATATATAAAACCCATTTTCCTAGTTTCCAACAGACCTCACAGCCTCAGAGGATGTCTGCTATAGATGCAGGCAAAACGTCAGGAGAGAATACTTTTAGAACATGGCCACACAGCCTGAAAAACCTACAACAGCCCAGGTCATTTCTGACTTTTGGTGAACCCAAAGCCCTTCGATGTTGCCCTATATCCCAGGATCTGATCCAGATTATTTGCTTTGAACTGGAATATATGGCAATATAGACTCAGTCCCCCTTTTCACTGCCCTATATAACAGGAACTGATCCCAGATTATCTGCTTTAACTGGATTATATGAGTCTACACTGCTATATAATCCAGTTGAAATCAGATAATCTGGATTTTATATTGCAGTGTAGAAGGGGCCTAAATTTTGTGTTTAACCAGTTCCACTTTGGACTTGGAAGCTAAGCAGGGATCAGCCATGGATAAGAGGCTGCTAAGGAATACATTACAAGTGTTCCTTGCCACTGAGGATTCCTTGTCTAAGAAAACCTTACGAAATTCATAGTGTTTCCATAAATGTGCACTCAACTTGAAGACACACACCCATAACTAGCAGTATTGCTTTATCCATCACATATGGGGTTGACAGAGATAAAACGTATTGTGAAGATAAAAGCTAAAATACACATGAAGCCCAATTTGTGCAGAAAGATTCCCGAAAGCACATTTCGAATGGGAGTGACTGGGAACCCCTTTGTTTCACCTTAACCGTAGAGCTCCGATCATGACTCTGGTGACAAATATGGATAATTGCTACTTGCTCGTCTTTCACAGAGGGGTGCTCACATAGCTTTTAAATGGACTCTTCTAAGAAAGATTAAGTGTTTGGTCCAGTTGTCTTGTATGAATAATGCATAGCTCTGGGCTTTTACAACATTTGCTTTTCAGTGGATTCTGTAGATAGATAGATAGACAGATAGACACACACATGTGCAAATGCAGAGAACAACCCCTTTGCTCCACCTCTAATGATCTCACCCTCTTCCCCTTTGGGTCCTAGATGCATCAGAGCTTGGAAAGTTACATTTTAGAAGTAATATAAGAAATTGGCACAACCGCCTCTGAATCTTCCTTGCCTGAGAAAACCCTATGAAATTCCACAGCGTTGCCATTAGTCGACAGGCAACTCAAAGACACACACACACACAATACAATGACACTGATATAATGACATGCTGAAAAGTCACCTATTACTGAGCAGTGGTCGGGTGATGCTCTGGATCCAAGAGCATCAGTCTACTACCTTTCAGTTATGAGTAACCCTTAGGCAGGTCATTATATTTTTTAAAAATATGGCAAACGCTGCCATCACCACACAATTCTTATCCCTCAAGTCTGTTCTCTAGGGCAGTGTTTCCCAACCTTTTTTGAGCCGTGGCACACTTTTAACATTAAAAAAATCTGGGGGGCACACCACCAACCAAAATGACACAAAATGACACTCTAACACAGTAAAGAACGGCTGGGGGTGGTGGCCTGCTGGGATCAGCTGCTGGGAGTGCCAAAGCCAGGGAGGGGGAGGAGCCAGGCTGCGCCATTCCCCGCCCCTACCCCCAGCTTCACCTCTCCCAGCAGCTGCTCCAGCCTTGAGGGGGCAATGCCAAGCCAGCGGTGCCAGAGCCAGCACAATGCTGGCTTGGCACTGTCCCCTCAAGGCTGGAGCAGCTGCTGGGAGTGCCGAAGCCGGGGAGGGACAGAGCCAGGCTGCGCCATGCCCCGCCCCCTCCCCCCAGCTTCAGCTCTCCTACAGGCCGCGCCATGCCCCTCTCCCCAGCTTCAGCTCTCCTACAGAGGAGGAGCATGAGCAGTGGACGGGGCTTCAGTGGGCGGGGCTGCTCCTCCACGCGGCTTCAGCGAGCGAGGGGGGAGGGTCATGGTGGGAGTCATGGCGGATTGGAGGCTGGCTGGGGAAACGGCCGAAGGAGGTGGCACCCAGGTCCCTTTTTCTTTTTCTTTGCCTCTGCCCGGCCCTTCCTCCTCCCCCAAGCAGCAGGACTTCGGCAGGAGGGGGGAGCAAGGGGGGCAGAGAGCTTTTCTCGCGGCACAGTAGGAGGTCCGTCATGGCACACTAGTGTGCCACAGCACACTGGTTGAGAAAGACTGCTCTAGGGCAGTGTTTTTCAACCTTTTTTGAGCCACAGCATATTTTTTACATTTACAAAATCCTGGGGCACACCACCAACCACAATGACACAAAATGACACTCTAACACAGTAATACATATAGTTAATATGTTTTAAATGTATTTATACACTCAGTGTGAAATCTGGGCCTGTTTCAATAAACACAACATATATATGACTTCCTCTCACATATTTATACATGGCTATCATGTCTTCTCTCAGCCTTCTCTTCTTTAGGCTAAACATGCCCAGCTCTTCAAGCCGCTCCTCATAGAACATGTTCTCCAGACCTTTGTGAAATTTCACCCGGAGTGAAAATTGCTTCCAGTTAACTATGGATGTCACGAAGCTGTTATAAACAGTTCCTTGGGGGGGGGAAGGGGGAAGAGGCAACTCTCAAAAAATCCAGTAAAATAGTAAAAAAAAATCCAAGCGGAGAGGCTCAATTTGTTTCTTGGAAACCTGTGAGGGGGCTGCTAGGAGGAGGGAGAGTGCCAATTTCCCACGGAACACCTGATGATCGCTCACGGCACACTAGTGTGCCATGGCACACTGGTTGGGAAACACTGCTCTAGGGAAAGAGAGGGGAATAACATTTGACTTAGCACCTATTTGGTGTCCTTTGCCTGCAATGCCATCTGGATTTTTTAGATGTGACACAGTCATTAAGCCAGAAACAAATAGCATACCCACCTCCAAAAGAGATCAGCAGCGGATCGCTTCACCCCACTCCTAATTTCTTCAAGGAGAAACCTTGTCATTAGCTGAACTTTTTTTGTGGCAGGATAATAAAGCCCAAATTTCGGACAGTGTTTTGCTTGACCCTTTCATGGCCGATGGAAAACAGGGCTTCCTATATTCTTTGCACATTGTCAATTTTGCTTTTGTTCCCTGTGTTTGCAAGATAGAACATAAAATCCATTTAAATGATTTGGGAACAAAGAAGATCCGTGACTGAACTCTGGAAGTGCTGTCTCCTTCTGCAAGGCACACGTTCTTAGTGTGGGGTAAAACAAAGAAAACAGATTGTTCCACCCCAAAGTCATGAACACCCCACCATCCTCTATTAACCTGCAAGATTTAGGATTAAGGGCTTCTTTTATATGTGCTAAGGGGCTGTGGTGGCACAGCAGCTTAAACCACTAAGTTGCAGAACTTGCTGGCCAGAAGGTCGGCGGTTCGAATCCGAGGATGAGGTGAGCTCCCATTGCTAGCCCCAGCTTCTGCCAACCTAGCAGTTCGAAAACATGCAAATGTGAGTAAATCAATAAGTACCACTCCAGCAGGAAGATAATGGAGCTCCATGCAGTCATGTTGACCACATATGACCTTGGAGGTATCTACAGACAATGCCAGCTCTTTGGCTTAGAAATAGAGATGAGCACCGCCCTCCAGAGTCAGACATGACTAGACTTAATGTCAAGGGAAAACTTTACCTTTACCATTACCTTGGAGAGCGGCAGAGGCAAAACCCCAGAAAACAGCGAAAATACCATGATATATGACAGGGCTGTCCAACTTCTACGGGCCCACAGGCCGGAATTCCGGTCACTGATCACCTGGGGGGCCGAAGGGTCTGCCTCCACCCCCAGCTCCGCCCCTCCCCGGCTCCACCCACACACCCCTCCCCCGGCTCCGCCCTCCCCAGCTCCCCCTCCCGGCTCCAATTTACTTACAATTGACCTTGAGTTGTGGAGTTGTAGTTCACCTCCATCCAGAGAGCACTGTGTACTCAAATAATGATGGATCTGGACCAAACTTGGCATGAATACTCAATATACCCAAATGCGAACACTGGTGGATTTGGGGGAATGTTTCCTAATACCTTTGAGTTATTTGAGTCCACACTCAAATTGGGACACACCAAAAAAAACCCAAACACCTCAATGCCGTCGCAGGGCTTGATGGGGCCTCCTTTCCCAGAAGCGGGTGGAGGAGGCCCAAAGAGCTCCCTCCCTCCCTGAAGGGAAAGCAAGCTGCGGGGGCAGGCACAAAGGAAGCCACGTTGCGCCCTGCACGTGGGGGAAGGCAGCACAACAAGGGGGAGGGGGCGCGGAGGAGGGAAAGGAAGCGTTGCTAAGGAAACCGCCGCTGAGGGACCCCTCCCCCCTCACCCAACGTCCCACTGCTTTAGATTGATTGATTCAAGCCAGGCCCTTCCTTACCCATATTGCGGGCGCCCCGCCACAGGGCCGAAGCGCCGCCGCCGTCCCCGAAGAGCCCCGCTGGAGCCGAGGCCAAGCTCAGGCCGGGCGCGGCGGCTCTCCCATCTGCGGGGCGGGAAGCGAGGGCCCTCCACAGGAAGAGGACGGAGCCAGGAGGGGCTTTCCCTGCCTCACTCCCCTCCTCCCTCTCTCTGAGGGAATGGGGGCTGGCCTGGAAGCAGCCGCGAGGGAGGAGGAGGCGCGCGCCCAGGCCGGCCGCAAATCCCGCAGGACCCGAGATTTTGGCAGCTATCGTGAGACTACGCAGCCACAGATGGGATTTCGACCTCCCTCGAAATCCCGTCTGTAGCTGGCGTAGTCTCACGATGCTTGCCTAAACCCGGAAGTAGGGGTTTTTTTTGGGTTTTTTGTTTTTTATTTTTAATTTGTATTTTATTAAAACAAGTTAGGGGGCCAGAGGGAAGGGGCTCGGGGGCCGTGTATGGCCCCAGGGCCGCCTGTTGGACAGCCCTGATATATGATATATGGCTATATGCAACAAGGTATATATGAAATATTTTAAGAATGTTCATTATGTATGTGTTAGAGGAAGCGAATTTAGAGTGACCTTGTCCTGGAGGGCTGAGGCCCTAAGTTCCTCTAAAGCGAGGATTCTTTGATGGAAAATCTTGGTGGGCAGTAAGGAATGCCAAAATAGCCCCTTAAGTCCCAATAGTAGGTTCTCACCAAGATCCAGAATAGTGCGCACCGAGAGAGATCTATCCCAGCTGAGAAAGGATGACAGCAGCAATCATTCGCCATGCTGACATGTTTTATTACAATTTTTCCAGTATTTTTATACATTTCCAAAACAGTTTTCAACACAGCCTCAATTGGCTGTGGATCTGAGCCAATGGGAAGAGAGAGGGGGAAATGGATGGAACAATGAGGTCGGAACTTGGGTAATGAGATTATGGCATGCTAATGAAGATCCGATTGACAAGAGAAAACCCCCTGGAGTTCTCAATCTGGTCACCTATTGTACTGATTTTGACATAAATGATTTTCCTGGTCGTATGAACACAGGATTTGTAGTTTTGTCATTTCCTGGTGGCATGACATCTGTAGGTATTTTGTTAAGTAAATGTGTAAGGTAAATAGGATGTGTGGTGGCCAACATCCCAGGTTTTGGTCCTGGGGAAATGGCCCTTATGATTTACAAAGAATTCTGCCAGGTAACCCGTGGGGCTGTGATTGACAAACCTCAGAGATCACAGCCCCATAAATCTCTGTGATTTATCAACTGTCTGGGATAGCCAGAAGAAAGAAGCTAATTATCACCCAGGCCTGCAAATGTTTTTTTTAAAAAAATTCCATGTTTGAGTCACGTATGCATGGTCAGCTTTGCTTATCTTTTAAAAATACATTTTAAGAAGGAAAGGAGAGGGTCATGCAGGAAGGAATACATTGAAGCTTTAGGGAGAAGGGATTTCATTTCCTAACTTTATTCATCATTCTATTTTGTTATTTCATGAAGAGAGAGAGTCCAGGAAAACTATGGGAAAAGTCCAAGGCTTGGGGATCTATGCAAATATCTTCCCTTTTTTGGGACGGGAGAAAAAGGAAGCTTTGGTGGGTGCCAAAAACAAGGTGGAAGAGTCCAATAACACAGTTCATGAAGGCTGGTAAAAAATCATTGGAAAACTGTAGATCTCAAACTGTCTTTGGAAACTGCAAGTCCCTGCCGTGGTGGGTTTTGGCAATCTGGTCTGCTGTCATTCTGGAGCCCCTAGGGAGTCCACATAGCAAGCTTCATGGACCGCAGACTTTCTCAGGGACCCAGAATCCAAAGATGGGACGTTGGAACTCCCTGCTGCAGGATCAGTTAGCTAGCACTTTTGAAAGATAATACTTAAACAAGGTTATTCCCAGGGCACAAGGATCAGGAGACAGAAAAGGGACATAGCCAAGAGTCTTAGAATTAGTCTAGGAAAAATATGAAACCAAGATGGATGGTCCTTTGTTTAGGTTATAGTTATGTTAGAGGCAGAAAGGGACACAATGCTTTAAAGAGAAAAGTTGCAAATAGAGGTTTCTTTTACTGGAAAATTAGCTACAATGTTAGGAGAGAGGAAAGGAAAGGCTGAGGCTGCCGCTGTGATCACGCTACCCAGCCATGCTGGTCCAATGGGGGAATCCAGGAACTGCAGAAGTCCCTGCTGCAGGCCAATCCAATTTGGGGCTCGACTTCATATGTATGTGCAAATACAAATATTCAAAAAATTAGAGGGGAAAATCCCTCTGAGGTCTCATTGGTGCTTTTCCCTTTCTGTGGAATGACCCTTGAGTTATCAGTGGACTATATCAAAATCCATAATATTGCCCCCCAACACCCGTCCTTGACCTATACATAAGGCCAACATATCATGAGTATATATGATAAATAATATATGGAAATATGCATTAGGAGAATATTGTCTCCCCCTCTTATGTCTCTCTCTTCTTTGGTTATTTTCCAACTGTATGTGCTAGTTCATTTTTGTGTTAAATATATATTACACATCATATATGGCTTCATCAGAATAAAGACCATTGCACACTGTTATAATTTCTCTCTGTATTGCAGGTCTAGGTGCAGCTACAGTTCCATGGCAAAATGATCAATTAAATTAAGCAGGCATTTTTTTTGTAAAACTCGTTTTAATCAATCTGCCATGAATATTCTTCTGATACATCAAGGCTTGTAAGGCAGGGGTGGGGGTTGCACTGTTCTCTCACCTGCCTTTCTGTCAAGGTTAACATAACGCTGCCGCAAGCTCCTTTAAATCCCACTGCAGATTCTGAGCAAAAAAAAATGCTCGAGCATCACTTCACTAAGGCTGGAGGTGGGGGATTCCTCACAAGATCAGATACAAAGAGATAATGATGGGCTGGGGGTAGGGGAGGGAAAAAGCACTTGGAAGTGACGTTCTCAATTGCTTGGTGTGAATGAGGCCCAAATCCTAGAAGACCGATTTCTCACACCAAAAAATATCCATTGCTGTCACAAAGATCTCAGCAAGAGAAAAAGGACTGTTTTGTAAATTGCCTTGGATTGTTCTCCGGGGAACTAAGCAATACAAGGATGTGGGGAGGACAGGCAGGTCCTGGCTTTTGCAATGAATGAGGAATCAGTCTGCAGAACTGTGATCACTCTGTTGTGGTGGTAGTGGTGGTGTGCCTCCAAGTCTGTACCTGAATTCAACAGCAGGCTCTGTCTTGGGGCAAAGCCACATTGAGCATCTCTTATCTGGAATTCCAAAATCAAAAATATTCCAAAGTCTGATAGGAAAGAAAGTTTCAGGAAACATTAATCCTTAGAGGAGGCAGGTTGTGTTGTGCTGCAGGTAGAACCCTATGCCAAATGGAGACCTGAGTCAGCTCTTTTTCAGCCAGGAAAGAATTGATCCAACTAGACAGTGACACAGCAGAAAATGGATAAATATAGACTTCTAAAGTTAGTGTCTTCCAAATAACATTTAGTTACCCATTTTAGCCTTATAGGGAGAAGTGGCAGGGCAAGTCAAAGAAAGGTAATTATTTATCGTTCCAAAGCCTTCCAAGTAATTCCTCGCCACTATGATTATGCTTTTAAAATGCTAACTCCTAAATAGTAAATTTTCATAAGTATGTAAAGTTTATGTTCTTAAAGGGAGCTTTCGGTGGCACAGTGGGTTAAACACTTGAGCTGCTGAACTTGCTGACCGAAAGGTTGCAGTTTGAATCCACGGAGCAGGGTCGCTCCACTGTTAGCCCCAGCTTCTGCCAACCTAGCAGTTCAAAGACATGCAAATGTGAGTAGATCAATAGGTACCGCTCTGACTAAAAGGTAATGGCACTCCATGCAGTCATGCCAGCCACATGACTTTGGAGGTGTCTATGGACAATGCCAGCTCTTTGGCTTAGAAATGGAGATGAGCACCAACCCCCAGAGTCAGACACAAGTAGACTTAATGACACGGGAACCATTACCTTTTTATGTTCTTAAAAAAAATCTGAATGGGGCAAGTTGCTGGCCTACACTGGAAAGGGCACTAAAATAGTGAGACCACATGCCCCCTGTAATGATAAAAGTGACTGAAACAAATAGTTACATTGTGAGAGGTATCCTTTTCCCCAGTTCAACCATAAAAGGTGGAAACCTCTTGGCGACACATGTGGGCACAACCTAATCTGGGGTCTTTAAAAGCTGATTCAAGTCAGCTTTAAATGAAACATTACATTCAAGAGGTATCCCGATTGTGCTGAAAAGACAGAGTCGATTAATATTTATAGCATGTGTTAGCCTTTAAGCTGCCATAAAAGACTCTTGAAATTGCTTTTGCTTTATGCGAAGTTTGTAGTGAGGAATACACAGTGCTCAGTAAACCTATTTCCTTTTGAAAGCAAAACACAGCCTTGTCCTTTGTGGAAGAGGCCACCGCACAAAGCACCCCCTGTACACACACACACACACACACACACAGGTACATCCTTGTCTTCCTGTCCCAATTCAACCACATTGCAAAGTGTTTGTGACTGTGCTTATGTGAGACATTTTGCTTACCATGGACCCCCATTGTACACAACAAAGCTTTGCTCCCTTTGGATTGCAAGCCCCAGGATGGCCAAACCAAAGGCACACAGTTAAGAAGCAACCTTCAGATGGCATCACCCATTCCAAGTCATTACATGCAAGGAAGATGGCTTCATTTTTTCTCTCTTCTCAAAACATCTCCAAAGATTGCCCCCTCCTTCCTTTTCTGCACTCCTAATATCTGCAGTGAGGAGGGAGGGCCCGATATGTCAGGCTGGAAAGTGATGCTCTATGGGAGGATACCTCAGCCAACTGACACAAGAGCGAGCCATCAAAGAAAGCCCATAGGAGCAGCTGCAGAGGCAGACAGGTAAGGGCTTGACAGCTGGGGAATTGGGCTGAGGCGCCAAGATGCTGGGAACAGGCTACGAAACAGCGGGACTCAGGGGGAAATGCACACACGCTTGTCACCAGCAACTATATTTATTTCAAATTTTTTGCAGCTTATATCCTGATCCACCATGACTGCACTAAGGTCTCCCTCCTTCCCGCCACAGTGCCTGAAGCCAGGAGACTGCTCAAAGCAGCCATCCTGTGTCAAATCCAGAAGCCACGCTCAAGGATGGTTAGCCATCACCTCACAAGCAAGTCGCTTCTGGCACCAGGAGATGCAGAGCCAACTGTAAGAAATGGGGCTACAAAGTGGAATCCACAACATGCGAGTGTGGAGAAGAGCAAACCACAGACCACCTACTGCAATGCAACCTGAGCCCTGCTACATGCACAATGGAGGACCTCCTTATAGCAACACCAGAGACATTCCAAGTGACCAGCTTTTGGTCAAAGGACATTTAAAAGAATGCCAAGTTTGCAAACTTTGTGTGTTGTTTGTTTGTTTGTTTGTTTTAAGGCAATACAACTGTTTGGTTCGCTCCTGACACGATAAATAAATAAAACCTCACAAGCAGCAATCCTAATGGGTCACCCTGCATTAATAATTGCATTTTAACAAAGCCATCAGCTGGCAGAAGAAGAAGAAGATCATTCCCTTGTGACAGGCAGGGGGGCAGCTGGTATGAAGTAAGGAGGGCGAAATCAATGAAAATGCCTTAACTTTGAGTGCCATGTATTTACTTCAACTCTTATTTATTTATATTTATTTATTATTCAAATTTGTATGCTGCCACTCCCCAAGGGCTCGGAGCGGCTCACAACATCCAGTAAAACACATCATAATGCAGAAAATTAAAAACAAAGTTAAGATTCAAAGGCCAGCCGGAACAGATGGGTCTTAGAGGCCCGGCGGAACACTGACAAGTCTCATAGGGCCCGAACTTCGTTAGGCAAAGTGTTCCAAAGCAACGGCGCCACAATAGAGAAGGCTCTGTGCCTCGTAGATGTTAGGCAGATGGCCTTGAAGCTGGGTACTTCCAATAGATTATATCCCAATAACCCCATTAATGTGGGATATAATGAGCATGGTGATCAGATCATGATATGAATAAACATAACAGTTAAAATAATGTACCAGTAAGGCCTTCTCGCGGACCACCCTGAGAATTTCGGGGGGGCTGAAGCCCCCTTCGCCCCCCCCCCCCCGGCTACATGCATGCCTTGAAGGTGATCCGGTGCTCGATCGGCAACCAGTAAAGCTGCTGCAAAATAGGTGTTATGTGACATCTCACTGAGGTCCCAGTGAGAAGTCGAGCAGCAGTGTTCTGGACGAGCTTAAATTTCCCGGTCATAGACCAATGTATAGGGCGTTACAGTAGTGTAGTCTTGAGTTGACCGTGGCTTGGATCACAGTGGCTAGGTTGTCTCTGGACAAATAGGGGGCCAGCCGCCTAGCCTGCCGCAGATGAAAAAAGCGGTTTTGCTAACAGCCGAGACCTGAGCCTCCATTGTCAGCAGTGAGTCTAAAATGACTCCCAGGCTCTTTACTAAAGGTGATGGGCGTAGTGCCTTGCCATCCAGGGTAGGAAGCTGGACCACCCCACAGTCCAGACGGCCCAACTATAGTATCTCCGTCTTTGCTGGATTCACCCTCAACCTGCTGGCATGCAGCCATCCAGTAACGGCCTTAAGGCACTGATGGAAATTTCCAGGCACGGAATCTGGACAGCCCTCCATCCTCAGAGCAAGTTGGGTGTCATCAGCACTCCGGCCTAAAACTTCGAACCAGCTAAGCAAGTGGTTGCATATAGATGTTAAACAACAAAGGGGAGACGATGGCCCCTTGAGGCACCCCAAATGTTAGTGAGGATCTCTCAGGGACCAGGCCTCCCCTTACCACTCGCTGACCTCGGTTATGGAGAAAGGACAACAGCCAGTTCAAGGCTGTCCCCCTGACACCAACAATGGCACACTGTAGAAATGCAAAAAAAATGACATCAGTGGCAGAATTCAACAACAACAATTTTTTAAAATAAGTTTCTAATCCTTTAAGGATTGATTATGTACAGGCATTGTCTGGTGAAATCTTGGGATGAGAAGTGGCATGAGGAGTCCAGCTTCAGTGCACCTCGTCCCTTCTTTAATTGGGACCCTTATCCATTACACACTTATAGCACTTTGATTCCACTCAAACTGCTTGTACCTACATGGAATTTCTAGTTTGGCGAGGCACTCTGTGGCAAAGAATTCTGAATACCCAAATGGAATCCAACCACTATATTTATGTTGTGTGAAAGGAACATTGGATTCCCAGATTTGTGTTGACTGTAGATAACAATGGTAAGCATGTGAAGTGAAAGGAATAGTATTTTCTTGATATATAGTTAGACCGAGAGATCCATCCTTTGTTAGCAATTGTTGGTACTGAGGCAGCGATTAGGGGCTTCATCACATGGAGGTCCTTGATGCGGGGAATCCGTAGGGCATGCTCCATTGTGGCCTGCCCTCATTGGCTGAACTAAGCAGAGCCCGCTATAAGGCAGGGGGCAGGCCAGGAAGAAAGTGGATGTTAGCCTGGCAGCGCAGCAAGGTGCTGCCTGTGGCTGGGCAGGCGCGCCGCTGCTGGGGCTGTTCTGTTGCCTGCTGTGCCTGCGAGTGCAAGGTGAGCAAGCGCAAGCACTGCAGAGAAGCTGCTGGCAGTGCAGTGGCGCTCACTGCTGGCCCGGACTTGCCTCCTGCTGCCACCTGTCCTGTCCTGTCCTGTCCTGTCAATACGGGACAGGAGCTGAAAATACGGGACACAAAATTCGGAGCAAAAATACGGGACGTCCCAGATAATACGGGACAGGTGGCAACCCTAATTTACTTTGATGCTTCCAGATTTTTTTTAGTATAGCAGCTAGTTCAAGCTGGATCACACCCCTGAGCAGATTCTTCTTGGCAACTTCATTTCTGATTATCACAAGGAGAAGGCTCTGCCAATCAGCTATTTGAAGCTGCTTTTGTAAAGCACAACATGGTGGCTCCAGTGTGCTCTCATCCTGGAGGGTCATCCAGACACCAAAGATCTCTAGATACACTTTATCAGGGGCATCTCCAGAGCACAGATTATTTCATTAGATGTAGATGCAGCCAGAGTAAGCAAGCACAGGACTATCCAGCTCATCAGATAGGCCAATTTGTCCATTGAACACTGCTTCCTCTCCATTTTCAGCATGGACATCAACTTTCAGCCAAAAAGGGAAATAAAGCAGTATATACCACCACTGCAGCAACATGGGAGCCTCCCCGTTTATCCTTCCCTGCAATGCTTCCCCCATGGAATGAGGGGCAAAGTAAAGCAGACAATGTGAAATAGGGTGAAATGGCAGCTTCTCCACACATCCCACTGGGAGCCCATGGATATGTCCCAGTGTGGAGCAAATCCATAGGCCTTTTTGATGAGATCGAAATAGGACACAGAGATAGTAGGCCAGCACAGTAGCAGGATATAAGTGGTTTTCTGATGGTTTATGGCAGGGCTGTCCAACTGGCGGCCCTGGGGCCGTATACGGCCCCCCAGCCCCTTCCCTACGGCCCCAGCCTACCCTGAAAAATTTTTTTTAAAAAAAAATTCGATCTCCAGGGGGCGGGGCTGGGTGACGTCAGACGTGGCGCCAGCGCTGAGCCTGACGTCACCCAGCCCCACCACTCCCTTTCTCCTCCTCCATCCCGCCTCTCCCCCCGGCGCACCAATCGGGAACACCGGGGGGGGGGGAGGGAGAAGGCGGGCCTAAAGGGGAGGAAGGGAAGCGCTTCCCTTCTTCCTCCATAGGCCCGCCTCCTCCGTCCCGCCTCTCCCCCGGCGCTCCGATCGGTGCGCCGGGGGAGAGGCGTGACGGAGGAGGAGGCTGGCGTGACCCTTTAGCTGGAAGGGCGAAGCTGAGGAGGGCTCTGCTTGGCTTTGCCCTTCCAGCTAAAGGACACGCCAGCCTCGAAGCGGGAAATCGCTGCTTCTGAGGCTGGCGTGTCTCTTTAACTGGAAGGGCGAAGCCATGGAGAGCTCTCCTCAGCTTCACCCTTCCAGCTAAAGCACATGCCAGCCTCAGAAGCAGCGATTTCCCGCTCCGAGGCTGGTGTGTCCTTTAGCTGGAAGGGCGAAGCTGAGGGAGGGCTCTGCTTGGCTTTGCCCTTCCTAAAAGGGGGACACGCCAGCCTCGGAAGGGAAATCGCTGCTTCTGAGGCTGGCGTGTCCCTTTAAGAGGAATGGCAAAGCCAAGCAGAGCCCTCCTCAGCTTTGCCCTTCCAGCTAAAGGGACACGCCAGCCTCGGAAGCAGCGATTTCCCCGCTTCCGAGGCTGGCGTGTCCCTTTAAGAGGAAGGGCAAAGCCAAGCAGAGCCCTCCTCAGCTTTGCCCTTCCAGCTAATGGGACACGCCAGCCTCGGAAGCAGCGATTTCCCGCTTCCAAGGCTGGTGTGTCCTTTAAGAGGAAGGGCAAAGCCAAGCAGAGCCCTCCTCAGCTTCGCCCTTCCAGCTAATGGGACACGCCAGCCTCGGAAGCGGGGAAATCGCTGCTTCTGAGGCTGGCGTGTGCCTTTAGCTGGAAGGGCGAAGCTGAGGAGGAGGGTTCTCCTCGGCTTTGCCCTTCCTCTCACAGCCTCAGCCGGGGCAGCAGAACCGGGAGAAATCGCCGGTTCTGCCGCCCTGGCTGTCACTGTAGGAGGGAGGGAGGCGGGGGCGGGCCGTGACGTCAGCAAGCCTCGCCGAAAAGGGGCGGGCCGTGCAGGACGCTGGCGTGGTGACGTCAGACGTGGTGACGTCAGCATGCCGTCAGGAGCGGCCCGCCCCCTGCTCCGGCCCCTCAGGTCATCAGTGGCCAGGGCTCCGGCCCTTGGCCCAAAAGATGTTGGACAGCCCTGGTTTATGGCACACAAACTTTGTTACATGCACAAAATTATTTAAAGCATTGCATAAAATTACCTTTAGATGATGTATGCAAAATATATTTTGATCCAAGCTTTATGTTTAATGTGTGTATGAAATGAAATTAAGTTCAGACATTAATCCTAGTTCCAAAATTTAGGAAACTGTCAATTACCAGAACTCAAGCAACCAGGACTCTCAAGCAGCCTGCCAAAGTTTATTTACTGCCATTTAACTAAAATTGCATACTGAATTCACAAAACTGTCTTTATAATACAGTAAAATTGTGTTGCATTGAGTTACAGTACGTTTGTCTTAATTTATTTTTAATTACTAGATTTCAATATTAATATCAAGTCAATACAGTTTATTATACAGAGTAGGATGAGGTATAGCATTCAACCTATTTTTTAATAATAAATCTCAAACAACCAGAAACTACATTTATTGGGCATCTACCAATCCAATGGGTGTCAGTTAACGGAGGCCCCTTCTACACTGCCATATAATCCAGATTATCAAATCAGATACTCCACATTATCTGCTTTGAACTGGATTATGAGTCTACACAGCCATAAAATCCAGTTCAAAGCAGGTAATCTAAATTTTATATGGCAGTGTAGAAGGGGCCTGAGAATCTTCTAACTATCATATATGTGTGTGTGTGTGTGTGTTTGTGTGTGTGTGTGTATGTATATGTATGTACGTGCAAATGCAGGTTTTTCAAAATCCATGTGGGAAATTTCTAAAATATGGAACATTTCTGGTCCCAAGTATTTTATTATTTATTTATTATTCGTATTTGTGAGTCGCCACATCCGGCGTGGCTCGGGGCAACTTACAACAATGGACTAAAATCCATTAAAAGCACAATAAAACACTATAAAGCACAATAAAACACAATAAAATACACAGCAAACAGATGGACCAAAAATAGATGACTTCATCAGGAGTCATATACATCAGCGGACAGGTCATTGCCCCATTTTGGATAAGGAATGCTTAATTTGTGTAACATATTAATTTCCTAGTTTCCACAATATCTTTTAGAAGATGGGGTTTTAAGTGGCTTTTGTCTTTCTTCCCTGGAAAGACAAATCCTACTTATACTAAAAAGTATTATTAAGTTAAACAATGATCTTATGCTTCGTTTTTGGGTGAAAGAAAAAGCTATTCTTAAAGGCGGGAAGCAAGGCAAGCTACACAAAGACCGGGGGTTTATCATCTTAAAGGGACAAGCCAGATCTATTCATTATTGAGTAACTAAAAGACATGCTTCAGGGCATCAAAAGCTTGCAATTTATCAAGTTAATCAATTAGTGCTGTACCAGAAAGGTAATGGCTTGGAAGCATTTTGGCATGCTAAACACTTCTGATTCATATAGGAAACGTGTAAAGTCTAAGTAGCAGCACTGGAGCATCAGCTGTTGGAAGAGATTCCAACCCTATACTGTCATGAAGGTCACAAAGAGTGACCTTCATGACAGTATAGGATTGGAATCTCAAATCTAGTGGCTACTAAGCTTGTGCATGTCGGCTGAACCTTGATCTGTTTCTGCTGGCCAAATTCTGGAAGACAAATTCCGGGTCCGTTTTCGCATGTCTCCCAAAAACGGGTGGGTTGCTGAATAGCCGTTTCTGGCCTGCATCAGAAAGATCCAGGAAGATCCAGCCCATTGATGGGAATGGGGAACTTACGAGGCTCCCCTTTCAAGGGAGCCTGGGTTTGAAGAACGGGGTTAAGGAAACATCCTTCCTGGGACCCTTTTCTTTCTTCCTTTCAAGGAAGTCTGGGTTTGACCAACGGGGTTAAGGAAGCAGTGTGTAAGACAAGTCATAGGCAGGGTTCACAGGGAACCTCTTTGTGTGCCATATGATGCCAAACAGGGAAGGAGGAGCCATGATCAGCTGCCATGTGTTCCTGTAATGGACGAAAAATGTGACAGCTGGGTCCTTACTGTTATGGCCAACCAGCCAAAGGGAGCCAAAGGATTGATCAAAGGGAACCAACCACTCCAAATCCATGCACAAGCCTAGTGACTACCAAACTTAATACTCTTTCTCTTTTTCTCTATATCAGAGCCATAGGCAAACTTCGGCCTTCTATGTGTTTTGGACTTCAACTCTCACCATTCCTAACACTAGGTAAACTGAACTAACCTCAACCAACTTTCCATTGCTCTAATCCACTGATTCTCAAAGTGGGCAGTACCACCCCCTGGTGGGAGCGGTGAGGCGATCCAAGGGGGCTGTGCGAGGCTCAGGGGAATTTGGGGGGGGGTGAACAATTGGCCATTTAGGAGGGGTCGCACGGCCCTCTTCTTTGGTCCCGCCCCCCTTCGCTTTGACCCTCATATGCAGTGCAGTGTGAAGGCTGCAGTGCAAAGGCCTCCACGTCCTCCGGCGGAGTCTCCCCGCCACTGTGGAAGAAAGTGCAGATTTCCCCGGCGGAGGCAATTCATTTCAAACCCCTCCAGTATTTTCTGTTGGTCATGGGGGTTATGTGTGTGCCAAGTTTGGCTCAATTCCATTGTTGGTGAATTCAAAATGCTCTTTGATTGTAGGTAAACAATAAATCCCAGTAACTACATCTCCCAAATGAGAAGGGCTATTTTCTCAAAACTCCACCAGTGTTCAAATTTGGGTATATTGAGTATTCGTGCCAAGTTTGGTCCAGATCCATAGTTGTTTGGGTTTTCAGATCTCTCTGGATGTAGGTGAACTATATCTCCCCTAACTCACTGCCAATTCCTCCCAAACCCCTCCAGTATTTTCTGTTGGTTATGTGAGTTCTCTGTGCCAAGTTTGGTCCAGTTCTGTAATTTGCGGGGGTCTCAGTGGTCTGTGGAAGTCAGAGCTAAATCGGTTGAAGGTACTGCAAATCCCATAAACCATTGTCCATACTCCCCCAAACATATTGTTTTTGTGATTAATCACTCTGCTTTAATTTTGTTCAATTTTTTAACAATGAAAATACATCCTGCATATTAGATAGTTGCATTAGAATTCATAAAAGTAGCAAAATTATTTATGAAGTAGCAACGAAAATATGGTTGGGGGTCACCACAACATGAGGAACCTTATTTAGAGGTTCCAGCACTAGAAAGGTTGAGAACCACTGCATTAATACATATATCTTTCTGTTTAATTGCTATTAAATTAAAAAAAATAATTTCTAGAGGGGCAGCGAGTACAAATTTTTCTGGAAAGGGGGCGGTAGGCCAAAAAAGTTTGGAAACCACTGCTCTAATCAATCCCATCAAATTTGTTGTGATTAGGACCTCATCACATTAGACAAAATGTGATGAGCCTGTGTTTTAATAAAATGGAAAATTCAGTCTCCTGTATCACATGTGTCTGTGGTGTTCCAGCCTGGTTCACCTGAGTTAGCCAGGGATGATGGGTTACCAGATGAGATAGCCAGGGATGAGGGGTTGCTTGGTGAGCCTGCTGCTAATAAGCAGGTGGGTGATGAAGAAGAAACGGATGTTGATTCAGAGTTCGGTAGTGAGAGTCAGGATGGCCTTGGTTCCCAAGAAAGTGTTTTCACTCCCTCGATCTCAAGTGAGAATTCCAGAGATGGGGAGGATGATTTTTCCCAGCGTGATAGCACCGCACCTGGGAGCTCTAATGAGCAGAGCTTCGACAGAAGGGCGAACATCAGATCCACCCGAAAGGATTGGAATTTGAAGAGGGGGGTGCGGTGGACACATAGAAGTTAGATTCCTTTATTAAACCAGGCTGGGAAGGGTTTCGCCAGACCTGAAGCTACGTTTAGCTTGGAAGGATTCATGCTCAAGACTCTAAGTTCACGTTGACCGCAGGAGCGGTTTGCCTTGCCTACGGATGTTTGCTTTCTTTGGGATTTAATCCAGTTTGAGGACCTTTTCCGGACTATCGTTGGATTTGCTTTACTTTGCTTACATCTTCCAACCTTTGGACTACTCTTTATTCTAAATAAAAAGTACTTATACAGAGACTGCTTGTGTGTGTGATCTAAGGGGGGGGTGTAGGGGTACAGCCACGATCTGAGGTGCAACAGATTGAGTAATTTCAGAATGTCCTTTTAAAAAAATGAAAACTTACATTCAGCACAGACTAATGGTGACAAGAGAGAAATTGAGGGAAAGTGTACAGCCTGCCCACAAATATATGTCATAAAACAATATTACTCTGAGAACTCGAACAGTTCCCATCACACATGAAAGTTTATGTGTTTTGCTGCTTGCATGTACATAGGGATAAGTGGAAATTATAGATACCCAACTCTGAAAATGCCGCTTTATTATGAAATAAAAAATGTGACCAGATATAGCTTTGCATCATGTGATCACCACAATGGAACTTCATTTTTAAAATGTGTAGAAACAAGGACATTTTTACATGTGATGAGGTCCTTGGTGCCTTCAAGTAGTATCTGACACATGATGACCCTCAGTTGAGCCTATCACAGACTTTTCTTGACAAGATTTCTTCATTGCCTTCTTCAGAGGCTGAGTAAAACTTGTCCAAGATGGGCTTCATGGAGTAGATCAGTGTTTTTCAACCTTTTTTGAGCCGCGGCACATTTTTTACATTTACAAAATCCTGGGGCACACCACCAACCAAAATGACACAAAATTACACTCTAACACAGTAATACATGTAGTTAATATGTTTTAAAATGTATTTATACACTCAGTGTAAAACCTGGGCCTGTTTCGATGAACACAACATATATATGACTTCCTCTCACATACTTATACATGGCTATCATGTCTTCTCTCAGCCTTCTCTTCTCCAGGCTAAACATGCCCAGCTCTTCAAGCCACTCCTCATAGGACTTGTTCTCCAGACCCTTGTGAAATTTCACCCTGAGTGAAACTTGCTTCCAGTTAACTATGGATGTCATTAAGCTGTTATAAATAGTTCCTTGGGGGAAGGCAACTCTCGAAAAATCCAGTAAAATAGTAAAAAAAAAACCACATTTCCAAGCGGAGAGACTCAATTTGTTGCTTGGAAACCTGTGAATGCTTCAGCCTCCCGATGCTCCCAGGTTCGCTCACTGCCCAATTAACTGACGTGGAGCTTCCGGCTTTGGCTGTACTCGCGAGAAATCCAAGCCAACGCGAAAACGCCGACTCAATCACTTCCGCCCAGTGCTCTGCTTTTGTGGAGGGAGGAGGGAGGCAGCGCAAGAGGCCACACAGATCTTTGAAACATATAGAGTCTATACGTTTCATAGATCTGTGTGGCCTCTTTCGCTGCCTCCCTTCGCCCAATGCTGAAAGAAGGAGAAAAAGCTGCGAGGAGGGGGAAGAGTGCCAATTTCCCACGGCACACCTGATGATCGCTCGCGGCACACTAGTGTGCCGTGGCACACTGGTTGGGAAACACTGGAGTAGATCATGGAGCTGAACTCTGATTTTCAGACTCATAGTCTAACACTCAAACCACATGCCATGCCGATTTCTGTATTTATTCTAATAGGGACTAACAGTTGAATTTGTCTTCTTGTTTCTAGTAGAAGCAGCAGTAGAAAATGTGTTTTAATTTCAAAATAAATTAACTGGAAAGCTGGCATGCTTGCTGTATAGTGTCAGCCTCCATCACCATCCTTATTTCCAAAAATATCTTTGGATCTTATAAAGAAGCTCAAAATGATGGTTGCTGCAGCCCAAATGAAGTGCACTCAGCTAGCTTTTAAAATTTAAAATCAGCAAAAAGAGAGAATAGAAAGCACTCTGAAATAGGATTGCCAGATCTCAGGGCTCTGCTTTTCCAGGCATCCAGGCAGAGAGACAAATCTCAGGATGTGTGCCCTCGGAGGAAGACCTGGAGCAGTTTGGGTTTTGCATATGACGGGGCTAAAAAGGTTGAGTGGACTCCACTCCACTCATTCCCAGCTGCTCCACAAATACCTGACAGTACAAAAGTGTTTATGTGTTGTGCTTCTAGACATTGTGGGATCTTTTTTCTTCTTGCAGAAAAATAGGGATCATCCATGTACAAAAGGAAGGCTTCAGTAGAGTTGGGGAAGTCACAGGCCCCTTCCATGTAGCTGCACAAAATTCACATTGAATTGGACTATATAGCACTGTGGACTCAGATAACCCAGCTCAAAGCAGATATTGTGGATTATTTGCCTTGATGTTCTGAGTTATATGGCTGTGTGGAAGGGCCCCATATCCCTGCAAAATGGGGACAGCTAAAGGGAGTTAGTCCCAAAACAGACCACTACTCAGTGGTAATGGAAAGAGGGAACAGGGTATGACTGGTTGACACACTGAACAAAAATCCTGTACACAGAGGCGGCCCCCAGCGATTCCGCCATGTAAGCGGTCACAGAGCGCCACCGGCTGGGCGGGCGTCACCAGTTGGGAGGAGCGCGCGCACACTGCGGCTTCACGCGCCTCGCCCCTGCCGCCGGCCGGTGCCGCTGGCTGCAGCACGCTCCCGGGCACAGACATTTCTGCGCATGCCCAGAAGCAACTACAGGCGCATGGGCACTGAGTCCCGAGAGCGCCTGCGGCTTTGGAGCCAGCGCAGGTGTGCTCGGGCCGCAGTGCACATGCGCTGACATTCGCGCATGCGCAGAAACGTAGTGCTTCGGAGGCTGCAGCACACCTCCCGGCACAGACATTTCTGCGCATGCCCAGAAGCAACTACAGGCGCATGCGCGGAAATGTCCGTGCTTCGGGCCGGCTGCGGAAGCGGGGCGGCGGAAGTGGCGGCGCGGAAGGGCGGAAGTGGCGGAAGGGCGGAAGCGGGCGGAAGCGCGGAAGCGGCGGAAGCGGCGAAGCGGCGGAAGCGCGGAAGCGGCGGAAGCGGCGAAGCGGGCGGAAGCGGGCGGAAGCGGCGGAAGGGCGGAAGCGGCGGAAGCGGCGGAAGCGGCGGAAGCGGCGGAAGGGCGGAAGCGGCGCGGCATGATGCGCGGCGGGGGCGCCAAAATTTTACGTACTCCCTGAAAGGTCAGGCCGGCCCTGCCTCTACACTGCATTATTTTCATACATGTACCTACCCCATTTACAAACTAGATGGCTATGATATTGAACAGAATTTGGGGGTCTTGCCATGAAGGCAGACCAGTTAGACCCACCAAAGAGGATCCGAGATAGCCCTGGTGAGGTAGGAAGCAGCCAATCAACTTTTCCCTGAATTTCCCAATAAAGACCTCACCAAGTTGAAGAAATGCCAGCTTTCCAGCTGGAACGAAAATAAACAACACGGTGGGTCTAGCTGGTCTGCCTTCATGGCAAGACCCCTAAATTCTGTTCGATATCAGCTACAGGCACCTGTCAATGTATGGTGACCTCATGCATTTCATAAGGTTTACTCAGAGGTTCCTTTCTTTGAAGTATAGTCTACAGCAGGGCTGTCCAACTGGCGGCCCGGGGGCCGTACATGGCCCCCCAGCCTGTTGGACACGGCCCCCGCTATGCCCCCGGCCGCCATTTTTATTTTTTTTAAAAAAAATCTAATTTTTTTTAAAAAATGGCGGCCGGGGGAGGCGGGGCAGGGAGGAGGAAGAGGGCTAGCTCCTCCTCCCTGCACCGCCCCCTCCGTCCCTCTCTCCGCGCCGCCGCTGCGAGATCGCAGCGACGGGCGGGAGGGAGGGGAGGAGGAGGAGGCGGGGCAGGGAGGAGGAAGAGAGCTAGCTCCCTCCTCCTCCTTGCCTTGCCCCCTCCGTCCCTCTCTCCGCCCGCTGCTGCGATCCGGTTCGCAGCGGCAGGGGAGGGAGGGGAGGAGGAAGAATCCTCCCTTCCTCCTCCTCTTCCTCCTTCCCGGCGCCGCTGGTGTCCCGATCGCCGTGGCGCCGGGAAGGAGGAGGAATCCTCCCTCCTTCTCCTTCCCTGGAGCCGCGGGCGATTGGGACACCGGGCGTCGGGAAGGGCGGGAGGGAGCGAGGGGCAGGCCTTCCAGGGAGGCCTGCGGGAGAGGTTTTTCGCCCAGCTCGCATCCCTCTGACCAGAGGGACATGAGAGCCGGGCGAAAACCCTCCCGCAAGCCTGGATGGCTCGCGGGGAAGCGAGAACCGGGCGCTCACTTCCCGCGAGCCATCCAGGCCTGCCGGGCGAGGGGCGGAGCCGCGGAAGCTTCCTCGCGGCTTCGCCCTCTCCCCCAAAGTGTCACAACAGCTGTTGTGATGCTTTGGGTGAGGGGGCGGAGCCGCGGAAGGCTCCCCGTGGCTCCTCCTTCTCTCCCAAAGCGTCACAACAGCCTCGGAAGTGGGCGAAATCACCCGCTTCCAAGGCTATTGTGACGCTTTGGGAGGGAGTGGAGCCGCGTGGCCGGGGGCGTGGCCGGGGGCATGGCCGGGGCGTGGCCACTCGGCCCCCAGGTGATCGGGCCCCCAGAAAGTCGGCAGAAGTTGGACAGCAGAAGTTGGGTCGGCAGAAGTTGGACAGCACTGGTCTACAGCTCCTGGTAGTTGTTGGCAATCTCCCTTCCAAGTCCTAACCAGGGTTGACATGTTAAGCCTCCAAGATCAGACAAGATCTGGTACCTTTACAACATTTAGGCCAGAGGTTCGAGCCCTGTCTATTATTTATACCTGAATTTGGTAGAATCTGAGGCCCCTTCCACACAGCTGTATAAAATCCACATTGAACTGGATTATATGGTAGCATGAACTCAGATAACCCAGCTCAAATCAGATATTGTGAATTATCTGCATTGATATCCTGGGTGATATGGCTGTGTAGAAGGGCCTTGAGATTCTCCATGCCACTGCAAATCCCAAACTAGTTAATTTAGCTCTCATACCAAACATTTATCATGTTATCTTTCTTGAGTTTCAGTTTGAAATTCAGGTTCCTTACATATGAGGCCCAGCCCCTCCCACTGCAAATGTGTGTTTCAGCAAACTGACATGATGCAATGTAAACTGGAAGTGAATCAGCATCCCCAAGGAAAATGCTCATGACTCATGCTTTCGAGGGTTTGTCTCACCACCAATCTCTAAAGAGTTGAGGAAAAGATGACGACATTGTACATAGAGATTAACTCAGGGATTAACTCCGGAGCTGACGTCACATTGTTCCCTCACAACCAACATTTAGGTATCCCTCCTGAATACAATTCTCAGGTTTCATTTGCCAATTGCTTCTCATTCTGCAATTGGGACTATTATGTGAGAATAATCTTACAGTCAGCCCTAGCTATCAACAGATTTGACATCCACAGATTCAACCATCCAGATTTCCAAATATTAAAAAGGTCTTCTACAAAACTATCCTTGATGCTTTTGTTTTATATGAGGATACCATTTCCCAATGCATTATATATCATTAAATTTGAGCATCCATGGAGTTTGGTATTCAGGAAGACTTCTGAAACCAAACTCCAGCAGATACCAAGGGACCATGGTAGTTATAATCTTAGCAAGAACCTAAATCTTCTCTTGATGTATTAGTGAAGGACTAAGTTACATAATCAGCTGTATTAATAATGACCAAGTTTTAAATGCAATGATTTGCTAGTTTGCTTCTACTCTCAGCACATTTTTTGATCTCTAAAGACACCCATGTACATTACAGCTGCTTTCAATGACTACACACAGCAGTTGTCACTAATGGTTGGGCATGAGTCCTTCATGTGGATATTAGACCTTTTCTCTGACATGCTAATGCCACCAACCATGGTCATTCTGTTTGACAGGATGTAGAGCAGACCTGGACATTTCACGGTCCGCAGGCCGCATGTGGCCCACCGGCTGATTCTGACCGGCCGGCGGATCCCGGGAAGGAACGCCCTCCCTCCCTCAAGGCTTCATTTGGAAAGGCAGATTCTGCCCGGAGATCGGTGATGCCAGAGTGGGAGGCAAACTCCCATTGGCGGATCCCGGGCGTTATGGGGGGAAAAGGAAGGGAGGGAGGAGAATGTCTCCATTGCTGCCCCTCTCTGCGGCTCCAAATGAACTTCTCTGAGGGTCTCCTGCCCGCGGCCGCCATGTTTGTTGCGGGTGAAAATCCAGCGAGAGGAGGAGGAAGTTTCATAGAGAGGCGGGGGAGGATCAGGAGAGGAGGGGCCGGGCAACGCTTTTCCCTGTGACCTCACTGATGCAGGCGGGAAAGAGGAGGCCTTCCAGGGAGAGAGCAGGAGGAAGTGTGAGGAAGAGGAGGAAGAGGTGAAGGTGGGTTGGGGTCTGTGGGTGGGGTGGTTGGGCCCCTGTTTATGGGGAGAGTCACGTTTTGTAAAACTTTAGTGAATAAATGTCATTTTTCCTATGACAACCTCTCTTTTTCATTGCTTATAACATATACTCTTATTAGTCTTATTAATATATCAAAAACACAATATAGTGCCTTTTTATTATTAAAGAAATTCAATTGATATTATGTAGAATGTAGTTCAGCCTTTAGGTGCGGCCCTCCATAATATTTTTTGGTTCTCATGTGGCCCAATGGAAAAAATAATTGCCTGCCCCTGATGTAGAGTAATGTGCCTTTCCAGCCTCCCACAATGGCCCTGACTAAGAGGGCTACAATGACTGATGGCAGTGGGTAGGTCAGGAAAGTATGATGTGTTGATTGGGCCTGCTTTTTTCATACAACTCAAATGAACATGGTCTGGGGCATCAGATAATTAACTTAGCAACATGCAACAGCCCTTCTTTACACCATGTAACACAAGGCTGGCATTTCTCAGTGTTGCCAGTTACTCAAGATCTGTCCTTGGCAGCCAACTCAGAAAGCCAATGTCAGGCTTTTAATTGTTCCTCCAGGGCCATAACCCTGTGCCATTTCTCCAAGTTTCTAAAACATTTCCAGCACCCATTCTGTCACCATGGCAGAAAAAATACATGTTTGTTGTTGGGCTGAGCTCAGTGCCTTGCCTGAAGGAACCTGTATCAGGGTCCAATAACAAGCTAGTTCTGGGTCAACTCAAGGCAGCTGCAAGAGCAACAGTAGCAAGATTGAGTATACACATCAGTGCATTCACTCACCAACCACTCCCTGGACTGAGGCATACAATGTGTGAATGCTCCACGTGCCTTTAGTTTTCTACTTTTGTTCAGGACAGTGGTAAACTGCCAGACTCAATTTTAATCTATGAGTCTTCAACAATTAAACAATGTTATGCCATACAAAAAGAACTAAAGCACAACCCTGGAATCAGACATTGGAATACACTGCCTGAAAATGTGGTGGAGTCTCCTGTGGAGGTTTTTTTAACTGGATCATATAGTATTAGAGTTGGAGGAAACGTCAAGGACCACCCGGTCCAACTCCATTCTGCCCTGCAGGAACACCCAATCCAAGCTCTCCTGATACATGCCATCCAGCACCTCCACGGAAGGAGACAACCACACTCCAATGCTGCATATCCCACTATTGAACCGCTCTCGCCATCAGGAAGTTCTTCCTAAAGTTTAAGTGGAATCTCTTTTCTTGTAGATTGAATCCATTGCTCTGTATCCTACTTTCTGGAGCAGCATGTGGCTCTCGTGATGTCTTTCAACTCTGATTCTATGAGAGACGAGATGGTCATAGTTAAACAGATACCAACAGCCATAGCGAGCCAGTGTGGGGTAGTAGTAGTTTGGATGTTGGACTAGAACCGTGGGAGTTCATGACCTCCTGGTTGACCTTGAGCAAGCCACATTTCTCAGTCTCAAAGGATAAGGCTTCCATCATAGAGTTGCCCTATGTTGACTTTTTTTTTTTTTTGGCCATGTCAGCAGCGACTTGAGAAACTGCAAGTCGCTTCTGGTGTGAGGGAATTGGCTGTCTGCAAAGACGTTGCCCAAAGGATGCCCAGATGTTTAAATGTTTTATTATCCTTGTGGGAGGCTTCTCCCATGTCCCCGCATGAGGAGCTGGAGCTGATAGAGGGAGCTCATCCATGCTCTCCCTGGATTCGAACGTGTATTTAACAACAAACAGGCATTTTGTTGGGAAGTTGTCCTTTTCCTCCAGGTTGCCGGCAGTATAAATCTCTTGATTATGTAATACCTTCTCAAGTCCATTCTTTGTCCTTTATCTCAGAACCCACCCCTACCTTACACAGTTGAAAAGCATCCCATTGATCTGAGCCCAGCTGTGTGTTACTGTCTTTCAAAGGGCAACTGCAAAAGCGATTAAAGTGTAACCAGAGAGCTCTTGTAGCTGAAAGGGAGGAAGTTCGTATTTCCTTGTTTGCTTGTTAGAGGCTGAGCTTTGGTCATCTGCAATCTGTTAAGACTATTTAGAAAACAACCATCAGCATTGTGGCTTCAGTGCCCTCCCCTGATCCCCCGCTTCCATCCGCAATCGCTGCCACTTCCTGGAATGTTCTGACTAATACTTGAATATTAGTAGCAGGTTTGCATAAGAAATGGCTAGGCATGGACCACTTATGCTAAGGAAAGTCCTGAACAGACAGAGCTAAGTGTCCAGATTTCCAGAGGAGACCTTCCCCTATTGCAGATATGTGGAAATCAATAATCTGTGAGCCAGATGTAGCCCATGGGAGTTCTGGTGTGGCCCACATGCTTCTCTGGCTCTTACCCTTTTCAATGGTTGGAGATAAAAAGACAAAGCCTTGTTCAAAGCCAAGGAGGGATTGAATTTAACTGAGCTGTTGCTCGCAGCCTGGGAAGCAAATGTAGTGTGGCTCACTCCTCAGTGCCTACTTCTCAGGCTGCAAACAACAGCTCCAGCCTCTTCTACACCGCCATATAATCCAGATTATCAAAGCATTATCTGCTTTGAACTGGATTAGTTGAGACTAGACTGCCATATAATCCAGTTCAACGCAAATAATCTGGATTTTATATGGCAGAATAATAATAAGAATTTGATTTATATTCCGCTCTATCTCTCCGAAGGGACACAGGGCAGATTCCAAACATAAAAGGCAAACATTCAATGCCCAAATATAACAACAAAATATCCACACCAACAAAATCTATACAACCCAACATATAAACACGAATTATAACTTAACAACTAAAATTAAATAAAACACACAGCCCGTTATAAGAGACATAAGACATAACATCAAACATCGAATGGAAACAATAATTTTCCATTTCCTTGGGGCAAACTGATTAATCATTGCTCAAGATATCTACTGAGCTGGTGGGGTGAGCAGAGCACGGATATGGATGGCCACAATTAATCAGAGGTGTAATGGTAGTATTACCAGTTACTATTCCTCCACATCGTAAGCCAATGAGCAAAGGTATGTCTTCAACTGTTTCTTGAAAGTGGGAGAGAGGGGCCATCTTTAATTCCTTAGGAAGGGAGTTCCAGAGGTGGGGGGCAGCCACGGAGAAGGCCTTTCTCTCATGTAGAAGGGATCTCGGTTAAATGCAAAGATTGGAGGTTTACTTTGTATGCATGAAGGCATGAGCTTGAGCTGTGCTTTGCATGCAATGGTATTTACTGCTGAATAGGAGTAGATAGTCACAGAACCGTTCTGTGGTTTTTATGACAGAGAGGGCCAAGTGCTTTGGCACAAACTATATCTGGCCCACAGCTAGGTTGATGGATTCATAGGACTTCTGCCCCATCTGGGCAAGCCTTCCAAAATTCCTGCTAGATATCACTATGAAACTCTCCTCAATTGCTTGGTGCTTGATCCAGGGGAGGCCACAAGTTTATTTTTATCTGCAATTTCCCACTTCCACAGAGGCTCTTGCACCCAACCCCCACAAAAGCAGAAGGCCTACTATATTACTCTTTCTCTCCCTGATAGGAACAAATTGTATATGTCAGTCGTCTCCCATAAGTTAATATGAAAGTAGATCACTAAAAAGTCACACTCTTTTAGGTCTTCATCACACAAAACTGTTATTCCATGGCAGTTGCACTATCATAAATAATGGGAGAAACACCTCCAATATTACACTCTCTTCATTTATGCAATCTGTTCATGCTTCAGTATATTCTCTCTTTCTGCACTTCTGCTGCTTTGTACATATTTTAATTTTATTTTTAAGGAAATTTACAATTTCAGCAATAAAAAGAGAAATGTACCTGTTAAATATAAACAAACAGAAATAGTTCAATAATAGTGAAAATGAGACAAAAAGGGAGAAGAATCCCATCCCTTGACATCACTTGACTGCTTACAGGAACATTGCGGGATTACAAGCGATTAATTGGTTGTGCACCCCTTAATAACAAGGAGCAGGTTAATCCTGGGACAGATCGGCAGAGGTATGAACATGATGTTATGCAACAGATTATGATCCAGCTCCAATACTGGTTTTCCTGCCTTGTGTAATAAAACACTAAGACCCCTTCCACACAGCAGTATAAGATCAACATTGAACTGAATGATATGGCAGTGTGGACTCGGATAATTCAGTTCAAAGCAGATATTGTGGATTATCTGCCTTGATATTCTGGGCTATATGGCTTATGGAAGGGCTCAAAGTGTGCTTTAAATAATAATAAATAATAAATAAAACTTTATTTCTATCCCGCCCTATCTCCCCAATGGGGACTCAAGGCGGTTCACAACATTCAGTGCTGTAAAGTGTGACCAAAAAAGCAAATAAACAAACCATAAATCAAATAATAGCATACTATTGACTGGAATGGTGATATAGCTGTATTTCTAAACTGTGTTTTATTGTTGAATTTAATGTTCTATTTATTATTTAATTGTTTTATATTGTTCCGATTATATGTAGCGGCATCGAATTGTTGCTAAATGTAAGCCGTCCTGAGTCCCCCTTTGGGGTAGAGAAGGACGGGGTAGAAATGCTGGAAATACATTAATAAAGAATAAATATTGGACATCGACATCAACAGACAGTAGTGGTACATTACAACAAATTCTGCTTCACACAACTACAAAATCACATTTTGGACCACTAGGGACTGCAGTCAATGCAATAATAGCGGTCTGTGAGTCAGTGTGCTGCTATAAAGGCATGAATCCTAGACTCCTTCCAACTGTGTAGCTCACTAGGAATGTTTGTATATACAGGTCCTTCTCAAAAATTAGCATATAGTGCTAAAGTTCATTGTTTTCCATAATGTAATGATACAAATTAAACTTTCATATATTGCACACCAACTGAAATATTTCAGGTCTTTGTTTGTTTTGTACTGATGATTTTGGCATACAGCTCCTGAAAACCCAAAAATACTGTCTCAAAAAATTAGCATATTTGGTCGGATGGAATATGCTAATTTTTTGAGATATGTATGCCAAAATCATCAGTATTAAAACAAAAAAAAAGACCTGAAATATTTCAGTTGGTGTGCAATGAATCGAAAATATATGAAAGTTTAATTTTTATCATTACATTATGGAAAATAATGAACTTTAGCACTATATGCTAATTTTTTGAGAAGGACCTGTATTTCTGCTTAGCCTCTTTCACAACTCTGTTATGAACATAGGAACATAGAAAGAACCCAGTGTGCAAAATTAAGAAAGAACAGGGTTTGAAGGCAGATAATTTTTTTAAAAATGTCAATGTTGCATACGTGAATGGATGTATCTGCAGCCAGTGAAAGAATCAGAAGCACTCCCACCATGTGCAGTGCAAGAATGTATTCCCACACGTAGAAAGAACAGTCTGGAGGAGAAATATGGAGAAAGCAAGAACTGGAATAAATTAATGTCTTCCTTTGTCCCAAACATTAATTATGAAACTAAGTGATGCGGTCAGAATATATGATGAATTCCAAAACAATCCAGTGTACAGTTTGCAGCGAGAGGCCAGAGTGGTCATGATTTCCCCATCAATCAGCAGATCAATCCGATCACTTCTGCTCAGTCCACATTATGGTGCTATTAAGCTGCTATTAGGGCAAACTATGAAGCTGAGTATGGCCAGTGCTGTGGGTTAATATTAGCAGCCTTTAACAAGCTGCAATCCTTTACTGGCCTTTTAAAGAGCCTCATGCGCCCCTTAGCAACCTGCCCTGGCTGTGTAGCCAATACAGCTTGGAAGCCTTGACCTATTGCTTGTGCTGCTTTGGGTCCAAAATTAATCACAGCAGGGTCTCAATCAATCCGCTGGATCAATAGAAACCATTTAGGCTGCTCCTTCCTGGAGGCCCTCCCAAAAGGATAAGGAAGGACCTTTGACCTATGCTCCAAGGCCTGCTGTGATGGAGAGCAAGAGAGATCCAATGTGAATGTTTGATCTAGAAACGGGTCATTGATTCTGGGTGCATCTTCATATTGCTGCTGATTCACACCCTCTGGAAAACACACCCTATACAAATGGAGGGTTTGTCAGACCCCTCCCAATTGGAGTCCATTAAAACCCATGCAATTGGGAGAAGATATTTAGAAATGCCAACCTCGTGTATAAATTGAGGGTAGGTTTTGAGGCCAAAATTATAGATTTTGATATGACCTGTGGCTATGTCAAGGGTAAATCTATGGGGAGGGTGCTGCCTTGGAGCCTCCATTTCTCCACTCGGGCATTCAAAAAGGCAAGTAGCAGTGCTACAGCAGAGAGTAAAGTTAATTTACGTTTCTTTTAGGCTGTCCCGAGACACACTCAACTCTTGTCTTTTACCCAGGGGCAGTCTTACCTATACGTGAACTACGCGGCTGCGTAGGGAGCCATCTTGGACGCGGCAGCATGGAGCGCCATCGTGGGGTGCTGCGCCGCCGGTGCAAACCTCCCTGCTGCGCTGCAGCATCGGCTTCAGCGCCTGCAGGAGCTTCTGGGCATGCGCGGAGGTTTTCGCGCATGCACAGTGGCTCTGGAGCTCAACTTTAGTTCCGGAGCCACTGCACATGCGCAAAAATCTCCATGCATGCCCAGAAGCTTCTGCAGGCGCAGAAGCCTGTAAACACGTCACGTGATGCAATTGGGCAGGCAGGGGGCAGAGCCAAAGGGAGAGGGGGCAGAGACAAAGGGAGAGGGGGTGGAGACAAGGGGGGGGCGCCAAAGTAATGTTTGCTTACCATATAAAATAGCCTTAGACCGCCCCTGCTTTTACCACTCTACTCAGAGGAAGACATCATTCCCTTTTTTGGTAAGAGTTAAGGTAAAATTCTTACATTGACCCATGGATAAGCCAACCTCAATTTTTTTTGGTCTGATTTTGACTAAAATATGTAGATGTGTGTGCGAGTGTATGGAGTAGTTTCATGAAGTGGGGGCTGGTAATTCCTATGTTAATGGAGTTGTAGATCCACCCTGGGTTTTAGTTGAAACATGAACAATTTGAGTGATATCACTCCTGTTTGGAGGAGAAAGTGAAATACCTCTGGTTAGTGATGTGTTCCTTCAAGTTGTTCCCAACCTATCACTGTAAGGTTAGTTCAGAAGGGGTTTGCCTTCGCCTTCCTCTGGGAGAGTGTCAACCTCATCATACGGGCCAATTTGCCCGTTGTATGCTGCTTGCTTTCCCTTTTTGCCATAGAGCCCATCACGTGACATGCATCTACTTCCAGCAGTACTCCTTGGCAAAAGGGGAGAGCAAGTGGTGCACACTTCCCATGCTGGCTTTGCAACAATGAGGGAAAGCCAGGCAGTGGACACTTCCCTGCATAGGATGGGACCAGCAGTAAGTTGGGTGATGCAGGACATGAGGCGACGGGTTCTCCATGCCCCTCATTGGGACCCCACGGATTCTCCACAATGCAAATGCGTGGTGAATCTCAAACTTTATGTGATAAAACCTTTTGACTTGCTGAAGATTCACCAAGTGGGTTTCCCTGGCTGAGTGGGTATTTGAACCCTGATCTGCACAGGTTTAGCAAAACATTCATATCACCACACAACGTTAGCTACGTAAGCAATTTGGATAGCTGCTCTAAGGTTCAACTAAAATACAGAGCAGATTCACACTGGAGCCACCAGTCTCTTCTAGTTTCATATGCATGTGCACCAGATACAGTAAAGAAAATAATTACATTGTTACTGTGATGCACAATACGTAGAGTTTGGCATGCAGTACTCCAACACATGTTATGCAGCCAAACACACACACCGCTTTTAACTCAAACATAAGTATACATCTGTGCAAAATGAATCTGGAACAGCATATATAGATGGCAGAAGACATTCTTCTTTCAGAATTTACACATATACACACTTTTGGGGTCAGAAAATGAGATTTATTTTTCTTTCTCCAATCTCTACATGGTGAAAAAGGAGGTAAAGGTAAATATTTTCCACTGACATTGAGTCCAGTCATGTCCAACTCTGGGGGTTGGTGCTCATCTCCATTTCTAAGCCAAAGAGCGGGCATTGTCCATAGACACCTCCAATGTCATGTGGCAAGCATGACTGCATGGGACGCTATTAGCTTCTCGCCAGAGCAATACCTATTGATCTACTCACATTTGCATGTTTTCGAACTGCTAGGTTGAAAGAAGCTGGGGCTAACAGCGGGAGCTCAGGCCGCTCCCCACATTCGAACTTGCGACCTTTCAGTCAACAGGTTCAGCAGTTTAACCCACTGTGCCACCAGGGGCACAAGAGAAAAGGGAAGGCATGCTCTATTATTAAATTAAAAACTGAATGATGGGGAGACATGCGGGCATGTTAGCTTGGATGTGGATATGGGCTATCAGCAGTCCTACCCTGTGCGCAGTTCCCCTGGCATCTGTCTCAGATCCAATTGCAGCAAAAAAATAAAATAAAATCAAGCCAGGCTGCACAGCAGGGGGTTATGATCTACACTTGAGTTCTACCTCGGTCCCCTTAGCATGTTTAGCATACCAATTTAGGAAGGGTCCTCCTTTCAAGCTAGCAATTTATGTAACAATGGACATCAATATTGGCATTCTACTACACAGGCCTGCTGTTTCACCTTCCTGCGGTATCTATTAAATATTGTCTATTCAGTGGAATATGAAATAGCTTTTTTCCAAAGGAAATGTGGAAAAGGAGAAACTGGTCACATGGACAAATGATTTATCAGGCATAAAGGCACCGTGATTCTGAATCACCATGGAAGTGACTGGAGCTGGGAGACAGAATTAGATATAATTAATCCAGGGACGAGGTGAGATAAAATGATGACCCAATTCATATATGTGACTTGTGAATGCCTTCAGAGTATTGGATTTCAGCAAGCAGACCATTTTTCAATGTATTTCATTAGGTTGGGTATTTTCTTATTTTTAAAGGACAGGAAGAATTCGTCGTATCTATGACTGAACAACAGAAAAACTAAAGAAAAAGTTATATTTATAATACTCTTCCATCCTTCCTTCAGTAAATAACCCCAGGCCTTCACTATGTAGCCATAGGCCATGGGAGTAATTTCTGGTGCCCGTGCACTATTGTATAATTTTAATTGTATAGTTTTAATCTTGTGTTTTTATCTGTATTTTATGGTCTTTTTAACACTTGTAAGTCGCCCCGAGCTTGACGGGAGTGGCGACGAATAAATCGAAATAACTAAAAAAAAATAAAAAAATAAATTACTACTTAGGTATAAACGAAAAGCATTTTGAAGCATAGTTTAGATAGGCTTATAATTGAACAAGAGCATTATGTACTTATACCGATGCTAATTTACTACAGATCTGTCAATTGCCTTTATTTCCTTTCCAGGTGCTTTTAAAACACAATTCTGCTTGTTAGATGCTGGTTCATTCCCAAAGGGGGAGTGAGGTTTTTTTTAACTGTACATATATGGTAAATAATTGATACCTGCCATATGTTCCTAATCTCCTCCCCCTCCCTGTGGCTCCCTTTGGATATCCTTTTTCTTTCTTTCCCACTTCACACCCCTCCCTCCACAATCTCTCTCCTCCCCCCTTCTCTTTTTTAATCAGGTCCTTTGCTTATTGGTTTATGGTGCTGTCACTTCTTGTCTTTTTGTCCTTGCGAACAGGCTCCTGATTGCATTTACACCAGGACTGAATGGAGCTGACGTAGATTTTCTCAGAGTAGAAATGAGACCAGAACCTCGCACTGCAGGTGAGCTTCCTGCTGCTTTGAACGGCAGGGAGTTTGACACTTATTTTAATGAAGCAAGACTTGTACCTCTAGCCTTGTCTTGGGTTCTCTGTGATAATTTTCCTTGAAAAATGTCATTTTCAGGGAGGAATCGTTCACCACCATCGGAGCTTTGTTTGTCCCTGCATAAGGCAGTAATGGACAACGCCAGGCAATATTCGCACACCGTACTTTGTGCCCAAGCATGTGTGTCTTGCCCTTCCCACTTCTCTATTCAGAGTCATACAGATTTATGTAGGAAAAATATAAAAGGACCACCCGAGGAATAAAGAGCACAACAAAGACATTCCCAGACTTCAATCGTGCTTTATAATCTTATATGTTTGGGATTATATGCATTTGTCAGTTTTCTTTATATTATATTGCATTGCTTTTTAAATAATTCTGCCTGGATAATTTGTTTGATAGTTGTATTGCACATTTTTACCATTTCTATTTTCACTTTCTTCCTTCCCTTATGTGGATGTGTGTATATATGTCAGAGAGAAAGAGTATGGTGAAGCGGTTGGCATGATGGAGACAAGGGTTCTGTTCCCTGCTTAGATGTGGATCTCATGGAATCACCTTCTGCAAGTCACGCTCGCTCACCCCAGAAAACCCAGTGACAACCTCATGGTTGCCATAAGTTGCAAAAAGCCTGAAGACAAACAACAACAACAACAACATGTGTGTGTGTGTGTGTGTGTGTGTATGTAGAGAGAACGAAAGAATAATTGTACAGTTTTGAAAGGTCTGGCTGTTTTCGTTGGTCTTTTACTTGCCAAGTGCAAAAGACAAATCTAAAAACTCAAAAGTTGCTGAGTATAGGTGACAATCAGTATCATGAATCAAACCACAGAAATTCAAAAACTTGGAACTTCACTTTGAGGCAATACAGTGAAACTAGGCAAAATCAATACGCTTGATCAAAATTATACCCAGAACTTGAGAAAAAAGAGAGAATAAAACAGACCAAAAACCATAAAGACATTAACAGCAATTGAAATCCAGAAACTTGAAACTTAACCAAGAAAATCTGAACAAGACACAAAATCCAGAAACTTTAACACTTGAAGCAAGGCTATGGAACTTAAGAGTTGTTTCCACTTGAAATGCAAGGTTGTTCTCACAAAGAGCTGTACGCTTGAAGCCCACTTAAAAGTCTCAATTGTCTTCAATGACATCACTCCTTGTACACTTGGTTCTTCGCTGCTTATCTCAAAGCCACTGGGAAAAATGAATCTGTCTCTCTTTCACATTCTCATGGCAAGGCTGTAGCCACTCTGATCTAGGAAAAGACTCACATTCCCCCACATTCCTCTCAGGAGGAAACTCTGGCAGATTCTTATGGAAACAGATTTTGCTTTCTCTAACATCCTGAGAACTACCAGGAGATTCACTAACACATCTCTCCATGCCACTTCCATCCCGCCATGCCCCCTCCTGAGACCCCACAAAATCCCCTTCCTCATCCTCCGAAGCAACTATCTCTTTCTAGCGCCAAAAAACTGGAATGGAGGCAGCCAAAAACTGGTCAGTGAAAATGCCATGGAGCTTTCCCGAATTGCGCACCCCTAATCATTTCCATGGGTATTGTGAAGGTGAAACTGGCTTGAAGCTTGAGAGATAGTTCATTTCCCTGAGAGCTTGATAACATCAAGAAGAGAATCCTAAATGTTCTGATGCACATTTATTATAAACTCCTCAAAGTAACTGTAAAGGCACTGGAGGGGGCACAGAGGGGAGATGAATTTCCCCAGCAGCAAATACATTGTGAGTGATTTCTGTAATGATGCTTTGCCCTGCCTCCAATTGCTAGTCTTGGCTGGAGTAGGCCATTGTATCAATGCGTCTACACTGTAGAATGAATATAGTTTGATCCCACTTTCAATGTCATTGCTCAATGCAATAAGATCCTGGAATTTGTAGTTTGGTGAGGCACCAGCACTCTTTAGCAAAAGAGGTTAAAGATCAAGTAAAACCAAACTCCCAGGGTTCCATGACAGTAAAGGTAATGTGAAACAGCATTCATTCTATAATATTGAGGTACTCCAAGTCTCCATGCAGACAAAAAATATTGAAGACACAGAACAGCCAGTATTGAATTAGTCCAAAAATCATTTTTAAGGTTTTGCAAAGTGGCCATTAAACTTTTTTAAAATCTCATTGATTTCAGTAAATCTTACCTAAACACAATTAAATCTAGTTCTAAAATTAAATATCATTTTTGCTCCTTTTTCTGTTATTTTTTCTTTTAAAAATTTTTATTTGAGAAAAAAATATAGTTACATAAACATGTCCTATACATTTCCCTCTCTTTTATTTACATTCACCCCTGTGCTCCCCTTCTCCAGAGCCGTCTTTTCTTCTAAAGTCCCACCAAAAGTTCAATTCTTCATCTGGAGGTAAATTCCCATCTTCTTTTTCCAATACTTTTTCCAGAAATTTTCTCCAAATACTTTCAAAGTCATTTTTACATAGTCCTTTCTTTACTTTTGAATTTGATGTTAGCTTATCTTTCAGTGCCATTTTCCAGACTTCTTTATACCATCCATTAATGTGTATTTTCATTTCCCTTTTCCAATATTTTGCCATTCATAATCTAGCTGCGGTTAATAGCATGTCTATTATAATTTTTCCCTCTTATCTTTCCCATCCTCTTTTTAAATTAAAAGTAATATATCTACTGGATTCCTCCTAATTTTTATATCCATAGTATTTTCTATTTTCGTTATAACCAAATCCCAAAAATCTTTTACATATTTGCAGTCCCACCACATATGCATGTAGGTTCCAATTTCTTGGCACCCTCACCATCATTTTTCATTATTGTTCTTATTTATAATGTTTAACCTTCTTGGAGCTAAATACCATTTCCAAATTAGTTTATCATAATTTTCTTTTCTTCTAATTGACATGTTTTTTAATTGTCTTGCTTTCCATATCTCTTCCCATTCTTTTTCAGTTATCTTTGTTCCTACTTCCTTCTCCCATAATTCTCTTAATGTTAGTCTTTTCTTTTTTCCTGTGTCTTTAATTAGTATTTTATATAGTTTACTTGGGGGTTTTTCAGCAAATTTTTATTTTAACATATTTAAAGTGGAAAATATCAGGGGAAGAGGGGGAACAATCTCTCTCTCTCTCTCTCTCTCTCTCTCTATATATATATATATATATATATATATATACAGGTCCTTCTCAAAAATTAGCATATAGTGCTAAAGTTCATTATTTTCCATAATGTAATGATAAAAATTAAACTTTCATATATGTTCGATTCATTGCACACCAACTGAAATATTTCAGGTCTTTTTTTGTTTTAATACTGATGATTTTGGCATACATATCTCAAAAAATTAGCATATTCCATCCGACCAAATATGCTAATTTTTTGAGACAGTATTTTTGGGTTTTCAGGAGCTGTATGCCAAAATCATCAGTACAAAACAAACAAAGACCTGAAATATTTAAGTTGGTGTGCAATATATGAAAGTTTAATTGTTATTACATTATGGAAAACAATGAACTTTAGCACTATATGCTAATTTTTTGAGAAGGACCTGTATATAGAAAAGTAGGATTAACTGAGAAAAATAGAGAAGAGAGGAGGGATTAAAAAAAGGGGAAAGCAAAAAACAGAAACAAAAAAAAATCAAAAATCATTAAAAAGAGAAAAGAAAAAAAACATGTGAGTTCCATTCCAAACTTGCGTCATCTCTTGATTTATTTGTCTTCTTTCTCTTTGTCCCTTATATATTTCTTTAGTCTTTTCTATTTGACTTTTTTTTTCATATTCTATCAAGAGGTCCCAATTTGTACTTTTTATTGGTCTTCCTTCATTACTCTTTAACAAGAAAGTTAATTTGTCCATATCTTTTCTTTCCTTAAGCTTGTTAATGCAGTCCTCTATATCCAGGAATTTTTCTTGTTTCCATACTTTTGCAAATGAGATTCTTGCTGCGGTTACCATATAAGTAAATAGTCTATCCGTATTATCGTCAAGACTGAGGTATTTTAGTTGTTGTTCCTTTTAATTGCTCACTATTTTCTTTTTTAAATCCTTTTATTATTAATTCCTCAAATTGTGTTATTTTTTCCCCAGTTTTATTTCGGACCCACCAGTTTTTTATTCCATTTTTCTAATTGAATCCAATGCAGCCAGGAAAATATTTATTCCTCTCAGTTCTTCTTTCATTTTTACCTTTTCCATTTTTTGTCCTATCCAATTTCCAACCTTTTTTAGTTCCCTTTTTCTAGTTCTTTATCTAAAATTCCTTTTAGTTCCTTTGGGAAATCTTTTTCCATTATTATTGGTGTTAAGACCTGTTATTTTCCCCCCAGCTCTTTCACAACCTTTTTTTATAAATGAATGTGCTCAGAACTGCTTACACAACTCTAAACATAGCTATGCAATGGAGAGGTATCATGACATTATGAAGCTTTCTGTTTTATTTTCACTACCTTTCTTAATATCTTGCCTTTCGAAAGCTCTCTGGCTTGTGACGTCAGTTTGAGCTCCCATCCTCCAAGGCTTCCCTTGAATGAATTCAAATTAGGCCCCAAAATGATTACAAATGACCCTACATTTGCTACATGGAAAATTAACACATATGAATCATAATTTCTTGACTAAACGTTTCCTCTTTATCAGCTTCCTGGAGATGCTCCGAGGGAACGTATCCCAGAGCACACTGTTTCTATTGTATGGCCATATGTGTCAGTACCACAACCAGCCTCTTTTCTCATTCCTCCCCTTCATTAACAAAACAAGCCAAGGGAGATAAGGAAATGTGATTCTAGGACATGGAGATAACAGAGGTTTCCAAAGAAAAGAAACACGTACTTTGCTGTCTTTTGAAAATCTCCACATGAGGCATCCAGAAAACAATAAGAGACTCTGATAGATTCCCCTTGAGTTGACCTTTGTGTGGACCGCCCTCTCCATAATACTGAACCATCGGTCATACTTGGTTAGTGAAGTGTCAATAATTGAATAACAGTGTGACAAGCGAGGGAGAGATCTCCAGATAAACACTCCGCTCTGTCTGTGCATTGCAGTGTATATGCCTGTCCCGGTGCTTCACCTCTGAAGAAATGGGTTCAGAGAAACGCATTCAGTCAGAAATGGAAGAAAGCTTTTTTCTGGGTCTTGTGTCTGTCCCTCGGGGCCGTGGTTCACCTCAAAGGTCTTGTCTCTCAGTGTGATGGATAGCTCCTGCTTATCACAAACCTTGAGCTGAAATCTTGAGAGAGGCAGAACATGCATGTGGGCCCATGAACACCCACGAGACTGACATATTTGAAATGTTTTGGAAAAAGTGATAGAACAGTAATATTCATTTCTCATTTTCAAATGTGTACCACTTCCCAAAATATTTTAACTGAATTTCCCTAATGGCATTGTGGCTCTTAGAAGTAGACAACTATTTATTTATTTATTTATTATTCGTTCTTATAGACCGCTCCTTCCAGCAGGCTCGGGGTGGTTTACAGAATACATACAAAACAATCAAGGTGCAGTTTAATGCAATACTTAAAGCACAAAGGACATAAAAAGCATAAAAACATACAACTATACAAAGAGCAAACAGTTGCAGAGCCTCTGCAATTTAACTTCTAGGCTTGACAGCAATGTCTAAGGACCAATGAGATTAAAAAGCTTGTCTAAACAGGACTGTTTTACAAGCTCTCCTGAACGGGGCCAGTTCAGGAGAGCTTGTAAAACAGCTCTTCTCCTATCTTCTCTATTTTCTTCTAAGATCTTACTTTGTCTGAGACAGGAAAGCCTGTAATCATGTATAGTGGTGGAGATTAAATACTTTGTTGGCTGTTTGTTCCTTTCTTTAAAACCTCTTTAGCCTACCTCTAAACATAGCTCAATTCTTAACCCACTGCAGGACACTGGCTTTCATATTTCCATGAAAATTAATATACTATTCATCTGAGTTTGCAAATTGAAAGCCTCATTTGCAACGTGACTTGTGTATGTCAAATCAAAGATCAGCTTCCAATATGCAATGGTAGCTGCACAAGATTGGACCCAAATCAGGATATTATCACGATTAATCAGCTTCTGACAATTAATCCCTTGAAACTCTGTTGAGGACATACCACATAATGCATATAGTATTTTTTTTAATTTGTGCTTTCTAATTTTGTTCAGATGGTGCCATCTAATTTTGGACTCTAGGGTCAGGACTGTTTAGTATTTGGATGGGAGACCACCTTGGAATAGCAGAAATATCTAGTTAGGCTAGAAACAAAGCTGTATGTGAAATTTTGGCAAGTCATTACTCATGATCGATTGATAATATTAGATTTGATAGATCAGGGATCTGATTCAATGTAAGGTGGCTTCCTATGCTGCTACCCATGGTCCTTCTCAGATCAGATAGTGTGCCCAGTTCTCAGGAACACAGATTAAGTTGGTTTGTGTCCAGAGGAAGGTGATTAGGATGTTTTGGAAACAGAGGACTATGAGGAGTGGTTGAAGGAGATGAATATGTTTAGCCTGGAAAAGACATGATTGAGAGGTGATGTGAAGGCACCAGAGGGGCATTCCCTGAGTAAGGCTTCCAACTGCCCTCCCACCCTTGATGCCATAGGATGTTTTCCTGACAATTAAAATGGAATCATAGTGCTATAACGGTGGTGTGAAAGGTCCCCAGCACAAGTCCTTGTGGGTTACAGTAAAGGAGAAATTTCCTGGCCCGGACTGTCCTCTGTATAAACTACCCTGGAATGTGACAACAACATTACGCATAACTCAGTGCTTCCTTTCAAGTAATAAAAATAATACAATTCCACTTTCACACATGAACACCTTTGACAGCTAACTGCATAAAACATGTGTAAATGAGGTACAGTCAAGCTTATATTAAAAGATCACTCAAGGGTCTGGCAAAATTTCTTTTTAAAGCGTTCACTATTTCTTCATATCGTTTAAGGGACTTCCATTAAAGATGAAGTAATCATGCAAAGTGTATTTTACAGTGTATGCAGACCTTTAAATAGAGTGGATAATAAAATGATGCATATTACAACTCAGTGATGCTGCACAAAGATTACGGACTGTAAGTCAAACAAAATGCTAACACTGCAAACTTTAAAATAATGTTCAGGTTAAAGAAGGAGGAAGACCTTCTAGGTCTCTCTTGGCTTTTCTTCACCAACAAAGTTTCAGGAAGGACTCATCCCACGCTTTCTGCAAGTATGTTGATGATTCGGAGGTTGGATGTGTCCTTCAAGCCTGTGCAATTGACCTTTCTGGTGGAGCGCAGCATGCACAGAACTGGCCTCACCCTTTAAACCAAAGGTTCGTCTGCTGGGGCCTAGCAAGCTTAGGACGGTGGCAGCGAGGTCCTCAGGTCATAGGTTTGGTTCGAGTTTCCTTCTCTAGATGGTTGACCTTACAGGGTTAAATGAGCACCATCTGCCCGGGTTTGAAATCAGAGTTTTCCTTCTCCTAGGATGGTTGCCAAAAGGCTAGAGAGCCCATCCTGCCCTTTGGCGCTCTTTGTCAGACTCTTTGGTTGTGACCTGTCTGGCCCTACTGGTGGCTATTATGCCACCGCCAGTATAACTCACAACTTCATTAGGGTACGCAAGCCTCGCCCCCAGAACAAGGGGGCGCCAACAGAGAGGCCCTTCTAGGTAGTGTGGTTCTAAAAATGATAAGGAACTGCTTGATGGCATCTTCCCTCATACAGGATGTAGCAGAGGTCCACTGGGGTTGCAGACCATGGTCTTTAGCTGGACATGACAAGGACTGAACCCATGACATTGACATGGAATGGATGTGCTCAGCCTCAGAGCTCCAGTTGCTAGAAAGCACATGGAAAGGTTCTGGAGTCCTTTCATATAATATAATAATAGCACTATGATTTCACTTTAATTGACATGCCAACATCCCATGATAACTTGGGATTTGTAGTTTACCATAGTATTTAGACTTATATAGTAGTAGTAGTAGTAGTAGTAGTAGTAGTAGTAGTAGCATAGTTTATTGCATTAGCCGCAAGGCCATATCAAGCAGAACAAACCATGCAAAAGAAATACCTGTATCAAGCGTTGAACAATGGTTCCGTAATGTGCAACAGTACATTAAACAACCGTTCCGTAATGAAATAACAAATACTCTCCTGGCACCTCTGCCTTTCTGCTTCATTTTGGTCAAAATTCCTAGCCTATATACCCATCTATTTGTTCCTTATATACTGCTTCTGCCCAAACTCCAGAATCACATAGGGTGCAGCCATGGTAGGTAAAGTAGAAATCTAGTTTTGCTATTGTGCAATGTGGCCACAACATGAGAAGACAGGAAAGCTTAGAGAAGACAATGATGCTGGGGGAAATGGAAGGGAAAAGGAAGAGAGGCTGACCAAGGGCAAGATGGATGGATGGTATCCTTGAAGTGACTGGCTTGACTCTGAAGGAGCTGGGGGAGGTGACCGCCAACAGGGAGCTCCGGCATGGGATGGTCCATGAGGTCACGAAGAGTCGGACGCAAGTGAACAAATGAACAACAATGTGAAAGAGTTCCTTGTAGGGGTGTACGAAACGGCAGAAATCTATTCTGTTTTCGTTCTGTTTCCGTGAAGATTCCAGGAGATTAGGAGGGAGGCTATTCTTATGCATAATTCAGGATCCAGAGTTCTGTTTCCATTTTGGGGGAAATCTTCCCAAAAACAGAACCAAGGGAAAGGGGGGTACCTAAAATTTGAAATGAAAACAGAACAGATTTCTGCTGCTTTGCACACTCATATACTGCTTTGACAAAACCAAGCCAACCCAGAATACTTTGCATTGCAACAGAAATGACATAATACATTGGTACTCTGAACACAGACAGAGCTGGAGAGATATATGAAGAGCCAAGCCTTGAGGCCACCACACCCTCCACAACCGCCCACCTCACTGTGTTCACTACTTTCTGCCATGGAATTGGGGAGAATTACAAAAATGTTGACACTGACAGGTGGAAATTTTTCTAGTTGAAAGGCCTCAGAGTAAATTCAGAACAATAGCCAAACTGCTCAGTGCTTTTGGCAATGTACAGGAGCCCTATGGCGCTCTCTCATCCCCCGTATAAATCGCTCGCCATGGTATACTGAGGAGTTGCGGGTGATGAAACGGAGGAAGAGACAGCTAGAGGACGTGTGGCGAAATCTCCGTGACGGAGCATCGAAATCGGCTTATAAGCAGTTTAAGGAGAAAAAAGTATATTATACTTCCTTGATAGAGTCAGCTAGTTCACGCCCAGCTCAACTTTTTAAGATAATTCGGTCTTTGACAACAATCCCAACTGTCCCAAATGATAGGGTATTGGCTCCAACAGCTGAGGCTTTTCAGAACTATTTCACTGACAAGATTTCGAGTCTCCGCCGGGACATTCCAGCCACGGTTGATACAGTGAGTGAGCTTGAGACTCCGCCGCCACTCGGCGGGCCCACCTTCACCCGATTCCAAAAGCTGGACGCAGCAGCTGTTGATAAGTTACTCACTGCAGCTAGGCCAACTACTTGCTCCTCGACCCGTGCCCCTCCTGGCTTATTAGATCTTGCCGGGAGGGCTCGAGGCCCCCTGGGCACGATCATAAATAGCTCCCTTGAGCAAGGAGTCTTCCCGGGGGGGTTGAAAGAGGCAATGGTGAGACCGCTGCTGAAGAAGCCGAATTTAGATCCTTCGGCTCCCTCCAATTACAGGCCGGTTTCCAACTTGCCTTTTGGGCAAAGTAATTGAGAGGGCAGCAGCGGATCAGCTGCAGCGGTTCTTAGATGACACAGCTGGACTTGATCCCTACCAGTCCGGCTTCCGTATTGGGCATGGGACGGAGACCGTGCTTGTCGCCATTACAGACCAACTTCACCGCCAGCTGGACCAGGGTGGATCAGCTCTGCTCGTCTTGTTAGATCTGACAGCAGCATTTGATACGGTAGATCACGCATTGTTGACCCACCGTTTAGCCGGCGCTGGGGTCAGGGGGACTGCCCTTAAATGGGTGGCCTCCTTCCTCCAGGGCCGGGGACAACGTGTGGAGGGGCGGGAGGTCTCCGGGAGGTCCCCACTTAGTGTGGGTCCCCAGGGGCCATCCTCTCCCCCTTATTATTCAACATTTATATGCGCCCCTTGGCCCAGCTGGCTCGTGACTTTGGTCTGGAGTGTTATCAGTATGCGGATGACACCCAGCTTCTGCTGAGAATGGACGGCAGGCCGGACTCCGTACCCGATTGCTTCCATCAATGCCTTGAAGCCGTGACTGGTTGGCTGTGCGCCAGCCGGCTGAAGGTGAATCCGTCGAAGACGGAGATCCTGTGGCCTGGTCGCCCTGGGCTGGGTGGGTGCCGGTTGCCTACCCTGGATGGCGAGCAGCTAAGCCCGTCATCGTCGGTTAAGAGCTTGGGTGTTCAGTTGGACTCCCTGCTGACCATGGAGTCCCAGGTCTCCGCGGTCAGCAGGGCATCCTTCTTTCACCTACGACAGGCTAGGCGACTGGCACCCTACCTGTCCAGGAACGACCTGGCGACGGTAATCCAAGCGACCGTCATCTCAAGGCTGGACTACTGTAACGCCCTCTACATTGGCCTTCCCTTGTCGACAATTCGGAAACTCAAGCTAGTGCAGAATGCCGCTGCTCGCTTGCTGACGGGCTCGTCGGTAAGGGAGCATATTACGCCCATCTTTCGGCAGCTGCACTGGCTTCCCATTGAGTACCGAATCGCCTTCAAGGTGTTGGTATTGACCTTTAAGGCCTTATACGGCCTAGGGCCTGCGTACCTGAGGGACCGCCTTACCCCGTATGTACCCCCGAGATCACTGCGGTCAGAAGAACAGAATCTGCTGACGGTACCAACAGTCCGCTCCTGCCACCTATCTGTGACTAGACAGAGAGCCTTCTCTGCAGCAGCTCCAGTGCTGTGGAACTCTCTCCCGGACAGTGCACGAGCTATTTCCGAGCTAGTACCATTTAGAAGGGCTTGTAAGACCGCCCTTTTTGGCCTGGCCTTTAATTAAGGCATAGAATGACTGTATCCCAAGAACCATGCTGTCACCCTGCACCTCGAAATGTGTCAAATTGTGTGTTTTTAATGTGTTTTATTCTTTTATTGTAGGGCCCCATGTCTGTCCCCATTTATATTGTTGTACCCGCCCCGAGCCTGTAGGGAGGAGCGGTATACAAGATCGAAGAAATTAAATTAATTAAATTAAATTTCTCCTCTCTTCCCCTCCCCCTTCTATGGCAGGGAGGCTACAGGTACATGCCTGTGAAGTAGAGTTCTTGTACTGAAGAACAGTCATAATGACTCCTTGTACCTTTCTCAGCATGGACTATGGTGGTGATCCTTTCTGCTTCTTGCTCCTGGGATGCCAGTCTCTATTTCTGCCAAGTGTTTTGATTAGGAAAGTCCTGGATCTCCACACTGTTGTTGCTACATCAGATGGGAGTGACATGAAGTCATTACCGCTCAAAAGGAATTGCTTGGCCCACTCATACAACTCTTCTATTCATTGTATTTGCATCCCTCTGAAATTTTACCCTTTTCTTTTAAAAAATGCCTTATCTGCATTTCCAAATACTCAGCCAAACCTCTAAGTAACTCTCACATAGCTACTCCCTTGCTCCATAACAACCCTACTCTTGAATGCCTTCCTGAACTGCATGCTCTTAGAAACCCAAGAACCAAAGACCAACTACCTGGGGACATGGCACTCATTTGACCAACACTACAAACAACCTGAATGAATTATTTTATCAGCTCTGCTAAAGAAGAACTTTAGTAACTTTTCTATATGTGACACGCTTTCGATTTTTTTTCATTTGTGGTACCTTAAAGACTAATATGTTTTATTTGACATGATGTTTTATGGATTCTAGCCCACTTGTTAGATACAATATTTATTTATTTATTTATTGTTTCGATTTACTAAACCGCCCTTCCCGAGGCTCAGTGCGGTTTCCAACATATAAAACACATCAAGATTTAAAACATCATAAAATTTAACATATGATGCTTTCATATTTTCCCCTCACTTACTTTCTCCTCCATTTCTCACTTGTTCCCTTGTCTCATTCCCTCTGTCACTGAAAAAAAGATGTAAAAAAGTGGGGGTTTTTTCAGTGTGAAAGGTGGTAGTTTTAATATCATGAGTAGAGTCTGGACCTGAACTCTGAAGAGCTATCCAAGAACCTATTCTGGTTTCTAGAATTCCGAAATTACAAATACTCCAAAATCCAAAATTGTTCATATAGATGGCTGAGATAGTTACACCTTTACAATATATACAAACTGCCTCATGCATGAAATTATTTAAAAATATTGTATATAAAATGACATTTGGGCTATATGCACAAAATGGAACATCAATGAATTCCACATTAAGACTTTGTTCCTATCTCCAAGATGTTTCATTACATATATGCAAATATTCCAAAATAAAAACCATCCAAAATATGGAGCAACCCTGTTCCTAGTCATTTCAAATAAAAGATACCCAACCTGTACCTATTTTAGACTGTTATGTGCCTTCAAGGCATTTCTGCCTTACGGCAAATCCAAGACAAAGTTATTGGAGTTTTCTTGCCAAATGTGACGACATCTCCCTTAAAATCAGACTAAAACCCAAAACAGATGAATTGTCTCATTGACCTTGGAGTCACCCACTTCCCCTGCTTGGAAATGTTCAAATGCTGTTTATCCTCAGGATCATCCAGTGGCCATGTTGGATTTGAGATTCTGAGAGATGGACGACCAAAGGACAATATTCCCAACTCTGACTATAATTCATCTAAGCAAACTAAGGTACAAGACCAGGGGTGCTTACAATACAAACAGTAAACTGGTTAGAGAAGCAAACCTAACACAAGGTGTGACTGGTGTAAGGTCTCTGAGTCACTGTTGTGGTTGAGCAACCTGAGCCTGTAGTTGCTACAGGTAGTAATTGGGAAGAGGAGAGTTTGTCAGATATGTCCTTGGAAGAGGGAGGTTTGGGCGGGCCTCCTGCAGCTGGGAGAAAGAGGGCTGCAAGTGATGAGCATTTGGAAGAGGCAGAACATAGGAGGAAGGTCCGACAAATACTTAGGGAGCCTACCAGTGATGAGACCTTTGAGGGGTTTGACGTGGAGTTACCCTCAGAAGACAGTGATACTGAGCTGGACTCAGCACTGGTGCAAGATGTCAGGAATGTGTTAAATGCTGAGTCCAGCGAAAGTTCATTTTTTGGTTTTTCCAGTGATAATAGTTGGCCTAGTGGGAATGTGGAATTGGACTGGGGCGCTTTAACTGCAGAGCAAAGATGGGACAATTGGAGGAACACACCCAGGGCTGCAGCTGAGGGCACTAGGGCAGATTTGGGTGTGGACTCTGATGACTCTGATTTGTAAGGGTATAACAGTAAGGCTTGGGGATTTGGGAATTTGCGGTCGGCCAAGGTGTTGTTGTGGGTTGCTGGTTCCTGTATCTTGTGATTTTGTGGGTTCGTGTCCTGGTTCTTGATTCCCAGCAAGCTGTGAGTATTTGGGCTGTGTTCATGCTGGGTTCTGGGGGAGCTGTTATGGCAGCTCTAGCTGACATTGTTGCATGTTGGGGTTGGGACTTTAGTGTGCTTTTATGTTTAGTGTCTGCCGCGTCCTGTTTGAACATTTCCTGTGTTGCTCTCCTGGAATGTGAAGCACTCCTTCTTTCCTTCTCTGGACGGGTCTTCGCATAACAGACTACAAGCCGAGTTACAGCTCAAGTTTCGTTTGAAGACGGACGTCTCATCTATTTTGCTTTCGGTTTTGGGTGTGGGTTTTTTGGAACGCCGGATTGAGGCTATGTTGTGTTAAAAATAAACTGTATATATTTTTACTAGCTTGGTGTTGTCTTGCCATCTGTGGGAGTCGTGACAGTCACTACATGTGAGTATAGGCTCCTATATAACAGTCCATGCAAAGAGTGATTGAAAAACATCAATGAGTCACAATATAGTGTAATTATACATATAAAATAGCAGATACATACATACAGAATATCAACAGTTCAAACGGCAAAAATACCTGGTGCCCGACACAAAAAGCCGTGCATATTTGCACTACCTCCTATCTAGCCAGACCACACGAAACTGGCTCTGAAGTAACCGACACCACGTTTTTCCTGATTCCAGGACACTGTTTTGGTTACTCAAACCGAGTGATTTGTATCTTCCGTCCTGCACACAAATATGCTTCCATTGAAATATCCCAGGTTATTGCAGGAACATTATGTACAATGATTGTATTGATGCTATTATATTATATGAACTGTTGATATTCTGTATGTATGTATCTGCTATTTTATATGTATAATTACACTATATTGTGACTCATTGATGTTTTTCAATCACTCTTTGCATGGACTGTTTATATATAGGAGCCTATACTCACATGTAGTGACTCAGAGACCTTACACCAATCACGCCTTATTTATTATTAATTATTTATTTCAACTTGATAAACCGTCCTTCCCGAGGCTCAGGGCAGTTTACAACATATAAAAACAGCATATAAAACACCTAAGATTAAAACGCATAAAATTACATCTTAAAAACGATCATACAAAAACATAGCCAGACATAGCTGGTTTATACAGAGTAATAGTGGTACGGCAGAGTGGCAATATTAGTCATGCGCCGTCGGACATCACATGTCAAATGCCTGCCTAAATAGCCAGGTCTTGCAGGACCTGCGGAAAGCCATCAGGTCCCGCAAGGCACGTTTCTCCGGTGTTAGGTTTGCTTCTCTAACCAGTTTATTATAATTCATCGAAGACTTTGGTAATCCATCAGTTTAACAACAAGGAGACATGGAACGGAGTGCTTAAAGCAATTCAAAAATTGTCTTTTTCCTCCTTGATGAACCAAACCAGGTTCTTCCCTCCCCATCCCCAGCTTTCCCATATCTGCACATCAATCCTTCAGCTTGTTTTGCCTTGCACCTTCCTTTCCTCTTGCAAGGGCATATTCATTTACTTCTGGCTTTGGGTACAAGCAGAGAAATAGGTCAGTGCGAAGTCCCCAGCTCCTTCACTCAACAGACAGGTGCTTTCTATAGCAAGACTCTAGTGCTGACGCCAGGTATGTGTTTGTGCTTTTCCCGACCTCCTCCCCTCCCCTCCCCTCCCCACCCCAATGCAGCTGGTATTCCATTTGCTCTCTGATCTGTTTTCCTGACAAGATCCTTGATGGAGTGCTATATAAATCTCTGTGCCAGTCAAGTCATTGTGTGATATTACTGAAAGCAAGAACCATATTTCAGCCTTTGACTTTGGAGACAAGATCATGACACCACATAAAACACTTTGCAGATCAGAGACTGCTCAGTTTCTGTGCCATGGACAGGGCACCCAGGCACCCTTCTTTGGCTCCTTACCGTAATTCTAAGCCATTGTGCAACTTTGCCATTTGGCAGGGAGCGGGAGGAGGAAGAGCTGGTGGTCCCTTATCTCTCCTGCTCCCTTTTTGCAGAACCCATGAATTCAACCACAGCTGAGATTCACTAAACACAAAATCCACTTGTGTGTCTGAGTTAATAGCAACAGCAACAACAGGAATGCTTTATTTATATTCTGCCGTTACACATGCCCCCGGAGACTCAGAGCAGATTACAGTATATACACAGACACAAGCAAACATTCAATGCATTGTTACAAATGGCATACAATGAGACAGATACACAGACAACTGCAAATGCTTCTCCTTTCATTTCCGGCTCAGAGGTGGTACTTATTTCCAGCTCTGGGGGGAGGTTTTTTCTCCATTTCCAAGCTGAGCATCCTGTGTCTGCAGACACCTCCTGCTTCTGTGGCCAGCATGAACGCTTGGATCTTCTTTTTGCTTTTTTCCTCCAAAGCCGTACCTATTGATCTACTCACATTTGCATGTTTTTAAACTGCTAGGTTGGCAGGAGCTAGGACTAACAGTGGGAGCTCACCCTGTTCTGAGGATTCAAGTTGCCAACCTTCAGGTCAGCAGTTCAGCCGCACAAGGGTTTAACCCAGGGGTGGGCAATTACCGGCCCTCCAGGTGTTTTGGACTTCAACTCCCAGAAACCCTAGCCAGTTTACTAGCTGTTAGGATTTCTGGGAGTTGAAGTCCAAAATACCTGGAGCGTCGGTAATTGCCCACCCCTGGTTTAACCCATTGTGCCACCACTCCCCATAACAAACAATGTTTTTTTCTTTTGTTGTTGTTGCTATGTGCCTTCAAGGCACTTCTGACTTATGATGACACTATGTAAGTCTATCACATTTATTGGCAGAATTTGTTCAGAGGTGGTTTATTTTTGGCTTCCCCAGAGACTGTGAAAGCCTGACTTGCCCAAAGTCACCCACTGGGATTCCGTAGAAATACAAACCCTGATCTCCCCATATCCTAGTCCAGGGGTCGGGAATCTTTTTAACTCAGAGAGCCATGAAAGCAAAATATTTGGAAATTTATTTCAGTGATAGCCATATATATATATATATATATATATATATATATATATATATATCGACTGAATTCAACTACATGTGAGTATATACGTACATACTATGAGAAAAGGATTCCCCCAGCAGAATGACGGGACACTTCAGACCTGGCTCTGCAAACGGCATGCTCAAGACTCTGAGAAGGAAGAGAAGACAGAAGAAAGGGGGAAAGAAAAAAAGAAAGACAGAGTAAATAAAGGAATAAATGAAAAGGAAGACGAGGACAAGGCTCCACTGCCGGGCTCCACCGGCGGAGAGGGCATAGGCCCCCGAGAGCAGCGGGGGATGAGGAAGAGGTGGCGATGGCGGCGCATAAGTGGCATTCGCGGTGCACTTACGTCACTCCTCCCCGCTGCATGCTGGGAAACCGAGGCCTGGGCTGCTCTGGAGAGCCAGATGCAGTCATGAAAAGAGCCACATAGCTGCTTACTAGGCATGTGAGATCGGTGTTTTTTTATTTTAAAAAGTCATTACAAAATTGGAGGGCACTGGGATTTTGTTTCTGAAGTTTTTCTAAAGTGTCATTAGTAAAAAAAATTGTTACTATAATGAGAGTAATGAAAAATTGATATTTTTTGTTATAGTAATTGCGCAAGTGGGGAAACTTCAGGGGCTCCTTTCTCCCTCATTTTTAAAGCTATTTAGGTTAAACTTGCCACAATGGAAGAACACGTTTACCACTGTTGGCCCATCAAGTTTCAGAATGTTTCACTTATCCACAGATTTTTGGAGAATTTTCAAAGTTTTTATAAACAACATTTTTAGGGGGGGAAACCCACAAGAGCTGTCTCCTTGAATTTCCTATACAATGACACAAGATCATACGGGATCATCCCCAAACTTTCATAAATATTCATACATCTATTGATTTTAGGAAGTTTTATAAAGTTTTAAGAAAAACATTTTTTAAACCACAAAATTGAATGTTTCTCATATTAACCAACACAACTTCCATGTAGGGATTTCTTCCCAGCCCAGCACAGAGAATTTATTGGAACTCTGGCTGGCTGCTGCTACAGAGGGTCAATCTCTCCCCTATCCTGATGCTGAGCAGAATTCTGGGAAATGTAGTTCAGTGTAGGGCCTTTTGCATTCTTACCTACTCCAACTACATTTCCCAGAATTCTGTGCTTTCTCAGTCTCCTTCCCAGCAAACTTTGCTTTTTCCCTGCTGCTTCCCTCTCCTAATGGCAAGAGGCAATTAATTTAAAGAGAAAAAGCAGCCTTTTGGCTTTGCTTTTCTTGCTTGTGCTGAAAATGAGACTGGCTTTGGGAGGCTTCCAAGATTTACAAAATTAAAATGAAAAAGTATTGGGTAAGTTTTGATTCTTACATTTTTGATGCAGGCCATGCCTAGGCATCAGATATCATGTCATAAGTACAAATTTCACAAATTTGAAATGACTTATGATGACTAATGAAAAGGTTGCACACCCCTATTGCATACTAATGCATCTGAGGTCTAAATGTTTTTACACAAATCTGCATGTGTGTGATTTTGTATTTTTAAAAACCATTTTAACCTGTTCTAACTTGCCTTAACTTGTTTAATTGTTCAATCTATATATATAAAAATCTTCAATTCGTGTTTATAAGCTTATAGACAGCAAAACTACACAATGAACACACACAAAACCAGGCCACACTGACACATAACCCAACGAGGTATGTGTGCCAAAAAACCCCCCAAAAATTAAAGATAACAGCCAAAAAACATAAAAATGTTTGGGACTACAAGTCCCAGAAACCACTGGGGCAGGCCAAGAAAAACCACGCATGGCAAAGGCGGTTGGAACAGCTCCCTTTTTTCCCCCTCCCAATAGATCGGCTGTGCACTGTGCTTCTGGCCGCCTCCCCACCCCCTCGCAAACAACACATTGAGCGCGCAACCCCCCCAACCAATCAGAGGGGCACTGCGAGGAAACACTCCTCTATTCACCCCTACCGACAGATCGGGCACCCTAAAGCCTTCCCTCCCCCCCCCCAGCCTGTGTGTGTGTGTGGTGTGGGGCCCGAATGGCTGGACCAGGTCGCTGTTTGGGTTGGATGGATGGGAGGAGAAAGGAAGGATAGCAGGAAGAGGGGAGGGAGAGGATGTGAAAGGAACTGAAGGATAGAAGGAGGGAAGAAAGAAGGTAGGAAGGATGGATGGATGGAAGGAAGGAAGGAGGGGAGGAGAAAGTAAGGAAAAGGAAGGATAACAGGAAGGAGGGGAAAGGGAAGGAAGGATAGAAGGAAGAAAGGATGCAAGGAAGGGAGGGGAGAGGGGAGGAGAAAGGAAGGAAGGAAAAAGGAAGGGTAGCAGGAAGGAGGGGAGGGGAAAGGAAGGGTAGAAGGAAGGATGGATGGATGGATGGATGGATGGATGGAAGGAAGGAAGGAAGGAAGGAAGGAAAAAGGAAAGATAGCAGGAAGGAGGGGAGGGGAAAGGAAGGGAAGGATAGAAGGAAGGGTGGAAGGAAGGAAATAGGGGAGAAGTAAGGAAGGAAAAAGGAAGGGTAGCAGAAAGGAGGGGAGGGGAAAGGAATACTATATCATTTTCTACTTCCTTCTTTGCCTCTTTCCAGCCTTTCCTCTCCCTTTTCCTTTCTACTTTCTCTCCTTCCTTCCTTCGGTACCTCTTTCTTTCCTTCCTATTACTATTGTTGTGGCTGTGGTCATTAAGCAGACCTTCTCATTACTTAATTTTCCATACCACCAGACTATGCCACAGCAGCGCGTGGCCAGGTACAGCTAGTGTGTTATAACCTCCTAAAATCATGTTTTGAAATTGTTTCCATTGTTTCAAATTGCTCAAGTTGATTTTATAGAATGTTCTCCCGAGCTTGAAGAGTGGTGGGCATAATATAAGTATTGTAATGAATAAAACACAAAGGAGCTATCCAGGGTGCTGAGCCTATTCTGGTGACAGAGTACAGATTGGGCATCTCTTAGTCTGAATTCTGGAATCCAAAATACTCGGAGATAGTGCTTTCTGATGGTTCAGTGTATACACATTTTGTTTCATGCACAATATTATTAAGAATATTCTGTTTAAAACTACCTTCAGACTATGTGTATAAGGTGTACATTTATTTATTTATGCTTCAAATTTATAGACCGCCACTCCCCGAGGGCTCGGAGCGGTTTACAGAATATGACACATAAACACAGAACAGCAAAGTCGAATAAAGGCAATTACATCAGCAAAATATAATTACAATATAAATAATAAGAACAGATCATTACCTAATACTAACTGCAAACACATAACACTGAACTTCAACAATGGGACTAGAGTCCGTAGTTCAGGTGGGGCCCATCAATGTTTGGGGGGCCAAAGGGGAAGGCGAGTTCCAAGAGGGAAGACCTCCAAATCTTGTGGGCTGACCCGGAGTCCCAAGGAGAGTCGATCTTCCAGGGGGAAGGGGCAAGACACAAGACGGGTGATCTAAGGAGTTCTCAACCCTAATGGATAGGGGAGTCGTTCGCCTCCTTAGTTCACCTTCTTCGGACTGTGGTATTGCCGTTCATCTCCAACTCCCGAAGCCTACGTCCCAAACAGTTCTTGTACAGAATCATCGCTGGCGGGCCTTGCACCGTTGGGATCCGCGTCCAAAGGAAGCCAATGCCATCCCCTCAACAATAAATGTGTTTATACCTCAATCCCCTCTCCAAGCTATTTAATTATGTACATATATAAAAATACAGATATTTCTAAATCTGAAAAATTCAAAAAGCTTCTAGTCCCAAGCATTTTGAACAAGGGATACTCAACCTGTGTATTGAATATATCTTGCTAATAATCTCTATTTCTTGGTGGGGAAAATACCGGTGATGGACTAATGCTATCCTATACTTTGTTTTGCAGTCCTGAAAAAGACTTGTATGTACAGCAACTGTATAAGGTCACAAACCTGGTTTCACTATTATGTTTAAATTTATGAGGTGGAAATCCTACATCACATTGTAGCGTAATTGGCCTAATGAATGGGAGCCGCAAGCTCACCCTGGAATAAATCCAATTGGATTATCCATATAATCACCTCCAAATGATGGCATTATGACTTGAACAAAGTGGGATTATTTCCTGTTAATTGCTTAAGATTATGATTAATTACCCACTTCCTTTTAAAAGCAATTTTGTAATAATTAAAAAAGCACAATAACGAAAGATGAAATGTTTCAAGGAGTAATAAATATCCGCTCTGAATTCCACCGCAGTGACAAGGCAGCAGCGGTTTGGGGTGTTCGGCTGAATTCAAACGCTCTCAGCATGAGAACTGACAGGCCATAATGAGCACCATCCACCTCAAACCTCTCCTGTCAACAATGTCGGCATAATTCCCATTCATTTAGTAGAGGTTTGTATCAATGATGGTGGCAGGATTTAGACCAGTGTGAAATTCTGGGCAAATTGTTAGCACAGTTGGCTGTGCATTCTGGGAGTCTTCGGGAGGAATTTTACTTTTGGCGTCATTAAAAAAGAAATACTTTGATATAAAGGGAGAGTGGGGACAAGAAGAAATGAATAGCATCCTACCGCCGAAGTATTATGCACACAAAATGTATGCCACGCAAGGACCCTGTGCCTGCACCCCCAATTTTGCATCTTTTCCTTACCCCATCCACAGGAACTGGCTGCAGATTTCTAAAATTGGGTTAGTATCAAATACAACAGAGTGAGCATGGTGCAGTTGTTTTCATGTTGTTGTTGTTGTTGTTCACAACAAGATAAGTACATAGCAAACAAGATCACTGTGCTGGTTGTTGTATTGGATCACAGGTCAGACACTTTCCAAGTGTCTAGGGCTGTGTGATGTATAGGCGAATAATGCATGCAGATCCCAGTAGGGTGGCCTTTTGCAGCTGACAGATGGTAATTTTATCGGCGCCGATTGTGTTTAAGTGCAGGCCAAGGTCTTTAGGCACTGCACCCAGTGTACCGATCACCGCTGGGACCACCTTTACTGGCTTGTGCCGGAATCTATGTAATTCGATCTTTAAATCCTCGAATCATGTCAGCTTTTCCAGTAGTTTCTCTTCAATCCAGCTGTCACCTGGGATTGCAACATTGACAATCCATACTTGATTTTTAACATGATCCTGAGATCAGGAGTATTGTGCTCCAAAACTCTGTCAATCTGAATTCGGAAGTCCCAGAGTAGCTTGAAATGTACATTTTCTGTAATTTTTTCGGGCTTGTGATCCCACCACTTCTTTGTTGCAAGCAGATGGTAATTTTTAGCACAAGTTCCACATTATTATTATTATGTTATTATGTTTACCTCTCCATTGGCGACCCCTTGTTGTGGGGGAGAGGCTTGCGTACCCTAATAAAGTTGTGAGCTATGCTGGCGGTGGCATAATAGCCACCGGTAGGGCCTCCCATGCCAGACAGGTCACAACCGAAGGGTCTGACAAAGAGCGTCAATGAGTAGGATAGGCTCTCTAGCCTTTTGGCAACCATCTCAGGAGAAGGAAAACTCTGATTTCAAACCCGGGCAGATGGTGTTTGTTTAACCCTGTAAGGTCAACCATCTAAGAGAAGGAAACTCGAACCAAACCTATGACCTGAGGACCTCGCTGCCACCGTCTTAAGCTTGCTAGGCCCTGGCAGACGAACCTTTGGTTTAAAGGGTGAGGCCAGTTCTGTGCACGCTGCACTCCACCAGAAAAATCCATTGCACAGGCTCGAAGGACACATCCAACCTCTGAATCATCAACGCGCTTGTAGACAGCGAGGGATGAGTCCTTCCTGAATCTTCGTTCGTGGAGAAGATTATGTTTTCTATACCCTGCTTTTTCTCTCCACAAGGAGCGACACTGGATTATAGACTTCATCCCATGGGATAAGTAAAGCGTTTGGGATTGTTGTTTTTCCCTTACTTCGCAACACCCCATTTTGAAATTAAATGGATGATTTTCTTACCTCCATCACACGGTTTCTCTCTTTCTGCTTTCTTTACTAATTATCATTTTGCCTTCTGATCACACTGGAGACGTATTTCTCCTCCCACTATGTCCTCCCCCATTTTCTTTGGATATTACAATTTCTCTTCATAAGTACCAATAGCTCTAAATTGAAAAAGGCAGGTCTATTTATTTCATTTTAAAATATCTAAATTACCATTCCTTCCTCCTCGGTCCCAAAATGGTAATGGCTGAAGAAAGGAATCAATACTGCCCATCTTGTCTCTTCTTTCCATGATGATGTCATCATTATCTTTACAAGAGGGCAAAAGGGAATTCCCATCACATGTTAAACTGGGTGTTTTTACACATCTGGAAAATTGAAAAAAGAAATCAATTGCTTAGGAAGCACAGGAAAAGAACACACTTTAGAAAAGGCGAAACACTTGGCACCCACTGTACGAGCTTGCATCATGTGTGGGCTCTGTCGGTTGCTGTTTCTTAAATGTGTAGAAATGTTGGTTTTATTGCATGTGATGAAGTCCTCAGTCACTGGAAAACCAGAGTTTTAATTCTCACTTGATGACAGAAACCCACCTTGGGCAAGTCACACTCTCATGGTCTCAGAAGAAGGGAAAGATATGCCCTTCCAGAACAAATTCCTGCCAGAAACCCCCATGTTAGTTTTATAGTAGAAATGACTTGACACAACCATAACAGGTAAACATCATTCCCTTTTTATGTGTTTTGCCTCTTCAATGAAATGTTTGGATCCCAGAGTTCTATTTCCCCTTTTTTCCATTTTAAAGAGTTTAACTACCCTGCTCAAAGGTCCAGTTAAGACCACAATGACTGCTACACAACAATAGTGTAACTAATCGAGTACAGGTAGTGATGAGAGGAGGAAAACAGTCAAGGGTCGAATCAGACCCTCCAACTGTCTCTAATAGCACAGGGAATGTGGCGCAGCTGGCTAAGTCTCAGCTGCATAAGATCTCTCTGACCAGTAGGTCATGAGTTTGAGGCCTGCCCAGGTCGAGGTGGGTGCTCGACCTTTAAGTGTAGCTTGCTGTTGACCTTTGCAGCCTGAAAGACAGTTGTATCTGTCAAGTAGGAGATAAAGGTACCACATTAAAGTGGGGAGGCAAATTTTGACTGAATTATGAGGCCATTAAAGAACTCCAGGAATGCTGAGGAATGCGGAAGGAACAAGAAGGGACGCTGGGAACGCTGAGAGATGAGGAGTGTGTCAGCTCCCCCTGGTGGCCAGAGTTTGCCTCTGTTCGTTTATATGTGTGTATGTGGAAACGGCAGGGATTGTCTGCTAAGTATGTGTACTGTAATCCACTCAGAGTCCCCTTCGGGGTGAGAAAAGCAGAATATAAATGAAGTGTATTATTATTTTTATTGAATAGCTGAGATTACTCCCAATAATGCACTGCCAAACCATTTTCTCAGCTGCTTCTAAAATGTTCCATTTGTTTTTTCCAACCACTTTCCCTCTTTGTTCTCAGTTTTTCTCAATTGCTGCAAACTTAATTCAAACCACACAAAAAAGTAGTGTGCACTCAACCCAATAAAGGGAAGAGTGGGCACTATTTTCCTCTTCCCAGCTGACTCAGGCAAGAGCAAACTGCCGAAGTTTTCCCTATGCCATATCTTCTTCCTCGTTAAAAACACAAACCTGCTATTTAAAAACAAACCTTTTTCAATATTGTAACCATATCCAATATCTCTTTGGGTACTAGATTCAAAAAAATAACAGACACAGAGTGGTGTTCTCTCTAGAAATCTCAAGGTCGCCCAGCATGACTGGAGGAAGTTGACCACAGAGTTGCTCTGGAGAACATAGAGATTGCACAGTGGAATTTTAAATCAAATCAGAAAAATTCAAAGCTGCAAATGTGGAGCGGTAGCTGTAATTATTTTACTTATCTTTTCATTTTTTTTTCATTTCAAAAGAGCAGAGCCTTGAACTCTGACTGATATAACTGTTTGGGAAGTATGTGCTAACACACCAAAGGAATTCATTATACTCAACTGAAGCATACTCTCTATCATTTATGTTGTTAACACTGTTCCAGATCTTTGCCTTATTGACATTGGAAGATGTAAACACAATAGAAAGTTAATGAACCATCTCATGACCGTTCTCAATTGTCCTCGGGCTTAACAAATTAATGTTAATATTTACATATGCTATACAGTCAACATGGTATTTCTTTCATGCTTGCAAAATCCTTTGGCTGGATTTACAGAGCTTTCCACGGGTACACACAAATGAGCTTGATCCAGCATGAGGACTGAGCATTTTCAGGTCTTACTGGTCTCAGGGGGAAACATTTACACAAGTAGAGAATGGTCTCAGTGAGGCTCTAGTGCCTATTCCATTAATCATTGTTGTTGCTGCTGCTGCTGTTTGTTATTGTTGTTGTTTGTAGTTTTCCCAGTAGTACAGTTGCTGTTGTTGTGTGCCTTCAAGTCCTTTCCAACCCATGGCAACCTTTAGGCCAGTGTTTCCCAACCAGTGTGCTGTGGCACACTAGTGTGCCGTGAGCGATCATCAGGTGTGCCGTGGGAAATTGGAACCTCCAATACCCTTTCTTCCCCCTCCTGCCAAACACTTTTTCTTCTCCACTCGGGCTCTCTTCTTCCCAGCCTCGCTCTGCTTGCTTTGGCTCGCTTTGCTCACGCTGCCGCTTCTGCGGGAGGGGGGAAGACGTGACCCGTGTGGGCGCTACTGCGCAGACTCGCCCCATGTCTTCCTCCCTCCCCTCCACAGTGCTCTCTGGATAGAGGTGAACTACAACTCCAAAACTCAAGGTCAATGCCCACCAAACTCTCATAGTATTTTCTCTTGGTTATGGTAGTTCTGTGTGGGAAGTTTGATTCCATTCCATCATAGGTGGAGTTCAGAATGCTCTTTGATTGTGGGTGAACTATAACTCCCATCTGTTGAGCAAGACCTTCGTGTGTGTCTTTCTGCCATTCTTGCCAGGATATCTATATTGTGTTCATCGAAACAAGCCCAGGTTTCACACTGAGTGTATAAATACAGTACATTTGAAAACATATTAACTATATGTATTACTGTGTTAGAGTGTCATTTTGTGTCATTTAGGTTGGTGGTGTGCCCCAGGATTTTGTAAATGTAAAAAGTGTGCCGCAGCTCAAAAAAGGTTGAAAAACACTGCTTTAGGCAAACCTATCATGGGATTTTCATGGGGCTCGCCCAGGATCATCAGCAGATTTTTATGACTGAGCCCTTGTCTCCAGAGTCATTGTAATGATCAAACCACCAAAACCTGCTGTCTCCATTCAGATATCTAATTTTACATTAAGATTTTTTTACATTAAGTGTTCATCTATACTGGAGAGTTAATGTAGTTTTACACTACTTTAATGGATTTAATATTTTATAAGATCTTTTTCTTTGCCAAAGGGTGTTGTTGCCACTCTAATCTATAAATCCCAGGATTCTGGAGCAGTTAAAGTGAAGTCAACTGTATTACCTGTATTTACTCCAGTCTAATGCCCCATCAAATCTAATGTGCACCTCAATTTTCAAAACCTCGAAACCAAAAAAGAATTTGCCGGTGAATGTAATGGACAGCAGCTTAAAGTGTGCTCTTTGTAATTCGGACCAAAAAAATGCACATTACAGCGGCTGCCTATTTAAAATTCCTGCTTTAATAACAAAAGTGTTAGAACACCAAAATTTCAGCAATGGAAAATAGAACTTGTAGAATGGATTCACTTTATTTATTTATTTATTATTCAATCTTGCTAAACCGCTGCTCCACAAGGCTCGTGGCGATTTCCAACATAGCAAAGTACACAAGCATCCCAAAAACATCATAAATAGATTCTTAAAGCAATCAGTGTGTCATCGGACATCACGGTGCCCTGCCCTGGCTCAAGGTTATGGGGTCATGGAGGCTGTAGTTTAGGATCATGGGGACTGTCAAAGAATGCTGACAGACTCATAGAATCACAGAGTTGGAAGAGACCTTGTGGACCATCCAGTCCAAGTCCCTGTCAAGAACAGGAAAATTGCATTGCTGAATTACATGACTCACCAAACTACAAATCCCAGCATTGCGTAACATTGAGCCATGGCAATTAAATGAGAGGTGATGTCCCACAAATAGAAGATCCAGGTTCTCCTGAAGTAGCTGCCCCTTTTGCTTTGACTTGGCACTAAGATTCCCATATTATGCAAATCTAATGTGCACCCTAATTTTGGGAAGGCAAGTTAGCCAGAAAAGGTGAGCATTAGATTCAAGTAAATACAATAATTCTACAATGTAGATGTACCTGTAGATGCCTAACTTTACCTGTAAATAGATTTGGAAATTCCTAGGCACACACAGCTATGGGAGGATTGATTAGAACAGAAGGTGCTTCTTTCCAACTGAAGCTTACATTGTTTCTGCAGACACAGAAACAATGTAATTTTTTTCCATTCTGGATGTTGTTAAGGGTAGCTAGTAGGCATGCTTTAGAACCCAAAAATGGCGATTCTAAAATCAAATGGGGGGGGGGATATTTTTTTTGATTAGTAAAAGAAAGACTTACAAAAAAATTTCCAAAAATTTCTACAATGTAACTTAATTACTAATGAAATTCGTTAGTAGTTCGTATGCCAGCGCATGCGCATTCCAGATGGTTTTGGCCTACAACTCCCAGAAATCCTAACAGCTGGTAAATTGGCTGGGATTTCTGGGAGTTGTAGGCCAAAACTTGAATAAATCACACTGAATTCTAGATGGGACTCTCCAAATAGGAAGGAGGGAGGGAGGTATTCTATTCTTGGAAGCAGCAAAAAAAAGGAGGAGGAGGCCCCCCCCTCGCTCCTCGCTGCCTCTCTCTCACCCCGATCCTGAGGGAGCGAGGGCCCAAGTTTGCCCAGGCTGAGAGGAAAAGGAAGAGGCCTGAGGCTGTGCGGAATGGTGGGAGTTGAACTCCAAAACACCTGGAGGGCTGAAGTTGGCCCGTCATGAAGCCTCTTCAAGGCTTTAGATCCTGGCAGGCAGAAGGGGCAGGGAGAGCCGTCCACTCCTCCTGCCCTGCCAGGATCTAAAGCATCAAAGATTATTGGGGTGAGAAACCAACCTAATGTATAATAGAATGAATGCTACTGTAAGTGCCTAATATTATAAGTAATCCAACTGGTCATATACCTAGTACATTCCATGCACATGCAATAATACAGCAGTAATAACAATGGGTATAAGAAGAGGTAAAATTCAAACCGAAGTATTCTGACTGTGGTCCCTCCTCAAACTGCAAAGGCTCTTCTCTGAGCCGGGAAAAGCCAAAACCCGGGCACAGCGTTTGCTGCCTGGGTGCACACACATACATATTCTGGGGGATTTGCTGCAGAATCTTCTCTATGAGCCCGGATTCTGCAGCAAATCCCCCCAAAAGAATATGTATGTGTGTGCACCCAGGCAGCAAACGCTGTGCCCGGGTTTTGGCTTTTCCCGGGCTCAGAGAAGAGCCTTTGCAGTTTGAGGAGGGACCACAGTCAGAATACTTCGGTTTGAATTTTACCTCTTCTTATACCCATTGTTATTACTGCTGTATTATTGCATGTGCATGGAATGTAGGTATATGACCAGTTGGATTACTTATAATATTAGGCACTTACAGTAGCATTCATTCTATTATACATTAGGTTGGTTTCTCACCCCAATACTCTTTGATGCTTTAGATCCTGGCAGGCAGGAGAGGCAGGAAGCCTGGAAAAATGTAAACAGAGGTTTACTCAGAAGTAAAATCCACCAAGGAGGGCCCTTCATCCAAAGTGCCCTCCTTTGTGGATTTACTTCTGAGTAAACCTCTCTGTTTACATTTTTTCCAGGCTTCCAGCCGAAAGAAGGAGCGAGTTTAGGGCTTACCTTGCCATAATACTTATTGGCAAGGGAGGCGGGAGGGTGGTGAGAGAGAAGGAGGGTGCCCCCCCCCCCCTTACGACCTAATAACGACACTTAAGAAAATCCTGGTTCTATAAAGAAAATCCACTTCCTGGTTGGCGTTCCAGGTGCGGAAATACTCAAAAGTAGCATTTCTTACGAATTTCTTACGAATCATTTCATTTTCATAACTTTTTTCTCATGCCTAGTAGCTAGTCAATTTCTCCTTCTCCTACCCCTTCAGTTGGCTTATTTAGAGGAGATAGCAGTGTCGTGCCATCTCCTCTAAATAAGCCGCAGGCTGTCCATATTGGCAGTAGTCGAGGTCTGTGTCAATAGAACAATGGATACACTCTGCCAGCTTGTCCAAAATTTAAATGGATATGCTAGATCTAATTCAGAGATAGGGATCGCTACCTTAAAGTTCAGACAAAATCCCAGAGTGAATCTGCCACCCACTGGCATTGAGGCCAACATCTGCCACTGGTTGTCAAGTGGAAACAGAGCAAGAAGAAGCATATCATTCAGTTATTTATCTCTCCTGTATGATAAGCTGTGTCTGTTGACATATCCATTTCCTTCACAATTATGTGATGCCCAGGAATCCTATCTTAAGAGTTTTGTAGGACATGCATGCGAACATCACCCACTCATATGCACTGAGGCACCATGTTAGTGACACAGTCCTTTCATTTCAGACACTACTTGGTTTCATAAACATATAATTGTGCTCGGGTGGAGGAGCATTATGAAATATTGGTGTCATACACTTGCAATTTAATTTCCCTTACTAAATTCTAAAGGCAACATTCCTGTCTGATCTTTGAAACTAAGCAGGGTTACCCTTGTTTAATATTTGGAAAGGGGATCACCAGGAAATGCCAGATGCTATAGGCCAGGGGTGCTCACACTTTTTCAGCATGGGAGCTACCATATGAAGAATCAAGTTTAAAAGATCACCTGGTGCGCGCACACATGCACGCGCACCCACTCCTGCTGCCACCTTCCATCCGCACGGGGCTTCTTTCTTTCTCCGAAATGTAAACAATGGGACATGCAAAAATACATCCAAGCACCCCTTTCTCCCTCCCTCCCTGGCATATTTACACAGATATTATCAGGCAGAAAATAAACAGAGAGACCTGGTAGCTGCAAAGCCATTTGTTTCTCAGAGTTCCTTCTCCCACCCTGACATTCCACAGATATAAACTCTCCCCGGCGTTTAGCCAGGGCACAGGGAAAGGGAGCCCCCTTTCCCCGCACCCTGGCTAAACGCCGGGGAGAGTTGGAACAGGAAGGAAGGGGGCCAAAGCAGGGAGAGAGCGCGCTCTCCCTGCATTGGCTCTCTTCACCCCAACTTTCCTCCGCGTTTAGCCAGGGCACGGGGAAAGGGAGCCCTCTTTCCCCGTGCCCTGTCTAGACGCCGGGGAGAGTTGGAACAGGAAGGAAGGGGGCCAAAGCAGGGAGAGCGCATGCTCTCCGTGCATTGGCCCTCTTAACCCAAACTTTCCTCCGCGTTTAGCCAGGGCACGGGGAAAGGGAGCCCTCTTTCCCCGCGCCCTGTCTAGACGCCAGGGAGAGTTGGAACAGGAAGGAAGAGGGCCAAAGCAGGGAGAGCGCATGCTCTCCGTGCATTGGCCCTCTTCACCCCAACTCTCCTCCGCGTTTAGCCAGGGCATGGGGAAAGGAAGCCCTCTTTCCCCGTGCCCTGGCTAGACGCCGGGGAGAGTTGGAACAGGAAGGAAGAGGGCCAATGTGCTCTCCCTGCATTGGCCATCTTCCTCTTTGCCCCATCCACACAGCACACCTTCCGCTGCCTCTGGAACTCAGCGGAAGGAGGGAGGGAGGAGGAGTGCAGCAGAGGAAAGGAGGGAGCGGGCGTGGATGGCGCGCTGCGCAGCTGGCGCTCTATCCAGCGATCAACCTGCCTAGGCCTGAAGATCACCTGGATGAGGCCTGAAGATCACCCTGGTGATCGCGATCACCATTCTGAGCACCCCTGCTATAGGCTATGTTTCAGAAGAAGCAACTGGCAAAATCACCTCACCTTGCCTAAGAAAATCTTTTGAAACCCATGAGATTACCATAAATCAAGATATTATTTGAAGGCACACACACAAACACAATTATACATTTTGGGCCAATATGAAACAGGTAGGGCCAATTCATAGTTGTATAAACACAGTTCCACATGTATAACCATTTACATGGCCCTAATCCTATTTCATTGTTCTGTGCCTTCAAGCCATTTCTGAGTTTTGGTGAGCCTGAAGTGAACTTATCCATAGAGCATACAAACTAACTAACTAACTTTATTTCTTATGAGTCACCCTCCACCAAAGATGCTCTGGGTGACTTACACAATTAAAATAAACAGGTTACATAGCCACTGCTTGTTACTAACAATCATAGGCTCTTCTGAAGAGCCATGTCTTGAGTGCCCCTAAAAATGTATGTAGATCAGGAGTGGCTCTTTGGTCTGGCAGTAGGGAGTTCCACAAGATTGGGGCTACAGTGGAGAAGGATCTCTGTCTTGTGAACTCCAAACGAACCTCTCGAAGGCCAGGAACATAGAGAAGATTCTCATGAGCTGACTGGAATAGACTGTATTACTAATTTGAATCTGGCCCTCTTATATGGTTTTCCAAGTTTCATTGCCTTTTAAAAGTAACTTCTATAGTCACAGGGTGTGTGTAGTCTCACTACCAGGTACATGTTGTACCTCAGATCAATGGTCTGATATTCGGATGGGTTTTGAGTAATTGAAAGTATCTATTTTGATAACAAAGCTCCTTTTGACAAAGTCTTTTATGCTTGGCCAGCCCCATTTTTCCTGCTCCTCTTCTGTCCACTTGAAAGTTGTTGTTTTAGCAACTCTAAAAGGAAGATGCAAGAAGGCAAAAGAAACACAAACATGGTACTGTACTATTCAGCAGTGTGTCTGCAGAAACAATGTAATAAAGTTTCAGTTGGAAAGAAGCACCTTCTGCTCTAACCAATTCTCCCATAGCTGTGTGTGCCTGCCTACAACAGGCAAAGGAAACAGCAGCTGTCTCCAGAAAAATCCTTTAGGGCAGTGGTTCTTAACCTGTGGGTCCCCAGATGTTTTGGCCTTCAACTCCCAGAAATCCTGGTAAACTGGCTGGGATTTCTGGGAGTTGTAGGCTAAAACACCTGGGACCCACAGGTTGAGAACCACTGCCTTAGAGAATATGCATGAACAATAGAACGAAAACAAAGGAAAGAACTGGGAAGCCTGCCTCACCAGCTATACCCAACATATTAGAAAAAAGTATAGCTCTAAAAATATGGCCATCAAAATGAGAATCGTAGGAAAAGTGGAGAGTAGTAAAATAAAAAAATCATGTCTGCATTTCATAGTCTCAGGAAGCTTCAAATTGTTTTTTTGTTTGTTTACTTATGCAACACTGACTTGACCAGCAGTTTCCTTTCACATGTTCACTTTGTAAGTTTTGGATAACGGCTGGCTGAAATATGTTGAATTCTTCCTTTTTGTGGCATTGGGACCTATCCCTTGTCTTCCGATGTTATTTCTGCCTCGGGCACCAAATTTTCTGTTGAAAAAAGGCATGTCCAGAAAGATGCCTAGAGCCAGCTGTCCACATTTCAAGGTTTAACTTTTGCAGATGTGATTATTCAAGGTTGTTTTCTCTAGACATCCCTAGATCCTCCAAGGTGATTATATAGTCAGCTTCTAACAGACGCTGCTGACAGAATTGTTTGGAGGACTCCGAGATTACTAGAAACATGTTCTTTCAGGTAAAAAAAACCGTCAGTTTTACACTTTGATGGGAGTCCTGCACCCCTAACCCTTGTGAAAGTAGACTGCCCTCTATGCTTTTTAAAATTGACATGTGCTTGGATTTTTAAGTAATGGGAAAGCAAAGTGCTATTGTTTTACAATTGTAACTGAAATGGTAACTAATTATTTGGCTCTTGGAGCTGTCTCTAGCTTTTTAGAATAAAACATCCCCAAATACCTTTGTTTTAAAGCTTTTGCTGCCAGAAAGGCCTCTCCTTTCATGAGCACAGATTAGAGCACACTGATTAAAATCCAATTAGCAACCGTCTAATGGTATAGAACTACAAATTAATCTACCATTTCTGACCTAATTTAAATCAGTGTTTAATTGGGTTATGCAAACAGAGATATCGAGGCCAATCCCACAAGCTTTGCCGAAATACCCAAGACTCCTAAAGAAACACATTTGCAACATGATCTCTCTACAAAAGTGTGTGTGTAGCCTTCAGCGTGAACAAATTCAAGAATTTTAGCATGAGTAATGGATTTAAATGTTTTTATTCTCATGAGGAATAAGGAAGCATTACTAGTTTTCTAGGCAGTGGGGAATGAAGGCTTTGTAGGAGCAGTTGACATTAAGAGCCATAGGCACGGATATCTTTGTACCAATCGCCAAGTTCTGGGTGGAGGTTTTCTCCTGCCTCCAGTCCTGGTAATTAGGGATGCATTTACATTGGCCACTTATTCTGGAGCCTGTCTAGAGCAGAAATGGCCAGACTGGCCTCAGAGCTGGTGACATACTTTGTCTCCAACTCACAGCATTGGTGGTGAGTATGTTGAGTGATTACAGCTACCGAAAAAACCGTGAGTCCAAAAGCACGGCATTCTACCTAATCCAGAAGAACAAATCAGACACAGTTAGGGTAGAAGGCAAAACCAAAAGTTTATTATTAGTGGCCAAAGAGGATGTCAGCAGAGAAAACACTCCAAAGTATTTAAAAAATTGCAATTGTAAACAGAGAATTTTGATTTGATTTGACAACTATTCGATAAACCTGTGCCAGCTCCTGATTGGCTGAAAAATTGTGTTGTGAATCAGCCTGTGTTTGTGTTTCAGGATCATGATGCTTCGGATGTGCGTGTTGATGTGGAAAATGATGAGGAAAATGACGGTGCCGAGGCTGAGGTGCAAGATGAAGATGGTTTGGTCGATGATTTTCATGCAGACCATGACAGAGAGGCCCCAGTGCAAAGGGCAGTTTTTCATGAGAATATTCCTGCTGGGCAGATAGATGATAGTTTGCTCCCTCTGTCTGTAAGCTCTCAAGATTTGGGTTTGGAAAACAACCTGACACCTGGGAATTTTAATGAGTAGCCAGATAAGGAGTTGAAAAATAGGCGGCTGGAGTTTAGCCAGGCTCGACAACAAACTCAAGGTTTACGGCGCTCTGAAAGACTTTGTCAGATAAGAGCCAAGAGTGGGGGGGAACGAAACCAGTTTCTGGGTTTTGGGATATAAGGTTTGCTTCAAGGGAAAATCTGTTAGATCAAGCATTGTTTTAGAAACCAAGTCTATGTGCCGTGGAAATCTTGTTCAAGGGGTCTTGTTTCTGTAGATATTTTTAGCCTTTTGGTGTTGTCCTGCATCATCTGGATTGTCTTTGTATCTTGTTGATTCATGTCTGGATTAATACTGCTTTGGAATTGCTTTTATATCTTTGGTGGACATTGCTTTGTGTTACTGCATTTTACTGACTTTATATTTTTGGAACTTTCTTACTTGTTCACAAGCATCTATATCTACTGAATATCTTTATTAAGGTTCAATAAAAAGGATTGGATTTTTCACTCAACGTGTGGTGTGTTTTAAGACAGAGGGCTTTTCCTGTTCTTGAGTGCAACAAATTGTACAGCTAGGATCTGCATCCTGAGTGGCTCAGGACTCTGGTGGGCATCATCACTGATTGGCTCTTCTTATGGAGGGAAATCCAATAAACTATCATTGGAGCATTTAAAATGTCAAGCCGTTTCATAGTCTACCTCTGATAGGGATGTGATCAGAAAGTATGTGGTGTGATACCAAGTAGAGTCCATGATGAGCCTAATAGTCTGGCTGCAGTGAACACAATAGGGTTAATCCAATGTACACAATGGATACTTGTGGAAGATGACCATCTCAATAAGTGAAGGTGTCTTGAGGCATGGAGGCCAGATGTTTCCCATAGATAGCCCTGATCTTATCAACGGGAGCAGAAAATGGATGTGGGGAGCTCTGACATACATCCATTGATTAATTCTCATCCCCCAGTCTCCTAGTCTATTATAAGGAGATTGTGGAAATTAGAGGAAAGGGTTTTGGGTACGACCAAACAGCATTCCAGTGACAATGTTTACAAAAGGGTTAGGTGAGACATGGGCATGCATCTTCTGGGTCTGGTGGAGAAGCACCTTCTACTTCATACTTTGATACATTTCATTATACATCTCATAATTTGGGAGTTTGACAGGCTGAAACCATTTTGGCCCCACTGGGCCATCATCTTACCATCCTTGTTGCTATTGCAAGATGGCTGCAGAGCTCCATGAGAGATTCTGGCTGTTGAAGGTGCCCTCTGCAGAAACAGCGAGGTGTCTAAACAATTCAGGGAGAAGGACAGAGCCAACCTCCTTCTCCCTGGATGTGAAGGCTCCTTTGCTGATGTCAGAATGGGGCAATGTCAGAGTAGCCAAGAGTTTACTCAGAGCTTTGCAGTCATCTGGCAATGGCAATGGCAGCAACACAGAACTGAACTCTTTCCCTTTCCCTGGTGAGCATAGAGCCAAGGCTATGTCAGTGCCAGTCTATGTGGACTATGTGGATCTGTCCTCATTGTATCCGATCCTGCGGTCCACATTGTGATGAAGCTTTGGGATACTTTGGATTTTTGACCAGACCATTTTTGACCAGAGCATCTCCTAACTTCTCTTAGGTTCTATCTACACTGCCATATAATGCACTTTTTAGCAGACAAAGCTAAAGACCTTTTAAAACAACAACTGTGATTTCACAGCACTGTGCCGTGGCAGTTAAAGTGATGTCAAACTGCATTAATTCTACCACGTAGATGCATTCCTGTCCCATCAACAAGATATTCCGGCGGAAACTATCACATTACATGAAATTCCTCTAGCTTTCCCATACTAGGCTAGATATATATATATATATATATATATATATATATATATATATGAAATACCTTTATTCTGGGAAATGAACAATTTTATGACATAATATTTCGGGTTTCAGCTCTTACTGGAAGAAGGTATTACTTTAATTAAGAAAACTGCAGAATTGGAGAGCACTGTCTAGACTGCTGGTTTAAGCCAAAAGGGTTGTTTTACTGAAATCCCAAGGAAGTGGGCTGAGCCAAACTCGGTAGCATGCTGATAGACACTTACTCAAATGCTTGTCATTTCCTTGGAAAGGCAAGAGGCTTGTTTTGTTTATGATTACAGAAAGCCCATTTAGTGTGTAATTACACATACCCTATTGGTGGCTGATGAAATTCAGAGGCAGTTATGCTGCTGAATCCCAATCATTCTTAAAATTGTTGGGGGGAGGTATCAATGTTGTTATTGTGAGATGCCTTTACAATACCACTTTAACTTATCTTTTTATATAGCTTCAAATAACCTGTCAATATATGATGACCCATTGAATGAGTTTGACTAGTTATTTCCTCTGAAACATTGTCTATCACAGTGGTTTTCAACCTGTGGGTCCCCAGGTGTTTTGGCGTACAACTCCCAGAAATCCCAACCAGTTTACCAAGTGTTAGGATTTCTGGGAGTTGAAGGCCAAAACATCTGGGGACCCACAGGTTGCGAACCACTGATCTAGTCATATGGTCTATAGCAGGGCTGTCCAACTTCTACCGGCCCAGGGGCCTGAATTCTGGTCACTGATGACCTGGGGGGCCGTAGGGTCTGCCCCCAGCCCCGGCTCCGCCCCCGCCCCTGGCTCTGCCCCCTACCCACCCCGCGCCGCCCTCTCCCGGCCCCCTTATTTTTATTTAATATTACATATATTTAATTCCATCCTCCCCTCTCCCCTTATTTTTATTTAATATTAAATATATTTAATTCCATCCTCCCGTCTGTAGCACCCCAGTTCTCATTCGTGCCTGGAGGGCAGGGGGCAGCACCGGGGGTCCCACTTGCATTGGAGCCAGTTGATTCTGAGAAGAATTTGGAGGGGCTGGACGAAGGGATTTTGAGGTAGCTGGGCCTTCTTCCCCACAGAAAGCCTGGCCTGGGATGACGGCTGGCCTGATCCTACGAGATGCAGGAAGGCCAGATGGAATTAAAGCAGTGATAGTGAAGATTATGAACGGCCAGGGGGCGAGGTTCACAAGAAAGAATGTGGGAAACAACCGAGGGAGAGGCCCGGGAAGCAGATGGGGAGTTCGACTCTCATGAAGATAGTGAACCAGGTGCTGGGAGGCAAGGCCGAACCTTTGATAGGAGACGGAGCATTGAAGCTAGCAGGAGGGGTTGGTTTCACAGCCTATTTTTTTATTTTATTTTGGATTTTACCCCGCTCTTCTCAACCCCCCAAGGGGGACTCAGAGCGGCTTACAGTACGGCACAATTGATGCCCACATAATAACAATATAAACCCCAAAACACTTCAACAATTAAAATACCTTAAAATACAACTACATTAGCACCATACACATTCACTCTGTATTAAAAGCAATGTTCAGTCCATAAAAACATTGGCGCAGAGGTCCCAGGAGTATTAGCGCCGGGGGCCGCCAAGGGATTAAGTATGGGATCCGTGGGAACATTGGGGCATCCTATGCAGACGTAGCGAGCCAAGACCACGAGCTAAGTTTTGGGCTAGTGGCCTGCCAAGGAGTGCCTTGGATCTTGCAACTTTGCATTGATCCGCTTAGGTTGTGAGCCTTGCCAAGTCTTTGAAACTCCATGCCAAGTTTGCTTTTGACATTACCTTATCTATTGGATTACTTTTGATACTTTTATAGCAGGGCTGCCTAGGATCCGTGGCCCAGGGGCTGAATTAGGTCACTGATGACCTGGGGGCGTGCCAAGGAGTCTGATCTTGCAACTTGCTTTGGTGATTCTGTCCCTTCCATGCCAAGTTTGCTTTTGGACATTACCTTTTACCTATTGGATTACTTTTGATACTTTTATGGACAATTAATACTTTCCCTTATCTCCCCCTTATTTTTATTTAATATTAAATATATTTAATTCCATCCTCCCTCCCCCTTATTTTAATGTATCCCATCTCCCCTTATTTCATCTTTAAATATATTTTATTTTATATTTAATACATGAGGGGAGATGGGGGGAGGGAATGAGGAGCCCCCTGAGGAGCCCCCTGCTTCAGCCTACCTTTTCCAAATGCCGGAAAAGTACCCGGACGACGAGAGAGGCGTCGACCGACTGAGTCAAAGAAGGTCCTAATTGCGTCTGTGGGCCTCAGTGATCCAGTAGTAGAGTAGCCAAAGAGTATCGCGAGAATACACAATCCACACGGGATTTCGCTGTCAACGCGAGATCACGCGTTGCTCCAAACCTGGAAGTAGGTATTTTTAAAAAAAAATATTATTTATTTTATTTTTCATTTTTTATTTTTTATTAAAAAGCTTAGGGGGCCGTAGGGAAGGGGCTGGGGGTATACAGCCTCCCGAGCCGCCAGTTGGACAGCCCTGGTCTATAGCATTGTTGGTCTTCCATCTAAGTACTACCCATTGCTGACCATACTGTATCAAGTGATTAGTGGGTTTGCTGAATCTAGAGAAATCCTCTTCTTTGTTCTGCCTCTTTGCATCATTCTTTGATCTTTTTTTTAACCTGTTGATCTTACTTCCCCCTTTTTCAAGAAATAGTCTCTTTGTTCCCCTTGTCTACTATAAGAGCATACATGGGATATTAACCCCAATTGTGATAGCTAGTCTGCCTTCCACAAAAGAGCCAGTTTTGGGAGCTTTCCCTACCAAGTACATGCCACCTTTTTGTCTGTCTCCTTTCATACCCCAAGGTTTTAAGAATTGTGTGGGGTTTTTTTCTCGTAACTGTTTTATTCTCTGTTTTAATGCTGTGGTTGATTGTGATTTTATTGCGATGTCTATTGTAAGCCGCCCCGAGCCACTGGGAGTGGCGGCTAATAAATCTAATAAATAAATAAAAAAAATAAAATAAAATAAAAGGTTGATTTCCTCTCACAATAAACATAAGACATTTTTTTCTTTTTCTTTTCTTTACCTTCCAAGCCTCCCAAGTAATAACTCCTGTTTCTACCTCAAACTCATCTTGCACTGCCAATGCTTGATACAGATTTTCCTACAAAGATAAGACAATAATCCCTGCCCCATTTCACAGCCCCGCTCATAATTGCTTTCTTTTGGCATCATCACTGAGTGCTACCCAATTTTGAAAACATTTATCCCAACAGCAAGAACAATCCATGTGAAAGTGTTTGCACACACATTTTCCTATGAGTTGACAGGTGACGGACACACAAAAATGTGGAGCCAAATCCATTTTAGCAATTAAAGCTTCCTCTCTAGCTACTGGATCATTTTGCTTGTTTGATAATGAATTTGACAATTAACTTTGTATTTCTTTTTAAATTACCACATAGTGACAAATTTAGTACTAAAAGATTTGTTTGTTTCTAGATTGTTCCTTATGTATTTTATTTATTTATTATTCAAACTTATATACCACCACTTTCCGAAGGCTCGGGGCGGTTCACAGACAACAGCACAAACAATAACCTTCAAAACCAAAACATTACTAAATAATAAAAATAAAAGTTCAACTGTATGCGGTACATGGAATTCAGAAAATTAATTTTCTCTAGCCCAAGCTTTTTTCTCACACACACACACACATACACAACCTATCTCAATATGCTTCTTTGGCTGAGCCAGCTTTGGTAATGGTTTCTGATTCAGTCCCTTAGAGAGGCCGTCCTTTCTCCTTCCACCTCTTGTTCATTTCTCATCTCGGCAACACATGCAGACCTTCTGCAGTCAATATTTGACTCTTGGCATCTGTTCATTATTCTACTTTCTGGGAGTGAATAAGCCAGCAAATCGCAATCAGCATTCCCGTTAAAAGTTTAAGAAGATAATTACAGTGATGGGAAGAGTACTCCAGTCATGCTGTGTTTGTTGCAATGCTACTAATCATATTGAATTTTCTGGTATTCATGTAAATTACACATGCACTGGATGGTCATTCTGTAGCCATCTAACCTTGTGGGGAAGGCATTTACGATGACAGCTTTCTCCTCCCGGTTCTCAAAAAAGATTTCCATGGAAGATGTTTTGTCTCATTTCTCTCCTTCTTTTGTGTAACAGCCCTAATTTTCGAATTCTGTTCTTCGGGGACTTGGGGTCCTTGAAGACCCATCATTACTGGCGGCCCATTGTTAATACCTCCATTACAGAGTGGGCTGTTAAGGAAGCATATTTTCCATCAACACAAGGATTAAAACTTGTGCGCCAGCTGCGCCCGTACCTTGGGAAGTCTGACTTGGCCACAGTGGTCCATGCTCTGGTTACATCCCGTATAGATTACTGCAACACTCTCTACATGGGGTTGCCTTTGAAGATGGTTCAGAAGCTGCAACTAGTCCAACGGACAGCGGCCAGGCTGATAACAGGAGCGGCATTCAGAGAGCGTACAACTCCTCTGTTGTGCCAGCTCCACTGGCTGCCAGTTTGCTACCAGGCACAATTCAAAGTGCTGGCTTTAGCCTTTAAAGCCCTAAATGGTTCGGGTCCAACGTACCTGTCCGATTGCATCTCTCCCTATGAACCATCGAGATGTTTAAGATCATCCGGAGAGGCCCTGCTCTCGGTCCCGCCTTCTGCGCAGGAGCGATTGGCGGAGACGAGAGACGGCCTTTTCAGTGGTGGCTCCTCGGCTTTGGAACGCCCTCCCTAGTGACATCAGATTGGCCCCCTCCCTCCTGACATTTCGCAAGAAAGTCAAGACCTGGCTGTTTGAGCAGACATTTGCTGATGAAATATAACGTTTTAATTAGATATATGGAATGACGATGGAAAGTGATTTCAACGTGATGCTGAGAACTGTAATTGTATGTTTTAATTGATAATTGTTGTGTTATATAATTATTGTTTTGTTTGTTTTTGGTCATGTTTTGATTGGAGGACAGAGATTGCCTTGTGTAAACCGCCCCAAGTCACCTTCGGGCTGAGAGGAATGGTATAGAAATGTGATAAATAAATAAATAAATAAATTAAGCCTAACGACTTATTTTTTACTGCCTGATACTAGGAAAAAATGATATCCTAGACCTTCCCACCAGTAGTGGTTGGTGAATCTGTTATCGGTGGAGGTGTTGTATTTGCTCCAGGGTTTAGTCTGAACTTTAAAGAGCAATCCAAGGTGCTGGACCTGATTTGAGAACAAAGTTCAGATTCTTCAACTGCTTTCAAAATGAAAGTCAGAATGGATTTCCTTCCCAACTGACATTGGAAATATCAGCTTCCACCTGGCTGTTGTTGTTGGTGGTGGTGGTGTGTACCTTCAAGTCATCTCCAACTTATGCCATCCCTAAAGCAGAGTCATCATGGTGTGTCTTTTTCTGGGGATAATAGTATATGATTCACCCATGACCACCTTATGATCGTCAATATTTCAGTTCCTTTGGCATAGCCAAGTACTTTCCAAACTCATTTAGTAATGACATTTCAGAGCTTTCTTTTGATGCAAGATATTCTAGAATGGCCACAGTGGTCCACACTCTGGTTACATCCCGAATGGATTACTGCAATGCTCTCTATGTGGGGCTGCCTTTGAAAACCTCTCAGAAGCTACAACTAGTCCAACGGTCGGCAGCCATGTTGCTAACCGGAGCGGCGTACAGGGAGAGCATTACTCCTCTGTTGCACCGGCTCCACTGGCTGCTGATCAGTTTCCGGGCACAATTCAAAGTGCTGGTTTTAACCTTTAAAGCCCTGAACGGTTCTGGCCCAGTTTACCTGTCCGAATGTATCTCATGCTATGAACCATCATGCAGCTTAAGATCATCAGGAGATGCCCTGCTCTCGATCCCAGCACTTTGGCAAATGCAATTGGTGGGGATGAGAGACAGGGCCTTTTCGGCAGTGGGCCCTCCATTGACTAGAGGGGAACGGCAATATGAAATATGAAATTAAAACATACGGACATCTTGATATTGGACTCCAGCTTGCAATTTTGGCATGCTAATTCAATGTTAATTAATTTATTGTTGTATTATTGTTGATAATGTTGAAATTGATTTTAAATGGATTGTATTGTTTTAACTGTATTTTATTGGTATATGTAGACTGGATCATTGGATGCTTGTGTGAGGCCGCCCTGAGTCCCCTTGTGGGGAGAAGGGCAGGATAGAAGTATATGTAGTAATAATAATAATAACAATAATAATAATGGAAGAACTATCTCAATATCCTGACGGTATCTGTTCTAATCTGACATTGGAAGCTAAGCAGGGTCAAGCCAGTGGTTAGTACTTGAAAGGGAGACTGGATGGGTTGTTTTTGCAATAAATACCAGATGCTATAGGTTGTATCTCAAAGGGAGAAAAGGTCAAAATCATCTCTGAATATTCCTCACTTAAGAAACCCTTATGCAATGCCTGGAGGCATCAATAATAGAGCATTAACTTGAAGGCACAAATTGACTCAGGATGTAGGAAACCCATAAGGAAGAAGCAAAGGTGAAAAGAAAATGATGCCTTTGGTGGCACAAATTAATTAGTGTGTTGTTATATAGTAGGGACAACTTCATGCCTAACCCAGAGATAGAGAAGCAAAGAGACATAATCTATTCTTTGACCAAAATTAACTGCTTCTCAACACTATTATACCACAATTGTACTGCATTCATGCTGTCCCTGGAATTTACAACATGATGCCCTGGCTGTCCGGTGCTTTACCACAGTGTTTTTCAACCTTTTTTGAGCCACGGTACATTTTTTACATTTACAAAATCCTGGGGCACACCACCAACCAAAATGACACAAAATGACACTCTAACACAGTAATACATATAGTTAATATGTTTTAAAGGTATTTATACACTCAGTGTGAAACCTGGACCTGTTTTGATGAACACAACATAGATATCCTGGCAGGAATGGCGGAAAGACACAAACTTCCCACACAGAACTCCCATAACCAAGAGAAAATACTATAAGAGTTTGGTGGGCATTGACCTTGGGTTTTGGAGTTGTAGTTCACCTATATCCAGAGAGCACTGTGGACTGAAACAATGTTGGATCAGGACCAAACTTAGCATGAATACTCAATATGCCCAAATGTGAACATAGGTGGAGTTTGGGGAAAATGGAGAAGAGAGTGGAGAAGAAAAAGTGTTCGGCAGGAGGGGGGAGAAAGGGTATTGGAGGTTCCAGTTTTCCACGGCACACCTGATGATCGCTCACGGCACACTGGTTGGGAAACACTGCTCTACCATGATGTCCCATTGTTGGGACATTCAGACATTTATTCTTTGCCTGACCAGAATAATCCATTAAAGATTCCCTGTCCTGCTATGATGTAACAACTACTTTGGATGCAAATGTCTTGTTCTGCTTCATTGCAATGGCGTCCACGTGATTTGTTTCAATCGCTCACAGTGTTTTTAATCCATTTTGCATGTTGGGAATTTGAACTTGCTGTGTCTATGAACTGCAATAAAGAATGCATTGTTTGCTTGTTGATTTATCAGAAATATTGGTAGCATAGTGGGTGAAGTCTCGGTGTGCTTTCATTGTTTTTCCTTTGGGAATTTCACAGGGATCTCCAGCAGGGAAATTCCCATTCCAGTGGCTGGACCAGAAGGATCCCGGTATGTACAAGACTTTCCAAGAGAACTGATGTACGTTTGTTCTCCGTGGAACATTTTTACATTGTTTTTAAAAATTAATAAGGAGAATTATGTAACAGCACATTTTCAGTGCAATCCTATTAAGGATTAATGCCCTGAGAAACCCACAGGGTTCAGAAAAAGTTTAAAAGAGTAAAAAAATTAAATACAGAAGCTTAAAGGGGAATGTTCAAAAGCAGAATCATGTAAAAAAGGGGGAGACAGGGGATGCCTCAAATGTTTGTCTCATCTTTGGATGTATTTGACCTGCTGGTTCCAAAATTGGCACCAGTTTTTCCCTGTCAGCTCTAGTTTTTGAGATATAGAATACCAGTCGCCATGGTATTCTGATCATCATAACCCTATCTAAGAAACTAGAGCTGACACAATCTATACCAGTGATTTTCAACCTCTTTTGAGCAGCGGCACATTTTTTACATTTACAAAATCCTGGGGCACACCACCAACCAAAATTTATTTATTTATTTATTATTTCGATTTCTTAGTCGCCCCTTCCGACTGGTTCGGGGTGACTTACAAATCATTAAAACACTTACAGATCATTAAAAACATGGTAAAAACAAAATGCACAGTAACATATTAAAACATGGTTGGATGTTGCTGCAGCTCGCCCGACCACCTGTTCCCTTGATCCGTGCCCCTCCTGGCTGGTGAAAGCCAGCCTGGAGGGATTGCGAGACCCTCTGTTGAATATAATTAATACTTCGCTAGCCCAGGGAGTATTTCCAGAGGATTTAAAAGAGGCGGTGGTCTCTCCATTGTTGAAGAAGCCGGGATTAGATCCAATGGTTCCCTCCAACTACCGCCCGGTTTCGAATTTATCGTTTCCTGGGCAAGGTAATTGAGAAGCGGCAATGGAGCAATTGCAGTCCTTCCTAGATGACGCAGCTTGGCTAGAGCCCCTTCCAGTCCGGCTTCCGTCCGGGGCATGGGACGGAGACGGTCCTGGTCTCCATCTCGGATGAGTTGCGCTGCCAGCTGGATCAGGGCGGATCGGCGCTGCTCGTGTTATTGGACCTCACAGCGGCATTTGATACAGTTGATTATGATCTATTGACTCGCCGCCTTGCCAGGGCCGGAGTTAGGGGGACAGCCCTTAATTGGGTGACCTCCTTCCTCCCGAACCGGCTACAACGAGTGAGGAGGGGCAAGGATGTCTCCGGGAGTTCCCCGCTTCTTTGCGGGGTTCCCCAGGGGTCTATTCTCTCTCCCCTCTTATTTAACATCTATATGCTACCACTTGCCCATCTGGTGCGTAGTTTTGGGCTGGTGTGCCATCAGTACGCTGATGACACCCAGCTTATCTTGAAAATGGAGGGCAGCCTTGAATCCGTACCCGATAATTTCCATCGTTGCCTTGAGGCCGTCACTGGATGGCTGCGAGCCAGTAGGTTGAAGGTGAATCCGGCAAAGACGGAGATCCTGGGGCTGGGTCCTCCGGGCTGTAGGGATGTTCAGCTTCCAACCCTGGACGGCATGACATTATGTCCGTCGCCCTCTGTTAAGAGCTTAGGAGTAACCTTGGACTCCCTGTTGTTGATGGAAGCCCACGTCTCCACCGTCAGCAGGGTAGCATTTTTCCATTTTCGCCAGGCGAGGAAGCTGGCCCCCTATTTGTCCCGGCGCGACTTAGCCACAGTGATCCAAGCCACGGTCATCTCGAGGCTGGACTACTGTAACGCTCTTTACATTGGCCTTCCTCTGTCGGTAATCCGGAGACTCAAGCTGGTGCAGAACGCCGCAGCGCGACTCCTGGCGGGGGTCCCGATTGGCCACCACATCACGCCAATCCTGCGCGAACTGCACTGGCTCCCAATTGAATGCCGGATTGCCTTCAAAGTGTTAGTCCTGACTTTTAAGGCCTTACATGGTCTGGGGCCAGTGTACCTGCGGGACCGCCTTGTCCCATATCATCCCACCAGATCGCTGCACTCTGAAGAGCTAAACCTCCTGGTCATCCCAAATGTGAGGACCTACCATCTGTCCGCAACACGCCGCCGGGCTTTCTCTGTTGCAGCCCCAACCCTGTGGAACGCACTGCCCGCCGGCATCCGTGCCACCCAGGGCCTCCTCCCATTCAGGAGAGCAGTTAAGACATTGCTGTTCCAACAAGCCTTCGAAGTTAGCTAAACTGTAGCTCGCACCGCCTAGCTGTCAGCCCACTGCAACTCCATTTCTTGTTTCAACTGTTCTAATTGTAATTCCATCATTATGGTATTACTGTGGCTTATGAGTTATCTGACAATTGTATTTTATGAACTGTTGTAAGTCGCCCCGAGCCGTTGGGGGGGACAGACAAATGCGAAATAATAAATAAATAAATAATAAATGTCGGAGATGCATCAGTAATTAGGTCGGACAATGACGCACGCCCATTACATGTAGTCATAGCCCTTGGCCATATCATGAAGCCCTAGTATTGTTCCTGCCCAAATGCCTGTGTAAACAGGAAGGTTTTGCAGGCCTTTCAAAAGGCCAGTAAATTAGGCAACGCACGTGTGGTGGGAGGGAGAGCATTCCATAACACTGGGGCGATGACGATAAAGGCTCTCCTCCGCGTTGCGGTCAAGTGGAGGGCTGTGTGACTCGGTATTGTCAGGAGGTTCGATGATTCAGATCTTAGTGGTCTTAAAGGACTATATGGGGAGAGGCGGTCCCTTAGATACATCGGCCCCAGACCGTTCAAGGCCTTGAAGGTTAAAACCAGCACTTTGAAGGTGATCCGGTGCTCTATTGGGAGCCAGTGCAGTTCCCGCAGAACCAGCGTGATGTGGCAGCGAGATGGAAGGCCTGCCACCAGCCGAGCTGTGGCGTTCTGCACCAGCTTAAGCTTCCGGATCACCGACAGAGGAAAGTCAATGAAGAGAGCATTACAGTAGTCCAGTCTTGAGATGACCGTGGCTTGGACCACTGTGGCTAGGTCGTGGTGGGACAAGCAGGGAGCCAGCTTCCTTGCCTGCCGGAGATGGACACAAAATGACACTCTGTCATTTTACTATCTGTCACCCTCGCCCCTCATGATGGTGCTGCTTCTGCCAAACTCCCCTCCTGCCCCCCACAGGAGGCCCACACGCAGGAGGCCCATCACTGCGCACGCGGGCTCAACTCCTCTCCCTCTCCCCTCCTCTTGCTGCTGGAGGGGAGGGGGGCCAGATCGGGAAGGAACCAAGCTGGGCTGTGGAGCTGCGCATCCCGGCCTCTGCTCTGCTGTGCAGCGAACCCGGAGCCCAGCCAGGAGAGGCCAGATGATGAGGGGTTGCTCCCCTTCCCCGGCGCAGAGGGCTAGAGGGCAGAAATTTTCTGAATCAGCACCCCAAAATAACTCCAGAAACAGGCCTAAAAATAATACAACAGAAATGTTTGTGGTTTTTTTTGTTGGGATGTTTCATCCATATCCACGTGAAGTACAAGAACATATTCTCCATGGATACAGTGATGGACTCTATTGCAGTTTGATTCCATTTCAAGTGCCACAGCTCCATTTTATTTCATCCTGGGATATGTAGTTTGCGGAGATTCTTGGAATTATGCAAGAGGTAGACTAGAATTGTCTAGCAGAAAAAAATCATTTCCCAAACCATACATCTGATTCATTATGGTGAAGTTATGACAGCTAAAGGGGCCTCAAAAAGCTATGGCACCCCAGATAAGGACAATGAGGGAAAGTGACAGATGGATCTACATGAGACATTTCTATCCTGTCTGTAGCTATCTCTGCCCATCTTGCTCTACTTACTGTGCCATCCATTTTTCATTGGTCACGCTTCAAGTGGAACAGCGGCGCATGGGTTCCCCCACCTCCTCCCCATCTCCTCCCTCCATGAACGTTTCCACAAACAATCCACTTCTGACTACCTTTTTATTACTTTACAACACAGTTTTTCCTCTAGTTTTATGGCATTTCATTAAAGCCGCCAGAAGGTGATACTGCCCCCTTTCCAAAAGTGAAATAAATCCCGCTTTTATTGCTTCTGGAAATGCTAGAGCCGTTGTCAGGCCCTTTGATGGATTTTCTCAATTACAGGACTTGTGGAGCGTTTTATATTTACATCTGCACTGAGGTCTCATATAGTACAGAAGACATTCACATCTCCTCCCCTTTGGCCCCTTATCTCCCTCTTTATAAGGACTGACGTGCATCCCCACCGCTGCCACACATTTTTCTCGGCTATTTTCTAGGCAGAAAAAAATTAAGAAATTATTTGACATTACTATTAAGAAACAGATCAAAATCCACAGATGAAAGATACCTTTACAGGCCAATCAAAATGCAGGAAATGCATCATACAAGCCTTTGAAGCTTTGCTGGTTTCTTCATCAGGCAAATAAGTGAAAAATCATAGAGGAGGGAAAATGTAAAGATGTTAGAGTTACATTCTGCCTCAATTGTTACTCTTGTTGTCAGTTAAGATGGTACTGAAGTCAGGGGCCACTTTTTGGCATGTGAGTACCAGAGACAATGGGGGATATAATTTCAACTTCATCAGCAACAGCAAGAGGCCCGGATTACCCATAAGGCCACACTAGGCCATGGCCTAGGGGCGCAAGCCAAGGTTGGCGCAGTTCACACGGACCAAAAATATGTTGAAACAAAACCGCAACGCGGGCCTGGAGATGGCTCTCTCTCTCTCGGGGGAGGGCGGGAGGAGAGCGCTGCGAGGGGGCGTGGGAGGAGGGAATGGTGCCCCCCCCTCACCATCGCTCCTGCCCCCTTGTCAAGGAAGGAGGGCGCGAGGAGGCAGACCCCCTGGGGACGCCCCGGGCATGCACTGCCGGGCATGACGGAGGCAGAGGCGCTCGCGCCCTCCTGCTGCGCATGCCCGGCAGCAGCCCCGAGGGTGAGGCTTCCCTTCACCTCCTCCTCCTCGCACCCTCCTTTCTTGAGTCAAGGAAGAAGGGTGTGCCGCGAGGGCCCCGGGGCTTCCCTTCCTTCCTCCTCATGCCCTTCTTCCTTGACTCAAGGAAGGAGGGCGCGCAGCACCGCGAGGAGGAGGGGAGTGCGGTAGAGGTTGGTTTGGGGGCGTAATTCCAAAGTGTGGTCTAGGGCGCCAAAAGGGGTTAATCCGGGCCTGAACAGCAACATAACTTTCCTTGAAATCCAGGTGTCCCTGTTCCTTTATTTTAAGAAATGTTACTTTAGCAACATTGAGAGAGACATCCTTTGCATATCCTTTATAGACAAGCCCCATTTTCAGAGGTATAACTTGCAATTAAGTATTCTCAATTTGAATTCAGCTATTTCTTATAGCCACGGATTTTGAATTTATATTTATTTTAAAATGACAGAATTCTGAGTTTCTCTGCCAGAACATTGTTTGGTTATGAGGATGATCAAAGAGATCAGCTAGTGGTAAACCTGGCAACACAGGATAATATGTACAATGCCACTACATTGCCCTGCTACTGGCAACAAACCAAGACCCAATTCTCCCAGGAAGCATTTCCTCGCTCTCTTTACTATCCTCCCCTATTATTGTTGGGGGTTTTTTTCTCAGTAGCAGCTTCTCATAATGTTAGTATTGTCTACATTGTTATTTTTGGTTTTTAATCCTATGGAGATTTCTTCTGGACAAAGAACCGGATTGTTCACCGTTTGTTTGTTTTTACTCATTTCCCATTTGTGGTTGTACTGTGTGATTTGAGTGTTGAACTGGGGTCAATCTACACTGTAGAATTAATGCCGTGTTATACCACTTTAACCGCCATGATTCAGTGCAATGGAATCCTGGGAGCTGTAGTTTTAGTCATGCTCCAGTGACGAAAATCAACTTGATAGCAGTTGACAACAATAAAGTCCTCATCTGAGGACATTATCAGATGTTCTTCAGACTCTGTTTCCATGTGCTTAGGAAACGGAGCCTCACAGGGGCCATCACATAATGTGAGGGCACTTCTGGTGGAAATTTGTGGGGCTCCATTTCCAAGTGCATGAAAATAGAGCCCAAAGCCCATATCCAACTCAAAATAGGTTCTAGATGGGAAAAAGCGGGGCATAGACCAATAAGTATATGGAATGGCTGTCAGAACTCAAGATGGGGAAAGACAGGAGGGAACGGGTTAAGACAGTTCCCTCCACTTTCTCCTAACTCTCTGTAGCAACCCAGCCTCCGTTCCAGCCGGGGGGGGCGGGGTGCCGCTTCGGGGGTCCCAATTGCTTTGGACCCAGATGAAGGAGATGCAAGGGCTGATGGGCATGCATCCCCGACTGACAGTTTGCAATGGGATGATGAAGGCCAGCTTGATTCCGGATCTGATTGCGAATATGAAAAACCAGGAGGCTTCGGGTCACAAGAGAGATTGTTGCCGCCAGCTGCGGAGGAAGAGATGGAAACTGAAGTGGAGGCATGTTCCCAGGAAGAGAACGAGCCAGGTGGTGCTTGGCCTTCGAGGAGCTTCGACTGGGGGAGTAGTATTGTGGCTACGCGCAGAGATTGGAAGCAGAGCCTGGAGAGGCGCTGGTCTCACAAAGGTGGGAATTAAATATACTCTCTGTGGGAAAGTTCCTCAGTTGGTCGGCCATGTCTTTGCTGAACAGACGTTTCGGCGGCCTGCTGTTCCCTGAAGCCATTGTTTGGCTTGCCTTGCCAAGAACTACCTCGGAACCCTGTTTCTTCCATGAACCCTGGATTGCTTTGTGTTTCTACGGCAGGGGTGCTCAGAATGGTGATCGCGATCACCAGGGTGATCTTCGGGCCTCATCCTGGTGATCTTCGGGCCCCTGACCAGGTGTTTTGCTGTTGGTCCTCTTCACGCGCCCCTGCACGCTGCAAAGAAGTCCTCCATCGTTGCTCCTCCCCGCTCCGCGCGCCGCCTCCAAAAGCTCCAGAGTCCAAGAGGCAGAATGAGCCCCCTCTTTTGGATTCCTCCTCCTCCCTCCATCCTTCTCCAGCCACTCAGAGTCGTAGGAGACCAAAGGAGGCGGGCCTGGATGACGCGATGCATGGCTGGCCCCGCGCACATGCGCAGAAGCGCCCATTTTGCCTCTCGGACTTCTCGTGAGCTCTTGGAGGCGGCATGCATGCTGGCGGCGAGGAAATAGGAGCCACGACAGAGGAGAAGAAGAAGAATGCTTTGGGGTCATTTCCTTACCGCATCTCAAAGGTTGGTCTTTTTACTTTGGGGTGGGTGCTTGATTGTTCTGTGGCATGTCTCTGTTTATTTTTAATGTTTAAAAATGCCCTTTTAGCTCCAAAGCCTCTCTGCTTGCTTTGTTCCTTGAGAAATATATGTTGGGGAATATGGAAATGTGGGAGAAATGGGGTGGTTGGATGTATTTTTGCATGCCCTTTGTTTACCTTGCTGAGTATTAAATGGCCTTGCAGTTCAAAAGCTCTCTTCTTACTTTCTGGCTGATAGTATGTGTGGTAATATGGCAGTGTGGGAGAAATGGGGTGGTTGAATGTATTTTTGCATGCCCCTTTGTTTACCTTGCTGAGTATTAAATGGCCTTGCAGTTCAAAAGCCTCTCTTCTTACTTTCTGGCTGATAAGATGTGTGGTAATATGGCAGTGTGGGAGAAATGGGGTGGTTGGATGTATTTTTGCATGCCCCTTTGTTTACCTTGCTGAGTATTAAATGGCCTTGCAGTTCAAAAGCCTCTCTTCTTACTTTCTGGCTGATAGTATGTGTGGTAATATGGCAGTGTGGGAGAAATGGGGTTGTTTGGTTGTATTTTTGCATGCCCCTTTGTTTACCTTGCTGAGTATTAAATGGCCTTGCAGTTCAAAAGCCTCTCTTCTTACTTTCTGGCTGATAATATGTGTGGTAATATGGCAGTGTGGGAGAAATGGGGTGGTTGGATGTATTTTTGCATGCCCCTTTGTTTACCTTGCTGAGTATTAAATGGCCTTGCAGTTCAAAAGCCTCTCTTCTTACTTTCTGGCTGATAGTATGTGTGGTAATATGGCAGTGTGGGAGAAATGGGGTGGTTGGATGTATTTTTGCATGCCCCTTTGTTTACCTTGCTGAGTATTAAATGGCCTTGCAGTTCAAAAACCTATCTTCTTACTTTCTGGCTGATAATATGTGTGGTAATATGGCAGTGTGGAAGAAATGGGGTGGTTGGATGTATTTATGCATGCCCCTTTGTTTACCTTGCTGAGTATTAAATGGCCTTGCAGTTCAATAGCCTCTCTTCTTACTTTCTGGCTGATAATATGTGTGGTAATATGGCAGTGTGGGAGAAATGGGGTGGTTGGATGTATTTTTATGCTCTGTTTTATATTGTTGTTATTAAATTGAAATGTTGATGTTTTATAACGTCGTTTTATGTAAAGTACCCCGAGCCTGCCGGAAGGAGGGGTACATAAAAATGAATAATAAATATAAATAAATAAATAAGAAAATAGTTATACATTTTACATTTCTGGGTAGGTGATCTTTGGGACTTGGTTTTTTAATCAGTAGCTCCCATGCTGAAAAAGTGTGAGCACCCCTGTTCTACGGACTAAGTTGCTTTGCCTTGATTCGCTTTGTTTTTATGGACCTTGCTTTTGAGAGATTTCTTGCTTTTTGAATATCTATGGACATTGATTGCCAATTACCTTGGACTAATTGATCTCTATACTTTTGGACATTTTACCTTTTCACCTGCTAATAATTTGTGCTTAATAAATAGTTAATTGACATTGTCTGTGTGTGTGTGATTAAGGGGCAGGGCCAGGTCCCGCGTTGTGACACTCTGTCTGATGAAATCCTGAATCAACACTACCACCCATCTTTCCACGTGCATTCTGAGACTAAAGTGCGATAAGAAACGCAATATGTTCCTCTGCTATGCATCTTTATTATATCCATTACCCAGCTATGAAATTGATGTTAGCATTTAGTTATCTATGCTGAGCCTTACAGTGAATCCATGACAAAGGAACTGAAATCCAAAATGTCTACATCCACATCTGATTTACTACCCACTGGATTAGTATCAAAATGTCCTTTTTTATAGGGAAATAGAAAGAAACCCACAATGGCAAACTCTAATTTGATAAATGCATTAATGAATACTTGCGAAAATAATCAATGGCAAAATAAGCATTTGCTGTTTTGTTTCTAAGACCTCAGCGATATGACAATCATTTTATTCACCTGCTTCTATTACTTATCAAGGAATGACAAGTTGCGATACCTGGGTGTTGAGAACAAGAAATGCATGTGTCTTGCAATTGCTTACCCTTATCATATCTGTCAGGATTTCTGCACCTCCTTTACTTAGGTTTGTGTGTGTGTGTGTGTGTCAAGAGCGACTTGAGAGACTCCACGTTGCTTCTGGAGTGAGAGAATTGGCCGTCTGCAAGGGGACGCCTGGATGTTTTGATGTTTTACCATCCTTGTGGGAGTCTTCTCTCATGTCCCCTCATGGGGAGCTGAAGCTGACAGAGAGAGCTCACTCACCCTCTCCCTGGATTCAAACCTCTGACCTGTCGGTCTTCAGTCCTGCTGGCACAAGGGTTTAACTCATTGCGCCACTGAGGGCTCCTCTTTACTTAGGTGATATAGTCCTTGTCCCTTGTGTGAAGGATGTGGGCATGTGGAAGTAGGAAAGATTTTTTTTCACGGTAGACACAGAAGAGCTGCTAAAAAATACTGTCTTAACTCACAACCAAACCTTGACAACTTCATCTGGTCATATGGTGGGCCCTTTAGTGTTTTTGGACTGCCATTCTGTGATCTATCATAATACTAGCAAGAACTAATTGGGTTTGTTGTCCAACAACATTTGGAGCATTATATAATTCATTCATTTTTTTAAAAAAAAACATTACATTCCAAGTTGTTGTTTTTTACTAGGGCCCCAAGGCAATTTACGGTGAAGTGAAAAAAATAGATACAATCAAAAACTTGATGATACAAAAGTTTAAATGATCTAGTTACAGAGGTCATTTAGTCAAAGGCTAGGTAGACCAGGCAAACTGCACATGAGACTGCATCTCAAGTCCAGGAACACTGGAAATGCATCCACAATATGCCTGTTTTTTATATATTTTCACCCAGTTTTGTTCAATATTATGTGGTTTTAGAAACTGCAGATAGATGTGTCAAATCGCTGCATGTAGGAGTGATTTTGGTGCATTTGCAGCTGTTTCTGGACTAAAATCATTTAAAATCATGCAATTATTTTTGAAAATAAAAAAATGGAAGGTTTGGTTTCTCCATTGGGGCTTTGGGAACCATTGAATTGGGACTCTAGAGCTGCATGCAATTCATGGATTGGCGTTTCCTCTCCTCGGAGAATCTGACCCAACAAAACTTGGAAATCACCTGCACCACCACCATCATCACCATCATTGGGTCAGTTCAAGCACTAGATTCGTTGTTTTGCTCCTCTAGAATTCTTATTTATTTATTTATTTATTATTTACATCATTTTTACCCCGCTCTTCTCAACCCGAGGGGGGACTCAGAGCGGCCTAACAAAAGGCAACAATTCGATGCCGAACACAATAAATACAATATAACCGTAAACATTCAGGATTAAAACACAATTAACATTATTATTAACAAATGCACATACACTTAAGTTAAAAACAAAGTTCCATTTACCACATAAGCATTGAGCCATACCATCAACTTACCAGTTACAATTACAATCCAAAGTGCTGTATTGTGCTATTGTGCAAAAGCCTGGTCCCAGAGCCACGATTTCACTTTTTTCCTAAATGCCAGGAGGATGGGGTTGATCATATGTTGCTTGGAAGCGCATTCCAGAGACGGGGAGCCACCACCGAGAAGGCCTTCTCTCTCGTCTCCACCAACCGCATTTGAGAAGTTGGCGGGAGCGAGAGTAGGGCCTCCCCAGCTGATCTTAAATTCCGAGGTGGGACATAGTGGCAGATGCGTTCAGACAAGTAAGCTGGGCCAGAACCGTATAGAGCTTTAAAGGTCTAAACCAGCACTTTGAATTGAGCTCGGAAGTGAACAGGCAGCCAGTGGAGCTGACACAACAGGGCGGTGGTATGCTCCCTGTATGTAGCTCCGGTAAATAATCTGGTTGCCATGCGTTGGACTAGCTGCAATTTCTGAACTGTCTTCAAAGGCAGCCCCACATAGAGTGCGTTTTAGTAATCTATTTGGGATGTGACCAGAGCATGGACGACCGTAGCCAGATCAGACTTCCCAAGGTACGGGGGCAGCGCACGAGTCTTAACTGTGCAAAAGCTCCCCTGGCCACCACCGAGACCTGGGGTTCCAGACTCAGCGATGATTCCAGGATCACTCCCAAGATGCGAACCTGCGTCTTCAGGGGGAGTGTAACCTTGTCCAACACAGGTTGTAACCCTATGCCCTGTTTGGCCTTTTGACTGACCAGGAGGACCTCTGTCTTGTCTGGATTAAGTTTCAATTTGCTAGCCCTCATCCAGTCCGACACAGCAGCCAAGCACCGGTTCAAAGTCTGGACAGCCTCCTTAGTGACAGGTGGGAAGGAGTGACAGATCTGGACGTCATTTGCGTACAGATAACACCTTACTCCGAAACTCCGAACGATCTCTTCCAGCAGTTTCATGTAGATGTTAAATAACATCGGGGACAGTATTGAACCCTGAGGGACTCCACAAGACAAAGGTTGCGGAGCCAAACAGGTGTCACTCAGTAACACCCATTCTTATTCAATGGGATGGTTGGGATGAAGTGGTTTGAGTCTTGGACTAGGACTCTGAGGCCCCTTCTGCACTGCCATATAATCCAGATTATGGATACATTATCTGCTTTGAACTGGATTATGTGAGTCTATACTGCTACATAATCCAGTTCAAAGCCAATAATATGGATTTTATATGGCAATGTAGATGGGACCTGAGACCCCTTCCACACAGCCCTACCGTGTTTCCCCGAAAGTAAGACAGCGTCTTACTTTCTTTATTACCCCCAAAAGCCCCACTATGTCCTACTTTCGGGTACGTCTTATATAAAGTAAGACGCATTGCCCCACTCCTCTTGCTCCTTCTTTTCCTCCCTTCCTTCCGTCCATTCGAGTGAACGGAGGAAGGGGGGAAAGGAAAGGAGCAAGAGGCGGGGCTTATGCCGCGTCACTCTGACGCGGCGCCCTTAATGCCACCTCTTGCTCCTTTTCCCCCTCCCTTCCTTTGTCCATTCGAGTGAACAGAGGAAGGAAAGGAAAGGAGCAAGAGGCAAGAAGCTGCCGCATCACTCTGACGCGGTGCTTTATGCCGCCTCTTGCTCCTTTTCCCTTTCCCTTCCTTCGTCCACTCGAATGGACGAAGGGAAGGGGAAAAGAAGGAGCAAGAGGCGGCGCTAAGGGGTGCCGCGTCAGAGTGACGGAGCCGCGCTGCTCGCCTCTTGCTCCTTCTCCTTTCCCACTCGAATGGACGAAGGGAGGGGGAAAGAAGGAGCAAGAGGTGGCGCTAAGGGGCGCGTCAGAGAGGCGACGACGCTTCGCCCGCCTTTGCTCCTTTTCCTTTCCCCTCCCTTCGTCCATTCGAGTGGGAAAGGAGAAGGAGCAAGAGGCGGGGCAAAGCGGCGTCGCATCTTTCGGGGTACGGCTTACTTTCGGGGTACGGCTTATATTAGCCGACCCCCCTGACACCCCCGATACGTCTTACTATCGGGGGTGTCATACTATCGGGGAAACACGGTATAAAATCCCACATTATCTGCTTTGAAGTGGGTTCTGCCTTGATATTCTGTGTTATGGGGCTGTGTGGAAGGACCCTGAGAGGCTGTTGGTGAGGTGAAATCCTCACTAAACCAAGGAAGCCCACAATGTGATCTTGTGAAAATCGCAATTTCTCTTTCTAAGTGTGAGGCAATGGCAAACCTGCTCTGAATAAACATTTATTTATTTATTTATTTATTTCGACTTGTCTGTCTCCACTCCCATGCGGCTCAGGACGACTCACAACAAATTATGACACAAATAAACATGGATAAAATACATATATATGCCAACCGCGCATGAATACCTACTACACCTTATAACCCAGTTAAAACAGATAAAAACAGATAAAACAGATAAAAACAATTGCATATCTAAAAACTCCTTACATTTACAGTTAATGTAGCAAGAGAACCCTATGATATCTTTGCCATAAGTTGAAGAAGACTTAAAGGCACATAAGAATAAAAATATTTGCCACAAAACATTTTTTTTGCTTCACACTTATATTTGTGGCTCAAAAGTGTCAAATTATTATGTTGCCTTGTTTTCTGGGTTTACTCCTCTGCTTCCTCCGATGCCTAATCCCAAGTGCTAACCTGGAATGTCATCCGATCCCCAAATCCTTTTTGCCTGCCTTTGGGGAAGCAAAGCAATGCATCTGTCATGGTTTGAGGAGCATCTACACCTTCAACGTGATTCTCGTGTGGTTTCCTTTCGTTTGAAATAAATCCCGAGGCTGGTAGCCATATCCCGCCTTCTTCTAATTTGCCTAGTTATTGATTTCATCAGTCTTTGGTGTGGATGGGACAGGAGCATTTCGAAGACAGGAATCCATCTCCATACACATTGTCATTTCATCACCGCACTATAGCAACAACGACAGTCTCGCACCATTTAAACTTTTTTTAAAGATCCCGGTGATAGATGAACGTTCATCTCTGAAAGCTCCTGAGGGAGCCATTCCAATCGAAGTTCCAAGAGGGGCTATTTTTAAAGTAGGCAGTGCAAAATCCTCATTTAGGTGCTTCCTCATACTGTCATGTATCTGACAGACTGTATCAACTCACAGGTGGTAATGAAAATGTTCCTCCGTTTATAGCAACATTTCTCTGTGGACAACCATTCAGCAGAGAGCTCCCCAGATGCCTGAGAAGAGAGAACGGCGTTCTTTTGCAAGCATATTTTAACATGGCCTACAGTATCAATATTGGAATGCCGACGGTATTGCTGATTTTGCTCCTTTCTTCCTTTGCCATATTTGCAGTGCCACTTCTATATGACTCATTAGGAACCAGAGCTTTTCGGAACAGAGATTCAGCTCTAGATATTGTCAGGGTGGCAAGACCGTAGCCAGGATTTTGATTCAGGAGGGGCTGAGTTTGATTCAGGGGGGCTGAGTCTGAGTGAGAAAGGGTCTACCCTAGCAAACCTTTTGTATTGTTATCCCAATACCCCCATGCATATGGGCAGGTCCGGATTAACCCCTTTCGGCGCCCTAGGCCACATTTTGGAATTACGCCCCCAAACCAACCTCTACCACACACCCCCTCACATTCCTTCTTTCCGCCTGCCTCTCCTCTCTCACCGAGGGGCGGGATGCCTCCCAGCTGGCGCACGCGAGTCTGGCTCCCACCTTTGGTGCAGCAGTTGCCCAGGATGCTGAGAGCGAGGTCGAGGGTGCAGTGGGGCCTGGGGGCGCCGGCCAGGATCCTCAGCAGTGGTGCCAGCCCCCCGCGCTCCCGGAAGCGGGCGATGCCGCCAGCCTCCTTGATGTGCTGCGTGCGAAGAGCCAGCAAGGCCTTGCCCAGGCCCGGCACCCTTGTGCAGCTAGGCCAGACAGGAGCTCAGGGAGCCGCTCCCAGGCCCCTTCTCGGCCCCTGGGCCTTTCGGAGCCAGCACCCAGGAACATTGGGGAAGAAGGCAAAGGCCCTAGGAGGAGGAGGAAGGAAGGGAAGCCCCCGGGGCTGCTGCCGGGCATGCGTGGCACCCAGGAACATTGGGGAAGGAGGGAGAGGTGCTCACGCCCTCCTGCCGTGCACGCATGCCTGGCAGCAGCCCCGGGGGCAGGGCTTCCCTTCCTTCCTCCTCCTTCTCACACCCTCCTTCCTTGACAAGGGGGCGGGAGCGATGGTGGGGGGTGCCATTCCCTCCTTCCCGCCTGTGAAGACGCGCCTGGGCTTTTGGGCTTAAAAAAGGAACAAGGACGTGACATCTCTTCCCAGTGGACTTCTTCTTGCCTTCCCATAAAGAACTGGAACTCCCAAGGACCAAACCAGTCACTATAGATAACTCAAACAGGCTTTATTGTTCACAAAAGGAGTTATCTTATTGAAGTACTAAACTTAGTTCTCCAAACAGGGGTAAAATAAAATATACATTACAGTTCTTTAGATGTTTGAGTCCAGGAAGCTTTCAGCCGGGTGGCTTTCCAAATTCTCTCTCTCTCAATGGCTTTGAGGTCAGAACTCTCTTAGCCCCAGTCAAATGGCCTATATTGAAGGCACAGAGCCTTCCTCTTGGATGCCAAATGACTAGTTGAAGGCGCTTGAGATTCCACAGTCCCATCCAGGTGTGCTGGATATGCAGAATGAATCCAAGATATGAAGAGTTGGTGCTAGAGAATGCCTGACTGAGGCCTGGCTGGCAAACCCTCTAACACGTCCTCTTCTGTAGAGATGCAGGCAAAATCTCAAGAGAAAGCTAGATTTCCAAAGTCTCAAGATGAAAACAGCTCTGAAAGAACCAATCAATGCAACCAACTTAACAACACTAAACAGACTAGCTGAAACATAATACAATAGTTTAAACCTTGCAACTTAAAGTCTTATACACAGGCGGCATCAGCCACGCCTTCACACTGCCCCCTCGCAGCGCTCTCCCCGCGCTCCCCCGAGAGAGAGAGAGAGAGAGAGAGTCATCATGCCAAGCGTTGCGGTTTTGTTTCAATTTTTTTTTGGTCTGTGAATTGCACCCCCCTCTTCTTGCGCCCCTAGGCCATGGCCTAGGGTGGCTTTATGGGTAATCTGGGCCTGCATATGGGATATATTGAGCATGGTGATCAGATCATGATATGAATAAACATAACAGTTTAAATAATGTACCAGTAAGGCCTTCTCGAGGACCCCCCCCCCGGGGCTACATGCTTGCAGGGCGGTGAACACTCTCTGGCATATACCCTTCCAGATAGGCCCTATATCCCAGTATATGATCCCAGGTTTTCTGCTTTAAACTGGATTAGATGAGTCCCCACTGCCAGAAAATCTGGGATAAAAAGAAAACCTAGGATATAGGGCCTGTCTGGAAAGATCCTAAGACTGCTTGAGAGAAAAAGGAAAAAAAGTAGGAAAAATAAAAGGCATGTCCCTTGTTCCTCCTTCAATTACTTTTCCTCCTCCTCTACCACAATTGTCCTACAAATACATTCCAAAAATATAGCACAACAAAGGAAGATAAGAGAGGGAGTGCTGCATTTACCTTCCTGGATTCTAGTTTAAGAAGAATTAGAATGTATGAAGAAAGGGGACAGGGATAATAAAAACATTCGCCAGCTGAAATAAATGGTATATTACTGTGGTATGTTGCCATCACAGTTATATAATAGCATGGTGTAAATTGGCACATTCGCCAGAGAGAAAAATAAGCCGCTGTATTGGTGGGTGTTTCGTAATGTTTTGGGCTATTCTTGGTTCCTTTTTCACTCTAGGAAATTATATTTGGGGAATAAGTCCAGGGCTTGGAAGAAGCAGGTATCTGGATGGAGTGAAAAAGGCGGTCAAGGTACAGCCAATCCATAAGCCCTAGAGCAGTGGTTCCCAATTTTGCGCCTTCAATTTTGCTTCATCTTCCAGAATTTCTGACTGCTGGCCATGATGGCCGAGGCTTCTGGGAGTTTAAGGAGTTTATCGTATGAACCCCACAATGACCTACATTACAGTTGTGCTGCTATTCATAACAGATTACAGACCACGTTGAGTACCTTCAATTACAACCTCAATCAGAGGTTGTAATCGGAGGTTGTAGATGGGATTACTGCAATTCACTCTACCCTTGAAGTCGGCCCGGGAACTTCAACTTGTCCAGCGATCAGCAGCCAGATTAATAACTGGGGCAAGTTACAGGGAGCGGTCAACTCCCCTGTTTAAAGAACTGCACTGGCTCCCATTTATTTTCCGGTCCCAATTCAAGGTACTGATGATCACCTACAAAGCCCTAAACCAGGGGTGCCCACACTTTTTCACCATGCGAGCTACTTATAATAAAACCAAGTCAGAAAGATCTACCGAGAGAGAAGCAGGGCGGAGCAGGGGGAGGGGGCGGGGCTTGGCACGGCCTGGCTCTGCCCCCTCTGACTTCAGTTCTACTACAGCTTCTCCAGGCTTGAGGAGGGTAGTGCCAAGCCAGTGGTGGCATAGCTGAGAAAGGCAGTATATAAATACAGTAAATAAATAAGTAAATAAATATATCTCCTTAGTTAAAAAGAAGCAGAAGTGTCCTGAAAGGAGGGAACCGGGAATGTGGTGCAACTGGCTGGGAGTCAGCTGCATATGATCTCTACTGACCAGAAGGTCATGAGTTTGAGGCCTGCCTGGGTTGGGGTGAGCTCTCGACCAGTTGTGTAGCTCGTTGTCTGTCTATATATGTTGCATTAAATGTTTGCCTGTATATGTGCATTGTGATCCGCCCTGAGTCCCCTGCGGGGTGAGAAGGGCGGAATATAAATGATGTAAATAAATAATAAATAACTCCAGCAATAGAGCAAAACTGGACCCTAACATAAGATGATTCTTCAGGATTTATCATATTTTCATGGTCTTGTATTACTAAATTTGGCTTGCTGCCGTTTGGCAATCATCAGGGGTCTACTGTGTTACAGCAAGATCTCTGAATGAAAAACTGCCCAGAAATCAGAGTCTCTTTGAGCTCTCCAAGCAAGCATCAAGAAAGAAGAAGAAGAAGAAGCATGAAATAATTCAGTAAAGTAATTCATTGCTCAAATTGTGTGAAGTAAAGGCCATTAGGATTACAGAAGAAACATCTTTGCCAATGCGAAAGGAGATTTAGCTGATGACTGTTTCACCCAAAGGACAGTCCTTCCTTATCCAAACGCCTTCACTCCCCTTCTCTGTAGTTAGAAAAGGGGCTCTTCTACATTGTGCCACAGTGAAGCAAACAGCCATCTATTATTCATTGGGTTTCAATGGATGTTGCTTCTCTTTGAACTCAAAGCATCCACTAAAGTTCAGCCATCAGGTCTGTAGGTGGCGTGGAGCCTTTTATTTGAAGGCAAATACTATAAGGAATGGTACCTTAAGCACTCCAAGGAATAAATGAAACACTCTTGATATTTGATGTGTAAATGAGTCCTTCAACATTCAGAAATCCGTTTATCCTTCTCCCTTCCCCTCAAGGTGTGCTTTCCGATTTCTTCCATTCGTAACAAATGGATATTCTTCAATAAACCTTTATTGCTGAGTTTTCCCAAGTGGTGTGACTTTGAGTCTGGAAACATGACTATTTTGAATGGTAGCTCCCCAAATCCTCCAAATAGCATGGATTCTGGTCAGGCTGACTAGAGAACCCTGGAAGATGTTGTCTATACACAAATAACACACTGAGAGAGAAATATTTCTGGCTCTGACAAATTGCCCAATAAGGTAACCTTGTCCCAGGATTCTTTGAATGTAAATTTATTTATTTAGAACAGTGGTTCCCAAGCGTTTTTGGCCTACCGCCCCCTTTCCAAAAAAAAAAATTACTCGCCGCCCCCCTAGAAATTATTTTTTTAAAAATGTAATAACGATTAAACAGAAAGATATATGTATTAATGCAGTGGTTCTCAACCTTTCTAATGCTGTGACCCTTAAATAAGGTTCCTCATGTTGTGGTGACCCCCAACCATATTTTCGTTGCTACTTCATAAATAATTTTGTTACTCTTATGAATTCTAATGCAAATATCTAATATGCAGGATGTATTTTCATTGTTACGAATTGAACATAATTAAAGAGCTCTGAGGGGACGGGCAGCCGCAGCCTGAGGGGATGAAGAAGCGAGGCCTGCTCTCCACGCGGAAACCCTGGGCTTTCCTGCTCCCTCCGCTGCCTCTGCGTCCTCCGTATTGGCGGGGAGGCTCTGCCGGAGGACGTGGAGGCCTTTGCACTGCAGCCTTCGCACTGCATGTGGGGGTCAAAGCAAAGGGGGCGGGGCCAAAGAAGAGGGCCGTGTGACCCCTCCTAAATGGCCAATCATTCACCGCCCCCTTAAAGAGGTTCACTGCCCCCCAAATTCCCCTGAGCCTCGAACAGCCCTCTTGGATTGCCTCACCGTCCTCCAGGGGGTGGTACCACCCACTTTGAGAATCAGTGATTTAGAATATGAGAAGAGAACTAATTTGAAAAGAAACATCAATGTTTTGTTATAAAATGTTTGTATGGACAATGTGAAGATCACATTTATACTGCCAAATACGTAAAGATATAAGGAGCAACAAAGATCCAGTGTGACCTGACCTGTCCCTTCAGAAGAGAAGCAGATCTGCCAACTATGAAGTCCTGCAGATGAAAGGACATGTTAGTTGGATGGAAGGATCTATGATTCATTAAACTGGTCCCAGGATAATGATTCAAATATCACACCAAAGCTCAGTTAATGAAAAAACCGCTATACGCAGGTGTAAGGAAATCCTATAAAGGGATTTATCGGGAAGCCTGAGACCATTTTAAAGATTGAACTGAGCAGCAAAAAAATGTGTATAATTGGCAAAAGTGTTGCTTCATCCCACAATGCCATGTTACTTTACTACCTAGCAATGATGAAGAAAGATGTGGGTGGAAAATATGGGGCTTGGCTGCCTCAACTTCACTCTCTGAAGGCACATGCAATGAAACTGGTGTTAAATCTACAGGCAAAACGGTTAAATGTGGAAAAACCAGGGTAAAAGTTGGGTCAACAGACATTTTCTATTATTATCAACAACAACAAAATGTCTCAGTGTCTTGGTTTTTAGGCCTGTTCCTGGCATTATTTGGGACACTGGTTCAGAAAATTGCATTGGATAGACCATATCAGCTCCAGTTTCTTTGATATGGTTTTCATGTTTTTGAATGGGTGAACAGATAGCGATTAACAGATGGCATATCTTCTGTATCTCAAAAACTAGAGCCTACAGGAGAAAACTGGTGCCATTTTTGGATTCAGTAGGTGAAATATACCCAGAAACCGGTCTAACATTTGAGGCACCAAAATGTGTGTTGGTGAGTGTCATTTATTTTCTTTGTAACTAACATTTCCTCCATTGAGCTCAAGGCAACATGACTCTCCCAACACATTGTATCTTCACGGCAACCTCGAAGGGTAGATCAGGCTAAGGCAGTAGTTCTCAACCTGCAGGTCCCCAGGTGTTTTGGTCTACAACTCCCAGAAATCTCAGCCAGTTTACCAGCTGTTAGGACGTCTGGGAGTTGAAGGCCAAAACACTGGGGACCCACAAATTGAGAATCACTGACTTTTAATTGGAATTTTAATTTTATAATGTGATATTTTATGGATGTCTGCTCATGTTTTTATCACTTTGGTGTCTGTGTAATTTTTTCTATTTTATTTGCAGCACTTTTGAGTGTTTTGTTAGCCACCCTTTGGGGAGATAATGGCAGGGTACAAATAAATTATTATTATTATTATTATTAGGGATTGTGACAGGCCCAAGATCACCAAATCAGTTTCATGGCTCAAGGAGGCCCCAGTCCCACCTTTTAAGCACTATACCACTCTGCCTTGTTATTCCATTTATGACCCATTCAAATGCACCTGTCTTCATAGAACAGCTCTGAAAGTAAAACAGGGGTAACAGAGATATCCCAGAAACTTAACAATACCTGGAAAATGTTTAAAGGGAAAAACTGTAAGAAAAGACACCCTCTCCCAAAAGAGCATAAACCTATTTAAAATCAATCAATAACACTATGTAACAAGAGTTTTGTTCCTGGCTAATAAATGTCACTTCCTAATTGGTTCTATCATTAAAAATGGAGAAAGTGCATTAAACTGCAAAAAAAAGACCTCTTTGTTTTTGTGGAAAATCCTACAGAACATTTTGCTCTAGTTTTTCAATGAATATCTCATCAAGTCCCAACCAATTCAACATAGTTTGTGGCAGCCACAAAAATGAAGTTTCTGGAGTATAACAACTACTTTCAAACTAAGTACCACACAATTAAGCAGAAATAACATTTTCAAACCAGGAACAGATTTTTTTGGGTCAAATTTTTGTTACAAAGTGTAATTAACACAAATTATTGATAGATCAGAATGACCAATTTTCCAGTTATCCTGATTGCACAAAACTTAAACTACCATTGTTGGAGAATGAGATGTGATGGTCTAGTTCAGTGGTTCTCAAAGGTGTTTTGGCCTACAACTCCCAGAAACCCCAGCCAGTTTACCAGCTGTTGAATTCTGGGAGTTGAAGCCAAAAATCTGGGGACATGTGATGGTCTAGTTACTAGTAGTCAATTGCTTTATCTATTTGGAGGTGAGCAGATCACTCAACTGCTAGTTTAAGACAAAAACCATGTATCACTGGGGAACATGTGCAGCCAAAATTGTGATTTTCAGTCTTTTTTCTCCCTTTTGATTTTTTTAGGAATTGCACATCTCTTCCAGGTACATCAAGAGGAGATGCACCGTCCCAATGACACACAAGCCACCAAAAGTTTCTCCCCAGTCCTAATCCAACTGTCTACATCCGTCATTCCCAAAGTGGGTGTTACTGCCCCCTGGGGGACAGTGGAGCGAACCAAGGGGGCGGTGGGGAGCCCCATGGACAAGCCTCATGTCCACGGCTCCATCCTCCACCAAGGAAACCTTGCACAGAACGAGGGAGGAGGAGGGAAATGCAAGCTTTCCTCAACGGCGGCGACAGAGGAGGAGGGAGCCCCAGCGGCAGGCTTTGTCCGTAGCCTTGCTCTCCTCCCTTGTCCCATATGCGGCCGCGGGGGTGGGGGCAGTGGTGGGAGGAGGCAGAAAAGCCATGCATGGGGCAAGGGGGAGGGAAAGGCACGCTCCTCTCCCCTTGCTCTCTTGCCCCCCACGCACCTTCCTCGGCGGCAGCGGTGGTAAAGGCACGCACAGGGCATGGGAGGAGGGAAAGGCGTGCACCTTTCTCTTCTCCCTCATGCGCCTTTCCTACCTCCACCACCGAGGAAGGTGCAAGCGGGAGCAAGAGAGCAAGGGGAGAGGAGCCTGCCTTTCCCTCCCCCCTCACCCCATGCGCAGCTTTTCTGGCTCCTCCCTCTGCTGCCCCATCCCTACGCATGGGACAAGGTAGAAGATAGCAAGGCTGCGGAAAAGCCTGGCGCTGGGGCTCCCTCCTCCTCTGTCGCTGCCGTTTAGGAAAGCTCATGCACCACAAGGGGGCAGAAGGGAAAGACAGAAAGGACTAGATTACCCTTGGAGTCTCTTACAACCTTCTTCATCAGTGTTGTTGTTGTTATTACTACTATTATTGAGACTATTTTTGAGACTGGGTGGCCATCTGTCAGGGGTGGTTTAATTGTCCTTCTGCTGCATGAAGTTAGAAGGGCGTTGGACTAGATGGTCTTTAGAAGTCCCTTCCAACACTATTACTATTATTATAATTAATTAATTTCTAGGGGGGCGCTGAGTAAAAAAAATTCTGGAAAGGGGGCTGTAGGCCAAAAAAGTTTGGGAAACCACTGGTCTACATGGTTCTCTTAACCTCTGCAACAAATGATCTCAAAAATGAATCATAACACTAGAAAATGAGAGAAAGGACAGGACAGTAAAAAATAGGAAAAAATAAATTATGCTGTCTCTTATTCTGACTGTCACCATCTCATATTAACAACAAGAAAGGGGAAAATAAACATATAAAATGCATACTTTGATTCAGATGCACAGCTGACAATTTGGTATTCCAGTATTCGCTTCTGTGGATTTGTTGCCAATTATTGTATTTTGGCCAAACCCACAGAAACTTCGCCTCTGTTAAGAACAGCACTCCTCCCCGACTAAAGAGTGTTTGACACTGATTACATCAAAAGGGAGAGGAGCTGATGGGAGGAAATCCGCATGCTTGACGTGCCAATCTTGTTAAAATAAAAACCTTCAGCAAGCCAGATAGATGCTTGTTCTTCTTCTCTCTCAATCTCTCTCTTCAGAATTATTTACATCTTTTCCCCCCATAGAAAATTTAACTGGAGAGACAAACAAACGGAGGGAGCAAAGGGCAGCAAATGTCCTTTCCGTAGTCTCATAAATCACAGCAATTGAATTAGATCATCTCAGATTCAGGAACAAAAAAGTCAGTTATAGATCTGTTTGGCAACACAGACTGATATGGTTTCTATTTGTGTGAGTCATGGAGTGACATTTTTTACTCTTAAGTCCTCCAATCCTGGCAGTGCATGCTCTTAATGTGAAAACATGTAAAATTATAGTAAACAAAATGACCACCATGTTATTAACAGGGGCGGCCCTACCAGTAGGCAAAGGACGCCGCTGCGTGGGGCGCCATCTAGGTAAAGGGTGCATTCCCCTGCCCGCCAAACAGTGTCTGGCCGATGTTCCGCTCCCCCCCCCTCCCTGCCTCCCTGCCATCCACACAGGACGTGGCCCTGGTGCCTCCTCCCCGCCTCCAGCCCCCATCCCTGCCCACCCCCGCCTCCTTCAGCCTCCTCTTTAGGCACCAGCCACCCGCTCCCTCCCTTCCTCGAAGTCTCCTCAGTCATGGGAGGGGAGGGGGTCCTCTGTGAGTCACGCTGGTGAGAAGCGGGGAAACTCCAGCTGCTCCGCCGGGGCCAGTGCTTGGGCCAAGAGGCGCATGCGCAACCCGCCTCGCCGAAGCCTCCCCCCCTTCCTCCCCTCCCTCCCTCCCTTCTCCCTCAATCTCTCTCTCTCTCTCTCTTTCCTGAAATTGGGCGGATGGCAGACAAGCAGCAGCAGCTCCGTTAGCTGACCCGCGGTGCCCGCCTTTCTTTGCCTTGCCTTCTTCCCTGTGGGCTTCCCTCTGCCACACCGGGAATCGTCCAAGCTCAGGCAACCAGGCGGACCCTCCTCCCTTTGCCTTTCCCTTCCCAGCGCGGTCTGTCTCCCTTACCCCACCCTCCTACTACTCCTACTACTTTCCCCACATCCCTTGTCTTCGGCTTTCACTTCTTCCCAAGGCAGCAAACATGTCTGCTGTGGCAAAGAGGAAGTAATAGGCGTGGGGGGGGATGGATGTGGGCAAGGCAGGGAACTTAGGGGGGCAAGGGAAAGGGAGGGGTAGAATAGAAGAGTGCTGTGCTGTGTTCTGCACCTGCGGGGCTTCTGGGCAATGTGGGGGGCAAAATAATGTTTCGGGGGGGGGGCGCCAAAATAATGTTCGCGTACCATTTAAAATTACCTTAGACCGACCCTGGTTATTAACCCAAACCCTGAAAACGATGTTAAAAAATATCTGGTTATGGCAAGACTTCATTTCGATTCCTCTCTCTGGAATGGGAACTTGAGTGATGCAGCAAGTCATGAAGGAGGCCTTCCAAGTGGAAAGCTCTCTTTTCATCTCTTGATGTATCTATAGAGGAAACTTCCATTACAGGTAATGTGAGCGGAGAAGCAAATAGATTGGCCCCTTTTATGGGCAACATGTTTGATGCAGCCAGTGTAACTCTAGAGAAGGTCATGCATCTCCATTGTTAAACTTGTCAAAATCATAAATGCGCCTTTGCAGTTTATTGGAATTGACACTCCACAGTGGATTTGTATAGATGACACCTTAGACTGGATTTTTCAAACAAAGTTTGCACGGTTTTACAAAGCCAACTTTCTAATATTTAGGAAGAGAATGAAATGTTCTAGCTTCTAGGCTGGGCAAAAGCCTAGTGCCCCTTTGCAAGAATATGGAGCATGTATTGTTGAAGGCTTTCATTGGTCGGTGGCGCAATAGGTTAAACCCTTGTGCCAGCAGGACTGCTGACTGAAAGGTCAGCATTTCGAATCCAGGGAGAGCAGGTTGAGCTCCCTCTGTCAGCTCCAGCTCCCCATGTAGGGACATGAAAGAAGCCTCCCACAGGAAGGCAAAACATCAAACATCCGGGCATCCCCTGGGGAACATCCTTGCAGACGGCCAATTCTCTCACATCAGAAGCTACTTGCAGTTTCTCAAGTCACTCCTGAATGCGGGAAAAAACCAGCCGGAATCACTGGGATGTTTTGTGATTTCAAGGCTGTATGGCCATGTTCTAGCAGCATTTTCTTCTTACATTATTTATTTATTTATTTATTTAAACTTTTGTACCCTGACCTTCTCACCTCTATCAAGGGACTCAGACCTGCATTACAGCAAACATTCAATGCTATACAGTTTAAAAACAACTATAACAACATATTAAAATACATTAAAATCCCAGCATAAAACCACATTGCCACTAAAACGATTCCACTCGATATGTAAACGTGGTCATTCATTCAGATAATAGCCAATCTCAGCCTATTCTAGGAAGGCCTGGTTCCACATCCAAGTCTTCACCAGCCTCCTAAAGGACAACAGAGAGGGGGCAGACCTAGCATCACTTGGGAGAGAGTTCCACAGCCGAGGGGCCACCATAGAGAAGGCCCTGTCTCTCGTCCCCACCAGACGCGTTTGCGAAGATGGAGGGGATCGAGAGCAGGGCCTCTCTGGAGGATCTTAATGTCCTTGATGGTTCATAGGGGAGAATTCGTTCGGACAAGTAAACTGGGCCCAAACCGTATAGGGTTTTGTAGGTTAAAACCAGCACTTTGAATTGTGCTCGGAAACTAATTGGCAGCCAATGGAGCTGGCACAACAAGAGAGCTGTATGCTCCCTGTACCCCGCTCCTGTTAGTAACCTGGCTGTCGAACGTTGGACTACTTACAGTTTCCGAGCAGTCTTCAGAGGCAACCACACGTAGAGAGCGTTGCAGTAGTCTATTCGAGATGTAACCAGAGCATGGACTACTGTGGCCAAGTCTGCATCATCACAACAACACACTGTGGGGTTCTGTATATAACCAATATATTCAGGCTTGCATATAAGCTCAATCTTATTACTTTCCAATAACACAAAAAGTATATCTATTACATATAAACGGTGCACAACCAAGGAAAATACCAGAGTCACTCACGATACAGTAAGTCCCATGCCAGGGTGACTTACTGTACGTGAGTGACTCTGGTATTTTCCTTTGGTTTGTGCACCGTTTATATGTAATAGATATACTTTTGTGTTATTGAAAGTAATAAGATTGAGCTTATATGCAAGCCTGAATATATTGGTTATATACAGAACCCCACAGTGTGTTGTTGTGTTGTAGGAACATAGATAGTAACTACACTGCTCATATTGCCAAGTCTGCATCCATGACTGGCATCTTCAGAGCCTATTTTGTGACAACCACAAAAACAAAGTTTCCGAAATATACAACTACTTTCAAAGTAAGTACCGCAGAATAAAACAGGAAGTAATACTTTCAAACCAGGAACAGATTATTTTTTTACCAAATTTCATCACATAGTGTAATGGAGAAGTAATCTCCCATTCAGGCATTCTCATACCTTTTGTGATGGCCTGATGGGAGCCCCCCCCCCCTGCTTTTGGTGGCTCTAGGAAGCATCTGTGTTTTTTTGCTAACTTTATTGAGCCAAGATCAGGTTTGCATCTCAGAACAAAAACTAGCACTAGTAGGGAGATAGAGAGGCCAGAGAACTGCTTTGACAGGCTAGTAGGAAATAAAATTCATTTTAGGGTTGCCAAAGTGAAAACTGGAATTGCCCTCTGTCTTTATAGACTCATGTGAGTTGTAGTTTGGTGAGGTGCCAGCATTCTTTGGCAAAGAAGACTAAAGACTTCAAAACTACAGCTTTCTTGATTTCATATCACTGAGCCAAAGCAGTTAAAGTGGTGTCAAACTTCACTAATTCTATAACGTAGACAGGACCGGACGAAGGTAAAAAATAGTAGTAAGCGAACATTTTTTTGGCGCCCCCCTGGCTCTCCAGCCTGGTGGAGGCTGCTAGTTTCGTGCATGCGCTATTGGGACAGAGTGCTTCTGGTGGACGGAATAGCGAAACGCACTCCCAAGAGGATGAAAAGGACGGGGGAACATTTTCCAGCCAGGGCGGAGCCTCACGCCCGCGCGCCGGCCCACAGCAATGCTGCGACATGATGCGCCGAATCTGTCGGCCGCGGCCGGATGCACCCTTGGCCAGGTGGTGCCCAGAAGCGATCGCTTACTTTGCCTACACTTAGATCCGCCCCTGAATGTAGATGCGCCCTAGGACAGGAGAACAAGCAGCTATCATTTTTTAAACATGTGCCGTGGAAAAACCAGACAAAGGCCCACTACTGCACTGTGACTCAGAGTTGTACAACAGGCCAAGAAGTACAAATGCATAGTTAAGGGAACTTAGACATGTGAGTGACATCACCAGGATTGCAATATGTTGCAATACATGTTCCCTAATGGCAAGCTGCCCAGTGATCACTGTTACTGAGTGGCTTAGAAAGATAGTACATAAATAAATCATTCTGCCTTTCAAAGAAGAGGTGCTTATGAATTCTTGGGGTGGGTTTCACATGGGACAAGCTGACCTGGACCTAGTCCTGTATATGGCTGCCTAAATACCAAGATCACGACCTCTGAGTGTTGCTATGCTCCACTGTAAAGCAGCAGAGACTGGCAGAACAGATGTTCCATATGCATTTCACCTATGGAGTGGTTTTCCCAGACAGGCTTCCCGATCATATATGTATATGACATACTTTCAGGACAAAACAAAGCCATTGAGAGCCATTCTCATTTACACAGGCTTTCTGGCATCCATTGAAGATATATTTTCTCTGAGGAGTTTCAATTTGGGCCTGTCAGGCTGTCACTACGCCTCCAATGCTGGCCGGGTGAGCCAACTTTTACGCTGGCCCCACGCCACCCAGTTGACCCTGTCCATGACCACACCCCATTGGGTTTTATTCTGCCCCTCTCTCCAGGGACCGGGTGAATCCTGGTATCTAGTAGATGACTCCTATAGTTTGTTTTGTTATTGTTTGTGATGTGCAGAGTTGTTTACTGTTAACTGTATTATTCTGTTGTAAACCGCTCCGAGCCTTCGGGGAGTGGCAGTATATAAACTCGAATAATAAATAAATAAATTAATAAAAATAAATTCAGATCACTTTGCTTATGCAACAAGCCCTTGTTATTCACTAGGGTTTGGTTCCAGGATACACACACACACACACACACACACACACATACACACTGTGAATACCAAATGTTCAAGTCCCATTATATACAATTGCATAGTAAAATGGTGTTGCTTATATAAAACAGCAAACCAGTGCCAGGGATCTCCTGTAGATCTCTCAGCATGCGGCAAAACCAAGGTTTTCTTTTTGGACTTTCCAATCCATAGTTGATTGAATCCACAGTTTCACAACCCATGGATGCACAAGGCTGATGGACTCTTCTGCTGTTTTTTAATTGAACTTAATTCCCACTGAAAACCAAGGAACCTCAGTCATGACTAACCCAGTCCCTTTTATTCAACAGGATACAAACACAACTGGCTAATTCTAAACCATGTATATTCACCAAGTACTACATCAACCTTATGGTAGCCTTCAAAGGACTGTTTGTGATTGTATAAATGTTGCCCTGGCATTGAAAGTCTCAAGGGCTACCTAAAATGATGTGGCAGGCTGAAGTCAGCCCACAGGACTTGCATTTAACATGTGTGCTCTAGATCAGTGTTTCCCAACCGCTTTTTAATGTTCCCAACATGTGCCGGACCTCCTGCTGTGCCACAAGAAAAGCTCTCTGCCCCCCTTCCTTCCCCCCTCCTCCTGCCAACTCCTGCTGCTTGGGGGAGGAGGAGGAAGGGCCGGGTGGCAGCGAAGAAAAAGAAGAAGGGGCCGGGGGGCTGCCTCCTTTGTCCATTTCCCCGGCCAGCCTCCAATCCACCTTGACTCCCGCCATGACTCTTGCCCCTCGCTTGCTGAAACTGCGCGGAGGAGGAAGCCGGGGGAGGGGGCAGGGCATGGCATGGCCTGGCTCTGCCTCCTCCACCTGGCTTCAGCTCTCCCACAGCTTCTCCAGCCTTGAGGGGACAGTGCCAAGACAGCATTGTGCTGGCTCTGCCACCACTGGCTTGGCTGTGCCCCCTCAAGGCTGGAGAAGCTGTGGGACAGCTGAAGCCGGGGGGAGGGGGCAGGGCATGGCGCAGCCTGGCTCCTCCCCCTCCCCGGCTTTGGCAGTCCCAGCAGCTGCTCCCAGCAGGCCACCATCCCCCAGCCGTTCTTTTCTGTGTTAGAGTGTTATTTTGTGTCATTTTGGTTGGTGGTGTGCCCCTGGATTTTTTTAATGTTAAAAGTGTGCAGTGGCTCAAAAAAGGTTGGGAAACACTGCTCTAGATGGTTATTGTCATTGTTGTTGAGAATTTGTCTGATAGTTTTTTAAAACTAGAAGGTGGCATTAAAATGTTACAGCCTGAAATTTAGGCAGATAGACTTCATTCCTTTTGAAATTCACGAAAATACTACTTTTTTATTTGCATGTTCTTTATATCCACTTTTCCTTCCACTGAGACCAAGATGGTGAGCAGAGATGGAAAGCGATATTATTATTATTATTATTATTCCCAGGTCAAAAATATAAGGTTTCCATATAACAGGAAAGCTAATTGGGAAGAATTACAGAGCCTTCTGCAAAATAATTATTCTATGTAAAAAAAAATATGTGCAAAAATCTGTTTTCTGTACAGAAAGACTTGTCTCTTGCAAAGAAAATGTTTTTCCTATTAATATTTATTTGTGCCTTTGATATCCTATTTTTTTCAGAATGTCGCATGTTTCTCCATGTACAATCATTCCTTCAAAACACTTCAGTACATTGAAATAAATGAAGGGATACTGCAGAGGAATATTCACTTTCTCCTACAGTAGGAAAAAGTACTGTCATTATTTGTCCTCATGCTTAGAGAGAGAGAATGACAGACACTGTTCAAAACCACCCAGTGAGTTTATGCTTAGTCTGTATCTTCTGAAAGTGTCCTTGCATCACCACCACCCATATATGTGTGTGTGTGTACACACACACACACACACACAGAGGGAGAGAGAGGGGCAGAGGAAAGAATACACTAAGTGACAGAATAAAGCTCTGGTATGCTGAACGCAAGTCAATATCACTGAGCTACAGAAAACCACTGTAAATTGATATACAACTCCTGCCACATGCTGAGGAGAGGGAGAATTTCAGAAACCCCATCATCATAAATATCTATCTGCCTTCCATCTCGCTAATCAATAGCCATGTTATTGTTTGCATTATCTGCCTATAGGTTTAATCAATATATCTTGCTAACGGGTAATAGGAGACAAGATTGGATTTCAGTTTGGCGAGGCAATCTGAGGACACTGTGTATATCTGTGGGCTCAGCACTGAGAGATATTTCTGTGCGGTACAATGTGACTTGTATCAGGTTATATCAGAATGTCATGGAAGACAGTCATATCATTAATTATCATTAAAGGGTGAACATGAAAAGGCCCACAACATATATCCCGCTGTCCAGATTGGCATTTCTGTTTGTAAAAAAAAAATACCAAGAATATCTCTTTACTTCAAGGTTCTGTGGTTTGCCCATGGTGGATCAAAAGGTGCCACTGAACCATGAGAGGAATTTCTGAAGTAGTCCTTTACGGTTGTTTGGGATAGTATGGCAAAAACAAGCCCAATGCCATTGAAGCCCCCCGCCCCCGCCCCCGTCCACACCGGTGCCAAGCTGCCCATCTGTAGCTGAATCCCTGTGTCACTTCCACCCAGGGCCGGCCCCGCCCAGTCCGCAGCCTACGCGGCCGCGTAGGACGATGGTACCTGGGAGGGGCGTTGCGAACTGGGAGGGGCCACCGCGCGGCCGCCCGTCCGCCGCTGCGCTCTGCAGCCAGCTGTGCTGCTGCCGCCGGCGTGCACGCAGCCGGGCAGGACACCCTCGCGCGGCGGGGCAGGACGCCACTGCGCATGCGCGGCCGGCCGGGACGTCACCGCGTGTGCGCGCCACCGCTCGGGCGCACTTGCACGGCTGGCAGGATGCCAGTGCGCATGCGCGGCCGGTCGGGATGTTGCCGCGCGTGTATGCCGCCGCGCGGTAACGCACTCGCGGGACGCGTGGGGCGCCAGCGTGCATGCGCGAGGCCGTCCAGGAGCCATTGGGGGCGCAAAAATAAGGTTTGCCTACCCCCCCGGGAGAGGTGAGGCCGCCCCTGCTTCCACCCCATACTCTTGTCTTGTATATTGCATGCTCTAATGCACAGTGGGAAATTCAAAATGATTGGTTGAAGAACAAACCGTCTCCTCTGTGGCCTTTGCTAGAGCTCTTGGACACAGCAGTTGCCTGAAGGTATCAGTGCTCTTGCTGGCCAAAAGCATAAAAAGGATGACTTCTAAGTAGACACACCACATTGCATTGTGTATCAAATGCATATTTTGTGCCCATTCATAGAATCCTAGAGTTGGGAGAGACCATATGGGCCATCTAGTCCAAACACCTGCCATGCAGGAAAAGCACAATCAAAGCACTCCCAACATACAGTATGGCCATCCAGACTCCGTTTAAAAGCTTCCAAGGAAGGAGCTTCCACCACACTCTGAGGCAGGTAGTGACACTGTTGAACAGCTTTATAGTCATGAAGTTCTTCCTAATGTTCAGGTGGGATCTCTTTTCCTGTCATTTGAACCCATTGCTCCATTGAGTCCTAGTTTTCAGGGCACAGAACAACAACAACAACAATAATAATAGTTTATTCCTAACCCACACCCATCTCCCCAGAGGGGACTCGGAGCGGCTTACATGGGGCCGTGCCCAAACAACACATCACAAAAAATCAACAACATCGAAGACCAATAAACATAATAAAGCAATTAACACAATAAAATACATCTGTGAAAACAGAACAATACAGGTGAATCTAAAAACAGAACTGGCAGGGTGGGCCACATGAACATATAGGATATTAAAAAAACTCGGGGGAGATAACTGGAGTAGTGTTGAACACAACGGGTCACCCCGAAGGGGACTCAGGGCAGATCACAAGTACACATACACGACAAATATCCAATGCTGTTTGTATAGACATACACAATACATAGACAGAACAGAAGGAGGTTTTTGTGTTGTGCCTCAGGGGGTGCTGTCGCTCCATCCTTTTATGATGAATAGCTGTCAGGACATTAGCATTCCAGCATTTTCTGATCTTCTGAAATGGCATTGTAAAAATAGAGCAGATTAGCATCTAAGTTTTTTCCTATTGCAGAGTAATGATATCAGGCACAAGAACTACTGCAGGAGTTCCAAAAGTATGAATATGATTATCATTGTGCATTCAGCTATAGGAAAAGAGTTAGGTTCTTGGGTTGCCATGAGTTTTCCAGGCTGTATGGCCATGTCCCAGATGCATTCTCTCCTGACATTTCACCCATATCTATAGCAGGCATCCCCAAAGGTTGTGAGGTGAGAATGCCTCCTCAATGCTTCTGGAACATGGCCATACATCTTGGGAAACTCACGGCAGCCCAGTGATTCAGGTCATGAAAGCCTTTGACAAGTTGGATGCTTGTCCGCCAGTCCCACACTCTCTACTGTCCCAGAAATAGCTGTGTTTCGGGGTTTGATTTTTTTAAAAAAGTGAGTTGGGGAGTTAGACAGGACCCTATCGTGGCTACATCTCATAGCTATTTCTCCTGATCAGGATCTAGCCATTGTTTTGATTTGGGCCACAAATCAAGACAATGGCTAGATCCTGATCAGGAGAAATAGCTATGAGATGTGGCCGTCATAGGGTCCTGTCTAACTCCCCCAACTCACATTTTTAAAAAAATATATCAACCCCCAAATTCAGCTAGTTTCAGAGCTTGCAAAAAAGAGACATTCTTGGCCTACAGTAAGGCCTTTTCACGGACCACCCTGAGAATGTCGGGGGTCTGAAGCCCCATTAGCCCCCCGAAATTCTCAGGGTGGTCCGCGAAAAGGCCTTACTGGTACATTATTTAAACTGTTATGTTTATTCATATCATGATCTGATCACCATGCTCATTATATCCCACATTAATGGGGTTATTGGGATAACAATACAAAAGGTTTGCGAGGCTAGACCCTCTTCCACCCAGTCTCATCCCCCGAATCAAAATCCTGGCTACGGCCCTGCCTACAGCTTGAAACCCCTAAAGTAACTTTTTGCAGCCTCTGAATTCCCAACCAGAGGTTTAGCTGTCAGGGCAAAGGGTGAATCTGGAATCCTTCCCCACTTTCCACCGGCTATGGGCTTCCTCCAGGCCCTTTCCCCGTGGCTCCTGCATGCATGCTGTGTGGGCCCAGGTGGCCGCATGGCTCTTTCGCCTTTGATCTCTTTGCCCGAGGACAAAGCTGAGTGCCATCCTGCAGACCATCTGTCCTTGTTTTGGTGAGGAGGAGGCTTAACTGGTTTCTCCTTGACTCCGAAAGGCTCCTCGTGACAAAGGTTGTAGCCCCACTCCCCGAAATGGATAAACCTACTTTATGTTGACTTACAGTGAGGAGACAGAGACCACAGTAAAATCCCCGAGGCAATTCAAGCCATTGGATAGGAGCCTAATCTATAAATCCGTATGGCCTTCCCCGTGGGAACTGAAAGCAATGCTAATTACCATGCTAATTACCGTAACTAATTATCATTTCATTAGCATGGCACAATTTTTTTTTTTTTAAACCCGAGACACAATAGAATTTTAAAGTGAAATTCACTACGATTGCATCTTGGAATAACAAGATTTTACACACTGTGATTGTAGGCTCAGACTCACAGGGAGCAACGGGAAGGAGCAGGAACAGAGAAGAAGGAGAAAGAGCTACTTAACCGCTTGGTCTCATATTCTGTAGTAATAATCCAGCCTTCTGGAAGTAAGACATTTTACCAGACGGAGTTAAGGCAAAGTGAAATAAATGTGTAAATAAGACAGCAAATTACATAATTTTTCAGTGCACATAACTCTATCTACATCCATAATGTGCATATATAAGGATGGATGGATGATTATCTGTTTTTCTTTGTGAAATGTGGACAGGCTTCTTGGGTGCCTTCTCTTTTCTGATGACAGGTGGAAGAACATGGGAAGCTGCCATTGATCCAACTAGCTCAATATTGTTTACTGACAAGCTTTCCAGGCATAGATGTTTCCCAACTTTACTTCGAGACACTGGGAATTGAACCTGGGACCATTTCCGCCTTGAGTCCTTTCGGGGAGATAGAGTGGACTATAAATAAAGTATTATTGTTATTGTTATTATCATCATCATTATTATTGCTCGCAAAACGTTTGTTCAGTCAGTGTGTTTTCCCATTCGGTTTAGGAAAATTAGCTTAGGGCAGTGTTTCCCAACAGCTGTGACGCGGCACAGTAGTGTGCCATGACGGACCTCCTGCTGTGCCATGGGAAAAGCTGTCTGCCCCTCTTCCTTCCCCCCTCCTCCTGCTGAACTATTGCTGCTTGGGGGAGGGAGAGGAAGGGCTGGGTGGCGGCGAAGAAAAAAAAGGGGCAGAGGTGCCTCCAACTTCAGTCGTTTTCCCAGTCAGCCTCCAATCTGCCATGCTCTCGCCCCTCGCTCGCTGAAGCCGCCCGGAGGAGGAGCCCCGCCCACTGAAGCCCGTCCACTGCTCATGCTCCTCCTCGGCTCCGCACGGCTTCAGCGACTCCCGCCCCTCGCTCGCACTGGCCACTCAAGGCTGGAGAAGCTGTGGGAGGGCTGAAGCGGGGGGAGGGGGTGGGGCATGGTGTGGCCTGGCTCCGCCCCCTCGCCCTAGCTTCAGCTCTCCTACAGCTTCTCCAGCCTTGAGGGGACAGTGCCAAGCCAGCATTGTGCTGGCTTGGCACTGCCCCCTCCAGGCTGGAGAAGCTGTGGGAGAGCTGAAGCCGGGGGGGAGGGGGCGGGGCATGGCATGGCCTGGCTCCTCCCCCTCCCCCAGCTTCGGCACTCCCAGCAGCTGCTCCCAGCAGGCCACCATCCCCAGCCATTCTTTACTGTGTTAGAGTGTCATTTTATGTCATTTTGGTTGGTGGTGTGCCCCCAGATTTTTTTTAATGTTAAAAGTGTGCCGTGGCTCAAAAAAGGTTGGGAAACACTGAATTAGGGTACATTGTGGGCCCTTAGTATCCACTGGGGTTTTGTTCCAGGACTGGGAAGCTCTGGCCCTTGAGCACTCTAACTGGAGGTCAGCTGTGTCCAGCAGTGCTGCGGAATTCGAAGAGGCACGAACGGAGGGTGAAAGAGAGAAACATGTCAAGAGGAAGGCATGTCAAGCCAACCCTGACCAAGACTACCTTCTACCTGGAAGTCTAATAAATAACAGGATATGAACAAGAAACAGGTTGCACCTGGAACAGTCAGCCCTCACTGCGGGAGAACATGCGGATCAAAATTAGGGCTCCACAACCATCTACGGACCCACAGCCAAGACACCACATCTGGAAGGCAATCATCCCCGAGCTACGATGATTAGTAAGTAAGTTCCAGGAATCCTTGTCGACATCAAAATCCATGGATGCTCAAGTCTCATAATATACATTGACATAATAAAATGATGTCCCTTAAATAAAATGAATTTTTGTTTGCAGGGGGGAGGTATTTTCAAGCATGGTTGATTGAATCCATAGGTATATAGCAACAGTAATGTAGGAGCTAGATCTCAAGGATGAAGCCTACACAGAATTAGAAACAACCATTCTATCTTTGAAGAGCCAACATCATATAAAAATTTAGTTATCTAAGTAATTAGGTGCCTTGCTGTCAATTTTGGGCCTGGTCTGTGATTTATAGGGGCGACAGTGTTGTTTGGGAAGTGAGTGATGTGAAGGTACTGCAAATCCCATCATTTGTGGCCCATCAACCACACCAGGTTGTGAAGTGGACCATTGGGCCCCTGTTTACAAAGTTTAGTCCTGATCCGTCATGGCTGTGGGCCGCAGTGGCTGACTGCCTGAGGCCTTTCCTTTTCCCTCTGAGTCGCCTTAGAATGTTGAAATGTGCATGGCCAATCGGAGTCCTTTATGCAAATACCATTTCAGTGGCAACCAATCCCCTCTGTCTGGGGCCGTAGAATGTTGGAGTTCTGAGGCTGGCCAATCAGTGTCCTTTATAATAATCCCACAGTGGCAACCAATCAAAACGCTGGCACATATTCCTCCCTCTGCACCACCGCACCACCACCCACAAACACTGACTTTTATTATATACATAGATTTATTTATTTATCTATTTATTTAAAACTTTTATACCCCAATCTTCTCACCTCACAGAAGGACTCAGACTGGTAAACAGCAAGGATTCAATGCTAGCATTTAAAATCTACAAACATCATACGTTCACAATAAATACAAATACAATAAAAAGCCATGTGCCAAAGTAAAATCAAGTCCAGCTCAGTCTGTGTATTCAGTCCATATCTAGCAGTCAGCGGCTTTAGTCAATTAGCGATCTCTGCCCTCATTCTGCGAAGGCCTCATTCCACAGCCATGTTTTCACCGGCTTCCTAAAAGTCCTGGGAGGGGGCAGATCTAATTTGCTGGTACCCCTCTTTCAGTGATACGGAAGATTCAAGTGGTCCAAAGTGCAGCCGCCAGACTACTCACGCGAACACCTATGAGACACCACATAGCACCAGTGTTGCAACGTCTCCACTGGCTCCCAATTGAACATCGGGCTTCCTATAAGACACTGGTCTTAACGTTCAGGGCCATTCACGGTCAGGGTCCTAAATCTCTCAGGGATCGCCTCTCATACGTTTGCCATCAGAGACCACCAAATCCAGCCCAGGAAAACCTTCTACATATCCCCGGCCCCAGGGAAGCACGTCTAGACTCTACAAGGCGTAGGGCCTTTTCAGTCCTTGCTCCAACCCTGTGGAACTCCTTGCCACCATATGTTAGAGCCATGCCCAATTTGTGGTCATTCACTCAGGCTCTTAAAACTTGGCTCTTCGTTAAAGCTTTTAACTTGTAATTATGTGATGATATATATGTATGTTTTATTGCTATTGTAAGTCGCTCGGAGCACTTTGGTGGAGAGCGACTCATGAAATAATAAATTGAAATGAAATTGAAATGAAATTTCATTTGGGAGGGAATTCCACAGCTGGGGGGCCACCACCAAAAAAGGCCTTGTCTCTCATCCCTACCAGACACGCCTGCGAAGGTGGTGGGACTGAGAGCAGGGCCTCTCCTGATGATCTTAATACTCTTTATGGTTCATAGGGGAGACTACGTAAACTGGGCCAGAACCGTATTGTCTTCCAGGTTATAATACTCTAGAACAGGACTGCTCAGGAAGTCGATCGCGATCGGCCAGTCGATCCCGGGACCGAAGGAGGTCGATCCCAGCCGGATGGGGTGCTTCTCAAAGGGGGCGGAGCCAGGCCGTGCCAAGCCCCTCCCCGGCTTCGGCACTCCCAGCAGCTTCTCCAGGCTTGAGGATGGCAGTGCCAAGCCAGACTTGTGCTAGCTATGATACCACTGGCTTGGGGTTGCCATCCTCAAGCCTGGAGACGCTGCGGGGAGCTCCAAAGCAAAAGGGGAGGGGGCGGGGCTTGGCGCGGCCTGACTCCGCCCCCCCTCTGTCTTCCTCTCTACTAGCAGCTTCTCCAGGCTTGAGGATGGCAGTGCCAAGCTAGACTTGTGCTAGCTATGTCACCACTGGCTTGGCACTGCCGTCCTCAAGCCTGGAGAAGCTGCTGGTAGAGCGGAAGCCAGAGGGGGGCGAAGCCAAGTCGCGCCAAGCCCCTTCCCTCTCCAGCCTTGAGGAGGTAGGTAGATCTTTCTGACTTGGTTTTATTATAAGTAGCTCACGTGCTGAAAAAGTGTGGGCACCCCTGATCTAGAATATATTTGTACTAGCTGTACCCGGCACGCGTTGCTGTGCCCTATTTAGGTGATGCGAGAAAGTCTGAGTATGTAAGGGTTGGAATTGATGTTACTTATGGTCTTGGTGGGGTCATGACTGTGTCGTTGTGGGTTGTTCTGGTGGGTGGGATGTTGAAGTGCTGTGGAGTTGTCGGTGTGGTGTTGCTGGCGTTCTGCAGAGCTTGTGGATATACAATGTTTTTTGTCTTTCCGTCTGCTGTGTTGATGTAGAGGTTGATGCTTGTGCGGGTGGGGTACTTTGGAAGTGAGTGGAGGTACTTGAAATCCCATCATCCATGGTGTGCCCTCCTCTAAACTGCAGTTGGATAGAGTGTGGGTCATGGGGGCACTGTGTGCCAAGTTGGGTCTTTATCGGTCTTGGTTCTGGGCCACAGTGGTCTGTGGGGAATGAAGGGTTTGAAAGTACCACAAATCTCATAATCCATGGAGGTACATCAAATCCCATCATCCATGGTCCACCCTCCTCCAAACTGTAGTAGAATGTAGCGTGGGTCATAGGGGCTCTGTGTGCCAAGGTAGGTTACTGTAAATTCAGGCCATATACAATGTCCCATGAGCTGAGGGCTAGTCAGGAAAATCAAGTTAATGAGGCCTTACTGTCAATTCAGGTCATACACAATGCCCCATGAGCTGAGGCCTAGTCGGGAAAATCAAGTTAATGAAGCCTTACTGTCAATTCAGAGCTTAAACAGCATCCCATTAAGTGAGGCCTAGTCAGGGAAATCAAGTTAATGAAGCCTTACTGTCAATTTTGGGCATGGTTTGTGATTTGTAGGGGTTTAAATTTTCTGTGAGAAGTGAATTGGGTGTTTGTGTTGGCGACTGCCTCAGGCCTTTGCCTTATCCTCCTCTGACAGTTTATTATGGGTCGGAATGTTCATGTTGGCTGGCCAATAGAGGCGTTATGCAAATACTCCCTCACTGGCAACCAATCATGTTGTCAGAATGTAGAGGCCGGGAGATTCATTGGTGGCCGCAGAGGATGCTGGGAAATGTAGGTTTTTTGTATTGTTGTTTTGGGGGCCTTCTAGGTTTTTGGGGGGAAAGTTTCTTTGCTAAAAACCTACCTTGCCTGAGGCCTATTTATGTTGCCAAGTTTGGTGTCTCTGCATTGGATGGTTTCTCTGTCTCTGTCAGTCGTTCGACGACGGGACCTCCTTTATATAATAGACTAGCTGTACCCGGCACGCGTTGCTGTGCCCTTTTTAGGAGATGCGAGAAAGTCCAATCATCCACGGTGTGCCCTCCTCTAAACTGCAGTTGGATGGAGTGTGGGTCATGGGGGGCATGGTGTGCCAAGTTGGGTCTTTATTGGTCTTGGTTCTGGGCCACAGTGGTCTGTGGGGAATGATGGGTTTTGAAGTACTACAAATCCCATTTTCCATGGTGGTACTTCAAGTCCCATCATGCATGGTTGGGGCTCTGTGTTCCAAGGTAGGTTACTGTAAATTCAGGCCATACACAATGTCCCATGAGCTGAGGCCTAGTTAGGAACAGCAAGTTAATGAAGCCTTACTGTCAATTCAGGCCGTACACAATGTCCAATGAGCTGAGGCCTAGTCGGGAGAATCAAGTTAATGAAGTCTTACTGTCAATTCAGAGCGTAAACAGCTTCCCAGTAAGTGAGGGCTAGTTAGGGAAATCAAGTTAATGAAGTCTTACTGTCAATTCAGAGCGTAAACAGCTTCCCAGTAAGTGAGGGCTAGTTAGGGAAATCAAGTTAATGATGTCTTACTGTTAATTTAGAGCGTAAACAGCTTCCCAGTAAGTGAGGGCTAGTTAGGGAAATCAAGTTAATGAAGCCTTACTGTCAATTTTGGGCGTGGTCTGTGATTTTTTTGGGGTGTAAATTTTCGGTTGGAAGTGATTTGGGTGTTTGTGTTGGGGATTGGCTCAGGCCTTTTCCTTATTCTGTTTTGGCAGTTTATTATGGATTGGAATTTTCATGTTGGCTGGCCAGTGCAGCAGTTATGCAAATCCGCCCTTATTGGCAGCCAATCATGTTGTTCAGAATGTAGAGGCTGGGTGAGTCTTTGGCTGCCCCGGAGGATGCTGGTAAATGTAGTTTTATTTTTACTCGTTGTTTTGGGGGCCTTTTAGGTTTTGGGGGAAGTTTATTTGCTACAAACGTACCTTGCTTGAGGCCTATTTCTGTTGGCAAGTATTGTGTTTCTGCGTTGTATGGTTTCTTTGTTTGAGGTATACATCACATGACGTGAACCCATTTATATAATAGATAACCTGGAAATCAGTCCTTTGTTTTCTTTCCCCAAAATCTTTTCCAACTCCGATTTCTTTTTGGCAAACCCAGTTTTTTATTATTTTTTCTAAATATAGCCTGTATCTGATGATAACGAAGCCAGTCATTTATCCCTAACTCTTCCCTCCCTTTTAGTTTCCATTGTCCTTTTTCTTCAATTAGAGAAACCCTATAAGTTCTCAGTTTGTACTTGTTTGTACTAGAATGCGGTCTGCTTTAATCTCTGGCAGCAAATTCACTACTCCGAATGGGACTCTGACAAAGGCAATTTCTCCTTCAAACGCTGGGATGCAACCAGCTCTGAGGAGGAACGCGGCATCGCTAATGTATTTGTACGTGAACAGTTATTTCAATTATTAAACCAACCAGGTTTTACGGCAGCCGCTCTTCAATCTAAATACAACCCCGATAGATCTAGTTAGGCAAGATGTCTTGAGTGCAAAAGAGGGAGTGAAAAATAAGGAGCCGAAGTTTGTCTTTGCTGGTGATGACCTCAGGAATAATTTAATTAAACCCACATTCCAATCTCAATTTATATTCTGAAAAAGCGCCCTCACGGCAGCTGCTCCGATGTGCTGCGTATTCCAAGAAGCTGAGATGCATTAAGTCACATTAAAATGCTCTTCCACTTTCTCTTTCTGCCATGAGATCATCCTTGACAACATGTTTGCCTCTGAATCATTACTGGTAAAACATCTCATTAAAAAGATATATATTAAAGAACATTTCAGTTCTAGGCATCCTCTTTTGTTCTCTTGGTGTTCGGTGCTGCAATATTGCTGGAGTTAAACCAAGAGCAATTGCCCAGGGTCATGATCCAAAAACCATTTAACCCTCTTCCATGCTACAGCTGTAGAATGAAGAATGTTACAAACAACTTTTTTTCCCATTGGCTGCCATAAGCAACCAAATGAAGTTGTCAAAAAATAGAAAAAGCATAATATTCAGATTTTAGTAGTGTTGGTTGGTTCAGAATTTATGGAAAAACGTAGAATTGGGTTTATGCAGACATTGGCACCGGCTTTTTGCAGTTCTAATGTCACAGTGACTGACTGCCAAAGGGCATGTCAAGACCTTGTATGAGGGCGGATCAATAAGTCCGTGACTTTTTGAATTTCCCGCCTCTTAACTGAAAGGGCAACACTGCTCCTGTCAACAGGCATCTGTCAGTTGACTCCTGCGTCATTTAGTTTGTGTTTGACAGCCATTGATAGCAGACTACCATGTGATTTGAGGAGAAAATGGGGGGAAAGTGAATTTCGTGTGCTCATTAAGCATTATTTTTTGCCGAAGAAACCATCACTCAAACCAAGGCTAAGCTTGATAAATATTATGGGGACTCTGCACCATCAATTTCAATGGTAAAAAAGTGGTTTACTGAATTTTGTTGTGGCCGTACAAGCACGGAAGATGCCGAATGTTTTGGACGGCCAGTTGAGGTCTCTACACCTGAAAAAATTGAAAAAATTAACGATATGGTGTTGGCCAATTGGAGATTGAAAGTGTGAGAGATTGTGGAAGCCATAGGCATTTCACATGGCTCAGTGGTGTCAATTTTAAATGATCACTTGGGTATGAGAAAGCTTTCCGCAAGATGGGTGCCGCATTTGCTCACAATGCAGGACAATGCAAGGGTACACACATGTGCAGTTGTCATGGCAACAATACATGAATTGGGATACAAATTGCTCCCTCATCCGCCCTATTCTCTGGATGTAGCCCCGAGTGACTATTTCTTGTTTCCAAACCTAAAGAAATGGCTCGGTGGAAAGAGATTTGACTCTAACAATGAAATCACAAACAAATACCTATTTTGATGACCTCAACAAATCTTATTTTTTGGAAGGGATAAAAAATTGGAGAAGCGTTGGACAAAGTGTATAGAGCTCAAAGGAGACTATGTTGAAAAATAAAATGATTTTTTTATCCAAAAACCTGTGTTTTATTCAAAAAGTCACGGACTTATTGACCCGCCCTCGTACACTGGTCCCTCGCTACTTCACGGTTCACTTTTTGCGGACTCGCTGTTTCATGGTTTTTTAGTATGGGCTTAAGAGCATTTGTCTATATGGAGAGGCTGCCTCTGCTCAGGATTACGCGAACAACACATGTTGTTCAAGGAGGGTTATGTAGTGTATAAGTGTGTGGGGAGGGTTTATACAGACTTAAAATAGTGTATAACTACAAAAATAATGTATAAATATTAAAATTAATATAGCATCCCTTCTTCGCGAATTTTCACTTTTCGCGGATGGTCCTGAAACCTAACACCAGCGATAAGTGAGGGAACACTGTGTCTGTATCCCAAGAGCCATGAGTAACATGTGAGGTCTTAAGGCGGCAATCCCACACATTCTTACCCAGAAGTAAGTTTTATTGAACCCAACAGATATACTTTTGAGTAAACATACATTCGATGGCTCACTAATTTGTGTAAATAATGCCTGGAGGCCAAGGACCTTTGAATGACAAACGTATGCATAAAACAATCGTTTCAAGCTTGAAAATAGATATGTAGGGGACAGATTGAATATATTGGCTGCTTAATATGGCCGCCTTGAATCCCATTTTGGGAGAAAGCCAGAATTCAATACAATTGATTGATTAATCATTATGATGCAAATTTTGTTGCCTATCTGTGAGTGATGTTTTTTGGTGACCATTTTTTTCTTTCCTGAATTGACTTGTTGTGGCAAAATGTAGTAAATCCCTTTAGAAAATATATACAAACATTTTTATCCAGTCTTCCTTACCAAAAGCTTGGGATAAAGGTTAAGGTTTCCCCTTGACATTAAGTCTAGTCATGTCCGACTCTTGGGGTGGTCCTCATTTCCATTTCTAAGCTGAAGAGCCGGCATTGTCCGTAGACACCTCGAAGGTCATGTGGCCGGCATGACTGCACTGAGCTGTTTCCAAATTGAAGATTAGGAAAAACTTGAGTACTTGATTGTACTATGTCTTTGATTGTACTTTGTCTTCCCACCAAGGCAGTACCTATTGATCTACTCACACTTGCATGTTTTCAAACTGCTAAGTTGGCAGAAGCTGACGCTAACAGCGGGAGCTCACCCTGCTCCCTGGATTCAAAGTGCCAACCTTTCGGTCAGCAAGTTCAGCAGCTCAAGGATTTAACCCGCTGTGCCACCAGGGGCACCCTTTACTATTTTAAATAAGCTTGGGATAGTCCTTTACTATCTTCACAACAATGCTATGGAGTAGCTTAATTTGGCCCAAGTTTATCCATTACTCTTAGGGCCCTTCCACACTGCCCATTATCCCAGGATCTGATCCCACATTATCTGTTTATCCAGGTTATCTGGCAGTGGGGACTCATATATTCTAGTTTAAAGCAGATAGTCTGGGATCAGATCCTGGGCTAAAGGGCAGTGCGGAAGGGCCATGAGTTGTTGAGTGGGTTTTTCAATTAATAGGGCATTCTCCGGTTCTGGATGGCACAACATTGGCTTTACCGAACAATATGACAACATGATCAAGCATTAGTATTCATGACTATACTATGCTGGTAGTTTAGTAATTTATATATCTGAGCTAGGGAAGTACTTGGTTCAAATTAACTTTAGTCATGAAGATGCCCTTAGGGTTATGTATTTAGTAGGCATGTGCATTTCGGCTGAACATCGATCTGTTTCTGCTGGTTGGATATTAGTAGACCCCGGTATCCATTTTCACATGCCTCCCAAAAACAGGTGGGTAGCCAGGTAGCCGTTTTCTGCCCATAGTATAAAAATACGGCTAGATTCGGCCCATTGGCAGCAATGGGAAACTTATGAGGCTCTCCTTTCCTGGGGCCTTTTCCTTTTTTCTCCTCAAGGGAGCAGGCCCGGATTACCCATAAAGCCACCCCAGGCCACGGCCTTGGGCAGCACCTTTGGGGGGCCAGAAGATTCGGCCCCCCTGAAAACTTTTTAAAAAAATGCCCCTCGCAGTGCTTCCCTCTTCCCCCCTCTCCCGAGAGAGAGTCATCATATCTCGGGAGAGGGCAGGGGGAGAGCGCAGCAAGGGGGCAGGGAGAAGGGAATGGCACCCTCCCCTCGCCATCGCCCACCTGGGCCGCCCCCTTGTAAAGGAAGGAAGCAGCGAGGAGGAGGAAGGGAAGCCCCGCCCCACCGGCGGGCTTCCCTTCCTCCTCCTCCTCCTCGCCACCTCCTTCCTTTGCAAGGGGGCGGCCCAGGCGGCAAGGAGGAGGAGGGCGGGACTCCCATTCCTCCTCCTCTCACCCTCCTTTCGGTCGCAGGAGGAGGAGGCGATGGAAGCCGCACGGCACTGGTCGTGGGGTTTCTGTCCGCCTCCTCCTTCTCCTCCCGTAACCGAAAGGAGGGCGTGAGGAGGAGGTGGATGGAAGCCGCACAGCCGGGCCGGTGCCGTGCACCTTCCGTCGCCTCCTCGCGCTCTCCTACCGGTCGTGAGAGGAGGAGGAGGCGGCCGGTGCCGTGCGACTTCTGTCACCTCCTCCTCTCACGACTGGAAGGAGGGCGCGAGAAGGAGGCGACGGAAGCCGCACGGCCGGGGCTGCTGCCGCACATGCGCAGCAGCGCCCTGGGGAGGGGCTTTCCGCACCCTGGGGGTGGGGCTTTCCGCGACCTGGGGGCGGCGCGGGGCGTCTTTTGGCCTAGGACCTGCAGGCTAATCCGGGCCTGCAAGGGAGACTGGGTTTGAGCAACGGGGTTAAGAAAGCAGCCTATCCAGCCCATTATTAGAGGGGGGCCACTTCCCAGGCTCCCCTTCCTGTCATTTTAGGCATCATTTGTTCTTATATCCTTCATTAAGACTTGGATTAAATGCATCAGATAACACTCTTTCTGTGATTCTTTTCCCTTCTGACTGTAGAGGAGACCGGGTTTAATGCTTCATTACAGCTGGTTCTACTCTAGAGGAGAGGCGCTGCAAGCAGGTATGTACACTCTCTCTCTGCAGCACACATGCAGCTTCCCAAGGCATTTTAAGGTGGCCCAGGGAAGGAAGAGTGATGACCTGGTGGTATCTACCCTGAGCTTCCTTTTAAAAGCCCTCTTTTTTCTCTACTGCAGTCCCTGCCTGGAGTGGCATGCTTTAATCTCTTTCTACTTCAATTTTAATGCTTCGGGTTTTCTGAGAATGAGGCTGCTCTTTTTGTTTGCAGTGATTACTATTATTAATTATTATTATTACTTATGTATTTATTTCAAGCATTTATATCTCATCCTTCTCACCCACAAAGAAGGACTCAGGGCAGCTTACAACAGACAACCATTAGATTTTTAAAATTTTATTTATTTATTTATTTACTAGCTTGGGGACCCGGCGGTGCCCGGGTTATTTGAGGAAGGCATTGTCTGCCAAGGTTGGTTCCTATTAGATGTTTATGTGGCTTGCAGTGGTCTCAGGAACTTAGTGAAGGTACTGCAAGTCCCATTGGCCATGGTCCATCCCCCTCCAAACAGCACCAGGTCATGGGGGCTCTGTGTGTCACATTTGGTCTCATTCTTTGGATGAGGGTTGCAGCGGTCTCTGAAGGTGAGTGAAGGTATTTCAAGTCCCATCATCTGTGGTCCATCCTCCTTGAAACAGCACCAGGGTGTAGAGTGGGTCAAGGAGGCTCTGTGTGCTAATTTTGGTCTGTAGTGGTCATTGGGTGAGGGTCGCATTGTGAAGTGGGCCATTGGGCCCCTGTGTGACAAGTTTGGTCCTGATCCGTCACTTCTGTGGGTCGCAGTGTCAGACTGCCTAAGGCCTTTCCTTTTCCCTCTGCATCTCCTTAGAATGTTGGAATGTGGATGGCCAATCGGAGTCCTTTATGCAAATACCATTTCAGTGGCAATCAATCCCCTCTGTCTGGGGCCGTAGAATGTTGGATTTCTGAGGCTGGCCAATCAGAGTCCTTTATGCAAATATTACCTTAGTGGCAACCTATTGAAATGCTGTCACATATTCCTTGGCACCTCTGCACCTCCCAGAAAATGAACATTCCATTTCCAATGGGAAAAAACTGTCATTTGGCTAACTCAAGCATTCAGTTGCATTCTGTTTTGCTGGCCAATCAGAGTCCTTTATGCAAATTGTCTCTCAGTAGCAACCTACTCCCTCTGTCTGGTGCCGTAGAGTGTTGGAGTTCTGGCTGGCCAATCAGAGTCCTTTATGCAAATAATCTGGTGCCTTAGAGTGTTGGAGTTCTGAGGCTGGCCAATCAGAGCCCTTTATGCAAATAATCCCACAGTGGCAGCCAATCAAAAAGCTGGCACATATTCCTCCACACCTCCCGCCCTCCGCTCCTCCACACACACTGATTTTTATTATATAGATAGATAGATAGATTTATTTCACGATATTTATATGCCGCCCTTCTCAACCCCAAAGGGGACTCAGAGCGACTTTCAGCAAACTGCAAATACAACAAACTACATTACTGCCATAGCACAATATCAGTACTACACACCACATTGCACTATAACATTATATCACAATATCATTAGTAATATTGCAGGTAAAACAAATATACAATTATAATATCACAATATCATTAGTAGTATTATATTGTATCAATGTATATACAATATATTATACCAAATTCATATTATAATATATTATATCATAACTACCTTATACTACATTACATTATAATTATTATATTGATACCAAGCAATACGTTAAAATACACTGTTATAATTAAAACAGCAATTAAAAACAATTATAAACATTCAATTTCAAACAGTTCAAAATCATAGTCCAAGTCAATCCATTGCAATCACTTAAAACATTCTCTTCCCAGTTGCTACATCTACTGCTCAAATGCTTGATCCCATGGCCAGGTTTTAAGGTGTGTGTGTGTGTGTGTGTGTGTGTGTGTGTGTGTGTGTGTGTGTGTGTGTAAGGCCAGAAGGGAGGGAGCAGATCTAATTTCATTGGGGAGGGAGTTCCACAGTCAAGGAGCCACCACGGAGAAGGTCCTGTCTCTCGTCCTTACTAGTCGCGCCTGCAAAGGTGGTGGGTTCGAGAGCAGGGCTTTCTGAAGGAGAGGAAGAGAAAAAGAAGTGACTCTCCAAACCCCCAAATGTGTGCGCGCACACCACCCACCTGTCCCACATGTCCTCAACTCCTAGTCAGCCCTACAAAACAAAAAGAATCAGGAAAATAAAGGAAAATCTGAAAGAGTAAACTGTGATGCCGAATAGGGGAGGAGAACTAGCACGTGGTCCCATTACAGATGGGAAACCGTGCCAGCTGGGTCCTTGCCATTATGGCCTTCCGACAAAGCTGAAGGAAATGGCTGAAAATGCATCTGCACTCAAGCCTAGTATTTAGCTTCCTTTTTGTTATAACCAAAGAAGTGGAATATGTATATTTATCATAAGACTTCATTTTCCTCATCTACGTATATCCTTTGTATTCATTATGATATGTTTTATGATTGGTCATTGGAAGGCAAACATGGGCCTAATTTGTAAATCTGGCTGCTGAGACATTAATTTCTGAGTAAATCCTATTAAGGGAGAACTAAGAGATCAATTATAGGGAATATGTGTCCACTTTAGTACCTACTGTGGCTCTAATTCAAGCCAGCAACAGAAATTTAATACCTAGTAAAGGAAAGTGATTATTAAGCAGAAATTGATAAACTATTTTGATGTAAAACATCACTAACAATGTTTTTAAAGGATTGGAAACCTCCAAATGACTTTTTGGAAGGAAATTAAGAGAGATGATTGTTGGTTTTAGTAATTAATATGAGTTTCGTATATAGATGAATTGTAACCTATCAATACGATGGAAAGAGTAGCTTTTAAGAGTTAAACTGCAGAAAAGATAGAGATTATCTTTTTTCTGTTTCTATTATTTTAGTCTAGATTTGTATGTAGGAATGTGGAAAAATATGTATATAGGTCTTATAGTTTGTAGTTCATCACTTATAAAAGCACTCCCCAAATTACAAACAAAATAGGTTCTGTAGTTTTGTTCTTAAGTTGAATTTGTTTGTAACTCAGAACAGGTACATTTAAAAGTGTACATCCAGATATAGATAGATCTAGATCTCGATTTAGATAACATAGCGGAGGGTTAACACCCTTATGGTGTTTGTTTTGCAGTCTGTGTCTCTGTTCAGAAGATTTCACCTCACTTTCTGTCCCTATGAGAATTGGATTTTGAAAAATTGCTTGTTGCGGAAGCAAGGTTGGGTGAGAAAGCTTCTGTGGAGACACCTTTTCCCCATGATAACCCTTTCAGGAGTAAATTTCCCTTCCTAAGAGTAGATTTCTCTCATTTCCTGTTGTCTCACCCTCATTCTTAAACAGGAGTCATTTGTAAGCTGGGTGTTTGTAACTCAGGGACTGCCTATAGTTTATAATGTGTTGTTGTTGTTATTATTATTATTATTATTATTATACAGTGGGCACTTGGTAACCACTGGTTCCATGATCCCCTATAGATACCAAAATTCATGGCTGCCCAAGGGCTAAAATACACCGATCTCCTAATGTGAAGAGCCAGTGAATCAGGTCTGTGGTAGCTAAATGATACATGGAGCTGATCCGGTTAATGTAGACCAGTGGTTCCCAAAGTGGGCGGTACCACCCCCTTGTGGACGGTGCGGTGATCCAAGAGAGTGCTGGGAGACTCAGGATAATTTGGGGGATGCTAAACCCCTGCAAGCGGCCGGTGGTGTGAGGCAGGCTTGCCACTGGCAGGGTTGCGCGCTTGTGAGGACGTCCCCGTTGGAAGAAAGAGGCCGATACACAGGACTGCGCCATGGGTGGGGTTGACGAGAGGAAGGAGGCATGCACTGCGGTTTCCATGGCAATGCCTGCCCAAGGATTCCAACTCGCAGGGACACAGTTGCAAGTGCGCGATCCCCGGGCGGGGTTGCCGTTTGATCCAGATCTGTCATTTATGGGGATCTTAATGGTCTGTGGAAGTCAGAGGTGAATTGGCTGAAGGTACTGCAAATCCCATAATCCGTTGCTCATACTCCCCCAAACATATTGTTTTTGTGATTATTTCTGGAATTCAATGTTTGCAATTTACACCTTTCTTTACTATATTTTGCGAAAAAGGTAGAAACATTAATACATATATATTTCTGTTTAAGTGCTATTAAAATTTAAAAAATTAATTTCTAGGGGGGTGCTGAGTAAAAAAAAATTTGGAAGAAGGGCTGTAGGCCAAAAAAGTTTGGGAACCACTGATGTAGTCCAAAGCTGCTTAATATGGCTTTGAACTGCAATAACCTAAGTCACTGGTTGCTCCAAATTCTTCCCCAGAAGCCGGAGCAACCCACAACTTTGGGCCCATGTAAACAGTTGGGCTGAATCCAAGATGGAACTGGCTGTTACTGTTTATATGTTCCCTGGATTCATGTGGCCCGGGGACATGGCATGACATTCGCCATATCTTCTTCATTGCAGTGCCAGTGAGTTCAACATTGTGTCGATTACGCCGGACCTGGAATGACAATGGCTGGTACAACAAAGCAATAAGAGAAAAGGGACAGTGATTCCACCTTTCCCCTCTCCCCAATCCCTCGTTGCTCTGGCAGCCTGGTTAACATCATTCCAGGCAAAAGACACCATGTCAAATACATGAGCTGCAACAAGAATGGGAGAGGGACAGTAAACGCTGTACCAGGTTTAGCACCAGGGGATGGTCAGGTCTCCCTCCTAGCTCTTCATCATTAGCAATCTAAACCATTCTGGAGCTGGTCCAGCATTTGTCATATTAGATCAGCCCCAGGATAAATGGTCAATGTAGAACCACACCTACTCTCATTATATATAATAGCGTACTAAATGATGTCTTGATAACATGAAATGCTAAAATCAAAGTTTGTTTTGGGATTGTGTGGGGTGGGGAATATTTTCAAGCTGTGGATGGTTGAACCCTAGACACAGAATCAGTGTATACAGGAGGGCGGCTGTATGGTTATTCCATTTTTTATTATTTGCAGATTTTATTTAATAAAAAATAAATCCAAAGGAAAAAAATAGGCTTGATTCTTCAAACTGCAGATTAGCTCTCATGTGTTATCCAACGGAGCTTTATTGCTTTGTCCTGGACCTATATTCCAAACTCTGCTTTGTTGAATATTTCTTTCTTATTTCATAACTTTACACCTACAAAACGCAGAAAACAACTAAATAAATCATGGCGTCCTGCAACAAGAGCAGAAAATGAGAACACATTCGCTGTAAAACCTGAAATTATATGAAAAGGGGGGGAAAGCATAATATACAAAATAATTCATAATGCTTCCTAATCTGCGTAATATCTGACATCCACTGCTCTTTCTATTATGTGAATAGTCTGCCCTTTAGTGGCCATTGCACAAAACTGCATGGAACAATAGGATTTGAAACTTATGTAGGTTTCAAATGTTTCCAAAGAAGGATTCCTGATTTGAGTGTTGGACTGCAAATCTGGAGACCAGGGTTTGAACCTCAGTTCTGTCAAGAAAACTCACTGGGCGAGTCTGTGATAGATTCACTTTAGGGCCGCCCTGAATCCGAAACGATTTATAGGCACACAACAACTAAGCCATGTGGAAATCAGTACATTAAAAAGAGGGACTAGAATTTTGGGATATTGTAACAGCTGGAGGAAGGACAAGCAAGAACGGAACAGATTCCATATCCTTAAGAAGGTCAGCAAAAATTACTCAGCAAAACTCCTAAAGGCACTGAAAGGTAATAGACACAAGAAATTACAAGTGCATCTACAATGCAGCATGCATGCAGTTTGATATCACTTTAGCTGCAATGGCTTAATGCTATGGAATCACGGGAGTTGTAGTTTTATAATGTACTAGCTGACCCGTGCACGCGTTGCTGTGCCATAGTCTGTGGCTAACCCCTTCTACCCACGTGGTGGGAAAGCACAATCAAAGGACTCTTGACAGATGGCCATTTTGCCTCTTGTTGATAAAATTAAGAGACCTTTAGCAGTTTGCTCGGGATGAGTTGGGATTTACAGTATATCTTCCTTTTGTTGCATTGTAGTCCTGTCCCACTGTATTCTCAGGCCTGGGACAACAAAGTGAATGTTTGTATGTATGTGGATATGTGCCAGCTTTCTGATTGGTTGCCACTGTGGGATTATTTGCATAACGCCTCTGATTAGCCAGCACCACCAACATTCCGACACTCTAAACTGCCAGAGGGGGGTGGCTCCCAGCCTCTACATTCTAACTGAGGGAGTATTTGCATAATGCCTCTAATTGGCCAGCACCACCAACATTCCAACACTCTAAACCGCCAGAGGAGGGTGGCGTGGGGGATCATGGAAGTTATAGTCCAATTGGTTTTTTTTTGTTTTTTTGGTCGTGTTGTTTAATTATTTTTGGGGGGGTGGTAAACATACCTCGTGGGGTTTTGTGTGTATGCGGGCTGATTTGGTGTGTCTGCCTTGTGTGGTTTTGCTGTCTATAAGCTACTTAGGATGACAGCTCTCTTTTTATATATATAGATTTACTCTTCTTGACCGAAGAGTGCCAGCGTCTGACCAAATTACAAATTCCAGAATTATACAGAATTGAGCCATAGCAGTTAAAGCAGTGTAAAACTGTATTCATTCTACAATGTAGATGCACCTATAGACACTCTTATTTGCCACTTCCAGGAAGTTTTTGTCTTATTAGCAAAAACTAATAGAGGAATACTATAAAAAATCTGCTAGATATTAGGAGTGTTGACCTTTCTTTGGATTCCTTTGCCAAATCTTTCTTTGCATGCCACCTTTTGGGAAAAAGAGAAGAAGCAGGCATGCTAAGGAAGCCATCATTCATATGTACCAAATTTCTCCTTGGAAACCATCTGATAGAGAGCCAGTGTAGTGTCATGGTTTGGACATTGAACTACAACCCTGGAGAACACAGAGTGATTCCCCAATCAGCCATATAAACTCGCTGGATGACCTTGGCCATGTCACATTCTCTTAGCCTGAGGGACCTCTCGGCATTACTTTGCGAATGAAGATTCTTAGGAAGGACTCATCCCACGCTTTTTACAAGCACATTGATGACTAAAAAGGCCAATCTGAGATAGGCAAGTTCAGTTGCAGAAAGCACAGCAGAAAGTCTCCTTGGGTGATGTTGTTTCCAAGTTGCGGTTCTTTCTCCCATTCGGCGTGACTTCTCAAAAGAGGCCGCAACATTGTGGATAGTGCATCTCCATGTGAGGCCAGGGTGGACCATTGTTGGTGATCAATCTGGCCAAGCCTGAGATGTTGTTTCAGGGAGTCCTTATATCTCTTTTTGGGGGCACCTCTCTTGCGCTGACCCATGGTGAGTTCACCATAGAGTAGTATCTTTGGGAGGCAGTGGTCCTCCATTCTAGAGATGCGCAACTGTGTTCTCAATAGCATGGCCTCAATGCTGGTGATCCTTGCTTGCTCAAGGACAGCAACATTAGTCACATAGTCCGTCCAGTGTATATTTAGGATTGAGCGAAGACAGCGCTGATGAAAGCGTTCGAGGAGTCGTAGGTGCTGGCGATAGGTGACCCATGTTTCAGACCCATATAGGAGAATAGACAGTACAATAGCTCTGTACACACTGATTTTGGTGCTTTGCCTCAGGTGCTTGTTGCCCCAGACTCTTTTGTGAAGCCTTCCAAATGCACTATATGCTTTTGCTAATCTGTGATCTATCTCTTTATCAATCTTGGCGTCTGAAGAGATGATGCTTCCCAGGTAGGTGAACTGCTGAACGGACTTAAGCACAGATTCACCTATGCTGATAGGGATGATGGCATTCTTCCTGTGGTGTGGGCTGGTAGAGGACTTCCGTTTTCTTCAGGCTGACTTCCAGCCCAAACAGCTCTGCAGCTGTTGCAAAGCAGGATGTTAGGCGCTGCAGGGCTGCTTCTGAATGGGAGACAAGGGCAGCAGCATCAACAAAAAGCAGCTCACAGACTAGATAGTTTAGAGTCTTAGTGCGAGCCCTCAGAGGGCTTAAGTTGAAAGGACCATGGCAAACCATGTACTCTTGGCCTCCGAAAAATGTGCTCGATTCAACTTGACTTGAAGACACATAACAACTTTCAAAACATGTGGTATATGTAAAGTGAGCATGGAATTTCTGTCTGTTCTGTGGTTTCTGTTGAACTCTCCCCCTGCCCCAAAGCAATCTTATTTGGTTTCTAATAAAACTTATGTAGTGCACTTACATCAATTCACTAACATATCCCTAAACAAGAGTCGCAGATAATTCTGGTATTGAGCTTATTGACAGAACATACCACTCTCTCTTTATCTAATCTACATTATAGGATTACTGCCATGGTCAGTATACAAGCCAAGGCCAACTCAAGACACTTTGTAACCCGAGACAAAGGCTAAAATGGCACCTATCTGCCATTGCAGATCCAGAAGCATCACTGATAGCTGAATCTTATTTCAGAACTGCCAATGGGACAGTGACATCTTCCAATACATGACAAAGCAAGGTTAATTTAGAGCTTGTAGGGCAGGGGTGCTCACACTTTTTCAGCATGGGAGCTACTGATTAAAAAACCAAGTCCCAAAGATCACCTACCCAGAAATGTAAAACGTATAACTATTTTCTTATTTATTTATTTATTTTTATTTATTATTCATTTTTATGTACCGCTCCTTCCAGCAGGCTCAGGGCAGTTTACATAAAATGAAGTTAGAAAACATCAACATTTCAATTTAATAACAACAATATAAAACAGAGCATAAAAATGCATCCAACCACCCCATTTCTCCCACACTGCCATATTACCACACATATTATCAGCCAGAATGTAAGAAGAGAGGCTTTTGAACTGCAAGGCCATTTAATACTCAGCAAGGTAAACAAAGGAGCATGCAAAAATACATCCAACCACCCCATTTCTCCCACATTCCCATATTCCCCAACATATATTTCTCAAGGAACAAAGCAAGCAGAGAGGCTTTGGAGCTAAAAGGCCATTTTTAAACATTAAAAATAAACAAAGAGACATGCCACAGAACAATCAAGCACCCACCCCAAAGTAAAAAGACCGACCTTTGAGATGCGGTAAGGAAATGACCCCAAAACGTCCTTCTTCTCCTCCGTCGTTGCTCCTATTTCCACGCCGCCAGCATGCATGCCTCCTCCAAGAGCTCATGAGAAGTCCAAGAGGCAGAATGGGCGCTTCTGCGCATGCACGCAGGGCCAGCCATGCATCGCGTCATCCAGGCCCGCCCCCCTTTGGTCTCCTACGACTCTGAGTGGCTGGAGAAGGACGGAGGGAGGAGGAGGAATCCAAAAAAGGGGGGCCCACTCTGCCTCTTGGACTCTGGAGCTTTTGGATGGGGTTGCGCGAGTACTTTGGGGAGCAGGGAGGAGCAACGACGGAGGACTTCTTTGCAGCGTGCAGGGGCGCGTGAAGAGGACCAACAGCAAAAAACCTGGTCTGGGGCCTGAAGATCACCAGGATGAGGCCCGAAGATCACCCTGGTGATCGAGATCACCATTCTGAGCACCCCTGTTGTAGGGCAGGCTGTATATCCTCCAGCATCTCATAACTGCCACTACTCCCTCCTGAATCTCACAGCTGAAGTCAGCAATCATAGAATATCTCTTATGAATGAACAGAGATTCAAATTCTGCCCTCACATTACAGACCAACCCTCAAATCACTACACCATGCTGACTCTCAGGCTACGTATCTGGAAGGCAAGGAACATAGGGTTTGCTACAACTCATGATGTTACTGGAATAGAGAGGCAAAGATGTTTGTGAGAGGAAGTGGACTTCAGCCTCAGATTACGGCCTCAAGTGAAATGCTTAAACTAAAAATATGGAGCTACATCAAGATGAAAGAAGGAATGTACCGGGAAACTGTAACTACTGTACATTGTTCCCTCACTTATTGTTGGGGTTAGGTTCCAGGACCTCCCGCAATAAGTGAAAAACTGCAATGTAGGGACGCTCTATTTATTTTAACATGTATACATTATTTTAGTAGTTGTACACTATTTTAAGTCTTTATAAACTTAAAATAAAGTGAAGGAAAGGAAGGAAAGGCCCTTCAAGGCTGGAGGGAGGGAAAGTGCCTTGGAGAGCGGCGGCGGTGGCAGCAAAACCCTACGAAACAGTGAAAATATCATGATGTACATTTTAAATTTAAAAATTTTGAAATCTGAGAAACAGCGAGTCCGCAATAAGTGAACTGCAAAGTAGTGAGTGTTGCACCTCAGAATCGCAAACAGCCCTCTAGATCACACACACCAGGCAATTGCAATAAATGTATAGTCCAAAGAAAAGGATAGTCCAAAGAATTAAAAATGAAGAAGTCAAAATAGTCCAATCAAGTTCTCGAGCTGTGAGCCCAATTGGCATAAATGCCAAGGAATCAAAGATCCAAAGACAAGGCAAACCGCACCAGCAGTTAACGTGAGCTGTGGGCAAAACAGCCCCGGTGGTTCCTGGAAACTTGGAGACGTGAACGAGAGACTTCCCAAGCTGAACGTAGCTTCAGGTCTGTCTGTAATAGTCCGGCCACAACCTAATAAAGCAAATTACTTTCTATGTGACCAACGCACCCCCTTCCTCAAATTCCAATATTTCCGGGAGGACCTGATACTGGCCCTTCGGTCAAATTCCTCCTCATTAGCCGCTCCAGGTGCCGAACTTTCGTCTTGAGAAACTCGATCCTCCCTAAACTCCATATCTACAGCCTGCTCATCTGGCAAGGGAGTAAAGAAACTCCCGTGGGAATCAAGGTCACTCGATCTTTCACTGTCTGCTTCAGAACTAATTTCCATGGAGTCATCAATATTCTCACTTGCAGTATCATATCCCTGTAGCCAGCCATCATCCCATTCTAAGTCTTCTTGCCCAGACCCATATCCATCTGGCCACCCATCTTCCCCTTGATCTGGGGCAGTTGGGACCCCCGGGGTCTGTCTCTGACCACTAGGCTGGAACACCACACTAGGCTGGGATACCACAATGAGGGAACATTGTACTTTCTTCACCTCTGTTGCCACCCAATGGAAGCTAGTCAGAATGCAATTTTGGTACCACAGTTATTTGCTTCCAACGGTTATGTGACATAACCAAGAGAGCCTCCCAGTGAAACTAAATCAACATCTGAATGCTAATGTAGATTTTAGAAAATGATTATTGCCACCTGGAATCAATAGCAAATGAAGCTGGTGTAAGGAATATCCAGACTATCTAAAGAAGACAGTCTATGGATCTATTTGAGATAACAAATAAAATGTTTGGACACTTTTTGAAGTTCAGGCTCAATGCTCCTTATCCATGAGGCTCAGATGAATTGTGGTCTCTGAGCCTGTCCTGATTCATAATGTTATTGTTAAAGTGGAATGGGGATGGAGGGGATAGAAGAGCTCCATGTATGTGATAAGGTTCCAGTATAATGAATATTCCATATGTTTTTCTAAGTATTTATTTATTTGCACAATTCACCCACTGAAAAGCTTACTGTTGGAGAGCTTCCACCAGTGGATGATAGGGTAGAGTTTCAAATCTGGAACCAATCTTGCTCTTCTAACTAAACGCCATAGGGTATTGCTCAATATGTTTATGTCTAGCTTAACCTCAAGCAGCAAATTTATGGACGAGCTAATCACACATTTTCATCTAATTTGTCATTGGGTTTGATGTGGTGACAAAATGGAATAACTTCACCATGTGTACATGTACCTTCTAGTTGCTTGTCAACTTACGACGACATCATGAATTTCATAGGGATTTCTTAGGCAAGGAAGACTCAGAGGTGATTTTGCCAATTCCTTCCTCTGAAATGGAACATATAGCACCTAGCATTTGTTAGCAGCCTACTATCCAAGTACTAACCAGAGCTGACTGCACTTAACATCCAAGGTCAGGCCAGACCTAGTGCCTTTAGAGCACTTAAGCCCTACCTACATTGCGATTCCCCTTTTAACACAAATAGTTCAAGATGTTATGCAGGACTATTACTGGGTGCTATGTCTCATTGTATGATTTTAATCTTGGTGTAAACCCTGATGTCTTTAACTGTTCTTATTGTGTTTTATCATATGTAAGTCGCCCCGAGCCAGACGGGAGTGGCGACGAATAAATCAAAATAAATAAATATTCTCCTTCCTGTTTGCAAAACCTTTCCTAGTTTACTCGGGCGCAGTGACAGACCCAATATCACTCAGTGAATTTTGTAGCACAGCAAGAAACATGGGACATTGCTTTATGCTGAATCAGGCCATTTATTCAGCCAGCCAAAAATTGTCTGATTGTCGGCAGCAGTTCTCTCTTCAGACTAGCTCTTCAAGAGTAGGAATAAAGTAGAATTTCATTTGGCAGCACTTCTACATAACTTTGCCAAAGTCAAACATCTCATAATACAAAGCAGAACACGGTTATCATTGAGACTGTTCTCTTCACTGATCTAGTTGGGGATGCATATGAAAACTTATATTTTCAGAACGTTGCCTTGAAAAAGATGTATGGTACAAGAAATGGCACATAGGCTAGAATTCTGCTGTATAGGCCCAACCAAATAGACGTATGATATAACTTGTTGAATGATAGGTTGACACATAGGTAGGTACCATTGATTAACTTCCATCACTACATCCTGTGAAATCCTGCAGTTGGTGGCTTGGCCAGTATCATCAGAAGAGCTGGAATTTCCAAAAGCCAATCCCAGGAATTCATAGGAAGTTGCCATGTCAGTTGAAGTGGAATTGTGGTAGTGTAATTATGGAGTATGAAAGGGCCCCAGATTGAGGAAGGCTGCAAGTGTGTGGAGGGAAAACACCTTAGAAGTGTACTGATCAGAATACAGGTATACAATAAAGCCTTTTCAGGGTCTTTTTCTGTTCACCCGGCCTCCCTTCTCCTCCTCGTTGTCCCCTATCTGGCTCTATGTTGAAATGCTCTTCTTTTTTGTGATACAGGAAAATATCCTTATTCATCTCAGACTATTTCTACCTCTGGTACCAAATTTTCAGGAATGTATTTGCCTGAGGTTTATTTATTTATTTATTTATTTCCAGTGTTTATACCCCGCTACTTCTCAACCCCCGAGGGGGGACTCAGTGCGGCCTAACAGACGGCAACAATTCGATGCCACACAATACATAGTAAACAACAGTTAAAATTAAAATACATTAAAATACACCTAGAATTAAATACATTAAAATACAGTTAATATTTAAAACATCATGTACATTCATCACCATTAAAACAATGTTCCATCCAAAGTCTTAGATCTTAACCACCAATTTGCCAACTGACCAGTCTAAAGTGCCGTGTCGTGCTAGGGTGCAAATGCTTAGTCCCAAAGCCAGGATTTCACTCTTTTTCTGAATGTTAGGAGGGATGAAGCTGATCGAGTATCAATAGGGAGTGTGTTCCACAGACGGGGGGCCACCACCGAGAAGGCCCTCCCTCTCGTCCCCGCCAACCGCATTTGAGAGGTTGGCGGGAGCGAGAGCAGGGCCCCCCCGGATGATCTTAAATTACAAGGTGGGACATAGAGGCCGATGCATTCGGACAAGTAAGCTGGGCCAGAACCATATAGAGCTTTAAAGGTCAAAACCAGCACTTTGAATTGAGCTCGGAATTGGACAGGCAGCCAATGGAGCTGACACAACAGGGGGGTGGTATGCTCCTTGTATGTAGCTCCGGTTAGTAATCTGGCTGCCGCCCGTTGGACTAGTTGTAGCTTCTGAACTGTCTTCAAAGGCAGCCCCACGTAGAGTGCGTTGCAGTAATCTATTCGGGATGTGACCAGAGCGTGGTCGACCGTAGCCAGATTTATATTTGTATATCCAGATATACTCCCAGCTCCCCCTTGCCCTGGCCATCATAGCCAGTTTGAAGAATGGTGGGAACTGAAATGCAATAATAGAAAGAAGATACAACCCTCCCCATCCCGCTCCCATGCTGCTTCTGTGTACCTTCAAGTAATTTCCGACTTATGATATCCCTACTGATATGTGATCTTGGCTCCCCTAAATCGTGGGTTTTGGGAGCCCAGAGTGCTAGGGCATTTGCCTGTAATTCATACCATTGGAGATGTACTCTGGAATACAACCCCTATATTATAACACCTTGAGGCCTTGATAAAGATCCCTAGAGGATCGAAACGTGTGAGGAGTCCTAAGTATTAACATCCCTGTCGGCCTACTGAATCGGTGATCACTGGAGGTTGGGATACTTACCCTTATATGGATCTGTTGGATGCGACGCTCTCAAATTTACCTTGTATTGGAATTACAACCTTGGTTTACCTCAATATTTACTTCTATATTTAGATGGCTTTAATTTGCCACATGGAAAGTTTCTGAATAACTTTGGGTCCTTTGCCTATTTTATTGAATTTACTCACGACAGACGCGGAACCAGCAACGCTGGGAGGATTTCCCCTCCTTATAAACTTTCCCGCACATCCCAGTCTGAACTTTGATTACCTTGTATTCTTACCCTGAAAACCCTGACTTGGACTATATTGGACTTTGGACTATGCATTAGGAATTGTAATACTCGGTAACTTCATTGGTTCCACCATATCGCCAGTAACGGGACTTTTCTGGAACTTTTGGGATACGTGAGTACGGTACCATATTTCTATGTTAATGGTTACCAAGAGGCTTCTATAGGACTGATATTGATAAATGCATGTTGGCATATTGTGGATATTTTCTGTATTTTCTTGCCCTAGGTGTTGTGCGAGTTTGTGCAACTCACCCCTAGTTTCTATAGCCCAGAGTGCTAAGCAGCCGGAAGAACGAAAGAAGCACAAACAGGTTTGAAGGCATGACAGATGTCTTTATTCTCAATGGCCAAAGAGGATGTCAGTAAAGCTAGCGCTCAAGGTACTGACATAAAACACTGGAAAATACAGAGCATTTTTATTTACTTTGACAGCTATTTGGAATACCTGCGCCATCCTGATTGGCTGAGAAATGCCCAGCTAGAATCCAGGCTTCCATTGGCTGAGGATTAACACTGTCATCACTGGTTGGTGTTCTCCACTGGCAGTAAAAATAAACAGCTGTCATTAGTTGGTTCAAAGGTTCCATTCATTCACTGTTCTGCCCCCAAGAGGGCTGCAAAGCACAGGAATGTGGCGTGGCAACATGTAAAGGAGTCCTTAATTGACTTTTATGGTCCAGTCCAGATAAAGACAATGGGATCTTATGTATACAGTGGAAATTTACAAATGTTTAACAGCTCAATGGGCAAAGTTTGCCTGAAACATATGCACTGAACCTCATAAGAGCATATCCTGGGCTTTATCAATGGAAGCAGGAAATTCATGAATGAACACATGGGATTTATGAATTAAAGCAAGGGATGTGAGAAGCGGTCACGACAAGTGGGACACAAAAATGGGGTGGGAAATCCATGGCCTACACAGTGATACAGAAATGTTTCATCAATGAACATAGACTACCTAGAGATAAAGAAAGGTTTCATCAATTGCACATCCTTGAAATTCATATATTTCATATTCATATATTTCATATAATCTATGTAAATAATAAAAGTCACTGTTTGCGGCCGAGCGGTGGGAGGAATATGTGGCAGCGTTTCGATTGGCTGCCACTCTGGGATTATTTGCATAAATGGCTCTGACTGGCCAGCCACCCAACATTCCAATACTCCTAGGCAGCACAGAGACGAAGGAAAGGGCCTGAGGCAGACCGAAATGGCTGGAGTTGAAGTTAGTCAGTTGACAGTTTTTTCTGTTGGAAATGGAATGCTCAGTACCTTCAGCAACACTGCAGCCTCTATACATAGAGGGAAAATGAAAGGCCTCAGGCAGTCAGCCACTGCGGCCCACAGCAATGACGGATCAGGACCAAACTTGCCAAACAGGGGCCCTTCACAACCTGGTGTGATTTAGGGCAGGCTGGGCCACGAATGATGGGATTTGCAGTACCTTTACCTCATTCACTTCCCAAACAACACTGTAGCCCCTATACATCACAGACCACGCCCAAAATTGACAGCAAGGCTTCCTTAACTTGATTTTCCTGACTAGGCCTCAGCTCATGGGATATTGTTAGGCTTCCTCAACTTGATTTTCCTGACTAAGCCCCCAACAATAACAGAACAAGACCAAACTTGGCACACAGACCCCCCCAATGTGAACCCTACATCCTGGTGCAGTTTTAGGGAGGATGGGCCATGGATGATGGGACTTGCAGTACTTTAATTCACTTCCTTAGAGCACTATGGCCCACACCAATGACAAACTATGGCACACAATGCCTTCCTCAAATCACCCGGGCACCGCCGGGTCTCCAAGCTAGTATATTCATGTTGTCGAGGGGCCTGATTTCTCGATAACACTGTCACAAGGTTTTCTTGACAAGATTTGTTCAGAGAGGGATTCCCTTTGCCTTCTTGAGGCTGAGAGTGTGTGAGTTGGCCAAGTTCACCCCAGAGGTTTCCATGACTGAGGCGGACTTCAAACTCTGGTTTCCAGAGTTGTAGTCCAATACTACAACCCTATCCCAAGAGGGAGATAAGTGAATACAATTGCACCTCTATTCACAAAGATGCAGAACAGTGTCCAGTTTATCTGACTTCCTTGAACAGCATCGGCATGTTGATCTATCTTGAGATTTCCCTTCCTGGCTGCATTTTGACAACTTCTCCTTTGTGATTCTAGTTGCTCGACTCACTCAATTCAAACTGCAAAGGGTTACACAAAGCAACCAATTTTCCCTGGCTAATCGAGCATGCAATTTGCCTGCTTGTATTTGGCCAAGAGGATTTATTACACTGAGCAACAATAAATGTTCCAAGTGCCGTTATGGGGCAGACCTGGGCTGCAGTTCATTAACTTAAAAGGAGGAGGATGCTGAAATCCCATTTCTATTTCGAGCTACTTTGTTTCAGGTTCATTGTGTATTTACAGCTCCCAAAGCAATAAAATGCTTGAGAAGTCCACCACAGAACCTAATTTTGCGTGAGCGTTACTAACAGCGTAGGAGGCGGTTGCCTCCTGTTCTCTCACCTTGAAGAGTCACTGGCACTTGCTGCGGCACTCCGCACACGGCTTTTAGCACATATAAACCTGTGAAGTTAAATCCCAGTTTCTTCACACTCAAAAAAGATGCTCAAATTTCTAAGATTTTATTCTAAATGGAGAAATTGGGTCTCTGAAATGGATCTAGTGTTTTGTGCAATTATGCTGTCATTTATTTATGCAAAATATTTGTATTCTAACCATTCCACCTTTTTTAGAAGTGCCACAGCATGTATCATAGGGTTAGGGACAAAACCACAAATAAAAAAATTGCTATTATTTTATCTGAGAAAACACTACTTTAGGAATTCCAGTATGACTCTATGTTCAGCTTCTGCTGGTATCATTTAGAGCAGTGTTTCTCAACCAGTGTGCCGTGGCACACTAGTGTGCCGTGAGCGATCATCAGGTGTGCCGTGGGAAATTGGAACCTCCAATACCCTTTCTTCCCCCTCCTATCGAACACTTTTTCTTCTCCACTCGGGCTCCCTTCTTCCCAGCCTTGCTCTGCTTGCTTTGCCTCGCTTTGCTCACGCTGCCGCTTCTGCGGGAGGGGGGAAGGGGGAAGATGTGACCTGTGTGGGCGCTACTGCACAGACTCACCCCATGTCTTCCTCCCTCCCCTCCACAGTGCTCTCTGGATATAGGTGAAACATGGGTTGCTTACCATGTAACCATGGTTCCTTGAGTGGTCACCTGTGAATGCATACATATGATATTTGTGCTTGCGCAGATATAATTCGGAACCCTCTAGAAGAAAACTCAAAGCCTCGCTGAAGCCCCGCCCATCGCTCCCCCCACCGCCTATATAGCCAGTGGGAGGGGCTTCAGCCCTCACTTCTCTCTAGTGCGAGAGACCGCAACAGCAATGTGAGGGCATGACCAGAGGGGAGGATGGGTGGGCTGTATGCATTCACAGGTGACCACTCAAGGAACCATGGTTACATGGTAAGCAACCCATGTTTGCCTTTTCGTGGTCAACTGTGAATGCATACATATGATAGAATAGCGAGCTGACTGACCCTGGTTGGTGGGCGTCATGCCACTGCAGAGAAGAGGACTGCTCGTCCAAATCCTGCCTGTCTCTTAGAAAGTACATCCAGTTTATAGTGGGAGACAAAAGTGTGCTGGGATGACCATGTGGCCGCACGGCACACAGCATCAAGTGAAACGCCCCTCATAAAAGCCGCTGACGTGGAGACCGCTCTTGTCGAGTGGCCCTTCAGTTGTTGTGGCAGCTCTTTCCCAGCCATGCGATAGGCCTGGCGGATAGTCAGTACAATCCAGGACGAAAGTCTCTGGGAAGACACAGGAAGGCCACTGGCGTCCTTTCTATACTTTACGAAGAGTCTAGGGGACTTCCGCACAGAAGCAGTTCTGTCAATATAATATGCCAATGCCCTTCTAACATCAAGAAGGTGCAAGGTAGTTTCCAATGATGTAGTAGGATTCTGAAACAAGGAAGGCAAAACCAACTCTTCCGACATGTGGAATCTCGATACTACCTTAGGTAAGAAGGAGATATCCATCCTTAAAGTTACCCTATCCTTATGGAAGTTCGTATTAGGAGGGTCAGCCCTCAGCGCGCATAGTTCACTCGCGCGTCTGGCTGATGTGACTGCAACGAGAAACGCAGTCTTCCAGGACAGGAAGGACATGTCGGTAGACACTAGAGGTTCAAAAGGCGGTTTGGTCAATGCTGTCAGAACTAACTCAAGGCTCCATAAGGGGGTAACAGGAGCAACCAGCGGGCGAGAGCTCATAAATCCCTTTAGGAAAAGCTTAACTACTGGGTCCTCAAAACAGGAGGGAAGGCCCGACCGCTTACGGTACCAAGAAATGGCTGCTAGGTAGCACTTCAAGGAGGAGTGCGATAATCCCTTTTCGGAGAGGTCAAACAAAAAGTCTAGCACCACAGAATTAGGAACTTCCAAAGGGTCCAGCCCCTTGGGAGAAAGGAATTGTATAAATCGAGACCATTTATATTTATAGGCCTTCTTGGTGGAGTTCTTTTGGGCCGCCTCCACTATGGCCAAAACTGGGGCCGACAGCTGAGACAACGTCGTCAGTCTGGTGGTCGAACCCTCCAGGCTGTGAGGCGCAATCTGTCGACTTCCGGGTAGAATACCTGGTCCTGTTGTGCCAGAAGGAGGTCGACTCTGCGAGGCAGAGGGACAAACTCCCCCCTGGACATCTCCAGTAACAGGGGGAACCACTGTTGATGGGGCCACCACGGTGCGATGAGTATGCACCGCGCTCCCTCCCTGTGAAGCTTGGCCACAACTCGAAGCAGTAGGGGGAATGGTGGAAAGGCGTATGTCAGGTCCGAGTTCCACGGAATCAGGAACGCGTCGCCCAAGCAACCCTGTGCAGGGTGTGCGTGCGTCCTGGAGCAGAACGTGATGCATTTCTTGTTCTGCCACGTCGCGAAGAGATCGATTCGTGGGGTGCCCCACGCTCGAAACAGCCGATCGACCTCCTCTTGGTGTAGTGACCACTCGTGGTGTGCCAGAGGGGTTAGGCTCAGTGCGTCCGCCAGGACGTTCTGTTCGCCGGGGAGATACGTTGCTAGCAGGTAAATGTTCCTTGCGATGCACCACTCCCATATGCTGAGTGTCAGAGACAGAAGAGTTTTGGAGTGTGTACCCCCCTGCTTGTTTATGTAAAACATGGTGGTCGTATTGTCTGTGACCACCTGGACCACCCTGTTGACGACCAGCCTCTCGAATGAGAGGAGGGCCTTTAATGGACAGCCAAGAGTTCTAGCACATTGATGTGTAGTGAGCGTTCCCTGTGGTCCCACAACCCCTGGGCCACCAAACTGCCAGAATGTGCCCCCCAACCCGTCATTGACGAATCCGTAGTGATTGTCACTGACGCAGTCGGAGGGTCGAACGGCATCCCTGCACACACGTTGGTTGGATCCAGCCACCATTGCAGGGAAGACTTGACCGGCTGTGGAAGGCACAACGACATAGAAGGGTCGTCCATCCTGGGGTGGAAGACATCCAGGAACCACGATTGCAGAGGCCGAAGGCGTAGCCTGGCATATGGTGTTACAGCAGTCGTGGAAGCCATATGTCCTAAGAGGATCTGGACCTGTTTGGCCTGTAGTGTTGTATTGTAGATGGCTTGCAGCAGCAGGGTACGGAGAGCACAGAACCTGTCGTGGGGCAGGTAGGCTTTCCCCTCGATGGAGTCGAGCACCGCCCCTATGAACTGGATCTGCCTTGTGGGGGTCAGTTGTGATTTGTCTGCATTCACCACCAGACCTAGGGACTGGAGGAGAGACAGTGTGGTGAATAAATTATCCTGTACGCGGATATAGGAATTCCCTATGATGAGCCAATCATCTATATAAGGGTAGACCGTTATCTCGCGGGTATGGAGGAACGCGGCCACCACCGCCATGCACTTGGTGAACACGCGGGGGGCAGTGGCCAAACCAAATGGGAGGACGTTAAACTGGAATGCCCTATCGCCCACCATGAACGCCAGGAACCTACGGTGGGAGGGGGCAATAGCAATGTGGAAATAGGCGTCCCTAAGGTCCACTGTGGTGAACCACATTCCTATATCTAAGAGAGGGAGAATAGAGGACAGAGTGACCTTCCTGAATTTCTTGGGAATAATGTATTCGTTCACTCCCCTTAAGTCCAAGATCAGTCTAAACCCGCCATCTCGCTTGGACACCGCAAAATATCTAGAAAAGAAACAGGTCGCATACGAATAGGGTGAAACCGGGGATATGGCTCCCTTCTTTAATAAATTCTGAACTTCCTCCAGCAAAACAGGGGAGGGAAGTGTAGCCTTGATCTGGCCCACGGGGGAAAGGCATACAAATTCAACAAAATAACCGCCTCTAACGATATTCAGAACCCATGAATCTTGGGTAATAGAGGCCCATACGGTATAAAAACATCTCAGCCTGTCCCCAAAGAAAGGAGTGTCCATTTGGAGAGGCAGCACAGAGTTCAAGCAGGGAGGAGCAGAATCCCGAACCCCAATGGGGGGTGGGGTGTTCTCAGCAGGCCCGTCCTTGCTCAATGCATCAAAGACGCCGCTTGGAGGCAGGTTGGGGCTTGGAGCCCCCCTGGTAAGGCTGCTGGTTGGGCTTGTTGTTATTGTAGGTCTGCCGACGGCCTCCCCTATAAAGGTTATTAAACCACGGCTGGCTTCTGCTGCCCCCACAGGAGTAGCCCCCAAAACCCCTGCGGAAGGAGTTACCTGAGGGTTGCCAGCGCTGTTTCGGTTGCTGAGACTGGGGAGGGGGCCGGGCGGTGGGCCACCTGACGGGTCTGGTGCTTTTCTTTCAAGTCCACGTCAGTTCCTGGGTTGAACACACCGTCATGGTGCATAGGCAAGTCCTCTGCTAGCGACTTCCCTTCATCAGACAGTGTAGATGCATGCAGCCAGGCGTAGCAACGCATGGCGGTCGCGTTCGCAAAGAGCCTGCCCACGGAGTCCGCCATATATTTGGCCAGGTCCTTTTGGAACTTGGCAAGTTGAACTGCCTCCGTCGAAAACGCTCGTGAGAACCTTTGTTCACTGGGAGGTAGCAGGTCCAAGAAGGGAACCACCTTGTCCCAGAGATAGGTTTGGTACCTTGCCATATACAAGGTATAGTGAGCTATTCTGGCAAACATGCTCGCTGAAAGGTGGGCCTTTTTGCCCATTGTGTCAATCCGCCGTCCTTCCTTGTCCAGGGGGGCTATGGCGGAGCCCTTTGACCTTTTGGATTTGGCCACGTCCACCACCACTGTGTTTGGTTTTTGTGGGCGCAACACCCAGTCGGCGGTAGACAGATCTACCTTATACAAGGCCTCAGCTTTTCTAGACATGGCCTGTACTGAATACGGGGGGACCCCTGGGACGTCCATCAGCTTAATGAGGAACGGTGACAGGGGGACAGAAGTGGACGTTGATGCTCCCTGTTCCTCTGGGGTCCAGCTGGGGTCTTGCACTGAATCTGTAGCTGTGGGTGCTGGGAGCTCTAGAGAGCTGATCATACGGCCCACGGTGGCCATGAATTTTGCAAAGTCGGAGGGGAGTTAAAGCCCTTGATCAGCTTCTCTGAGGGCCTGATCCCCCTCCCCATCACTGTCAGATGAATGATCATGTCCTTGAACAGCTCGGACATATGAGGGATTGACAGCATTAGCTGGTCTGTTGAGCATCACCGGCGTGGAAGGAACAGCAGGGGGAGCTACTGAGGTAGGCAATGGTGCTGGAGGGGCCGGTAGCGCCTCCGTTGCCGAAGGGACTGGAGCAGGCAATTGGGGGGCATAGCAGCCTCTAACAGTAGCCCACTGGGAGCCTGTGGGTGGGGCCGAAGGGGCGAAGTAGGTGAGTTGCCCCAATCCATTCACTTGCCAAAAGCCCTGGCCGATCCCTGGCATGGAAGGGCCCGCCGTCGTCGGCAGAGGAGGAGGCAACGCAGACATCAGGGAAGCAGCAATCGCTGTCTGGAGAGACGGTGGATGCATTCCCTGTAGGGACATCGGGGCTGTCCACTCCGGTGCTGGGGAGGCGATCGGGGGAGGGCTGGCACCTCGTGGCTCGGGGGACCAGCGGGATCGCTTCCTTCCACTCCTCCGCGGCTCTGGAGAGGAGGAGGAGGAAGAGCCGGAGCGCCCCGAATCAGAGTGGTGGCGGCGGTGCCGGTGCAATCTTCGGCTGTCATGCCGGGAAGGAGCTCTCGGGCGCTGCCTCCTGGTTCCCTCCCGAGGGGAAAAGGGGGCGGGCCCGATGTCGAGGCCGGGCCCTGCGGGGGCGGGGCCATCTCCAGCGCCGGAAGAGCGACATCGAGAAGAGGCTCTTCCAACTGCAGCGGTGCCGGTGGGGAGAGCTGGTGCAGCGCCTGGGACGGCCTCTCGTCCTCCAGAGGCGTCCCTGCTCTGGCCGCGCGCTCCTGCGCATGCGCAGGGGGGGGCATTGGCGGGCGCCATGATGGGAGCCTGCGCCGCCAACAGAGCTGCGGAGGAGCCCGGTAAGACCTCCGTTCCCGCCAAAAGTGGAGTGCTGACGGTTGGGGAAGAAGGCTGGGCGCCATCTTTGGGAGCCACCTTGCCTTTCTTTGCACTCTTCTTGAGAGGAGCCGCCATTTTCTTAGTTGTAGTGGGGGCCTCCTCAATGGCAGTCAGCTTCGAAAATTGAAAGGGGGGGCCGGGCGACTGCATTTTTTCGTAGAGAGATGCCTTAAGTCTGAGAGTTCGGTTCCTCCTTGTTTGAGAGGAGAAACATTGGCAAATGGGGCAAGTGTGGGCCAGATGCCCTTCTCCCAGGCACGCCAGACATAAGTCATTGCGATCATTGTCCGGCATAATATTAGGGCAGCCAGTGCACTTTTTAAAGCCTGTAGTAAGAGACATACTGAATCGTTGAGCAAAAGAGTGGTCTAAAGGCAGTCCGAGGTTCAGGGTTCAGGCAAACTCACTGGCGTTTAGGCAGTCCGTGTCAGGATTGAAGATAGTAGAATAGTCGAATCAGTCTATGGTCATTCACAAATGGTCAGTCCGGTAAAAAACAGCAGAGTGATGGCAATTTCCCAAGAAATCACCAAAAGCAAGAGGGTTCTCTCTATCTGCTTCACTCGAGCGCGGAAAGAGAGAAGTGAGGGCTGAAGCCCCTCCCACTGGCTATATAGGCGGTGGGGGGAGCTATGGGCGGGGCTTCAGCAAGGCTTTGAGTTTTCTTCTAGAGGGCAAAACTCAAGGTCAATGCCCACCAAACTCTTATAGTATTTTCTCTTGGTTATGGTAGTTCTGTGTGGGAAGTTTGATTCCATTCCATCATTGGTGGAGTTCAGAATGCTCTTTGATTGCGGGTGAACTATAACTCCCAGCTGTTGAGCAAGACCTTCGTGTGTGTCTTTCTGCCATTCCTGCCAGGATATCTGTGTTGTGTTTATCGAAACAGGCCCAGGTTTCACACTGAGTGTATAAATACATTTAAAACATGTTAACTATATGTATTACTGTGTTAGAGTGTCATTTTGTGTCATTTTGGTTGGTGGTGTGCCCCAGGATTTTGTAAATGTAAAAAATGTGCCGCAGCTCAAAAAAGGTTGAAAAACACTGATTAAGAGCACCTAGAAATTGTTAGAGGTGTTATCTTTAGAAATCTCCAGCTCTCTCCAGCACAACTGGAGGTAGTCAACCATTGAGACACATAACAAGACCTAGAGCAGGGGTGGGCAAATAACGGCTCACGGGCCAAATGCGGCCCTTTGGGCGATGCCATCCGGCCCGCGGCTTCCTTCCAGAAGAGAGGGGAGGGAGGGAGCACAGTGCCTTTCCTGTCCCTCACTGCGGCTCCCGAAGAACTTCCTGCTCGATGCGGCCTGTGACTGACATGGCAGAATCCCCCTCCACCGCCTGAGAGTTCTCCCGGCTTGATCCTCACCTGCTGGAGCCAGGCGGCGGTGGAGCAGGACTGCCTCAGCCACCTTACCAAGGAAACCCTCCGCCAGGCAGGCTCCCTCCCTCCCTCGCTTCTGGACTTCAGGTGCTGCTCCCCCATTTCCAGCACAAGGTAAGCCCCGCCACCTCTTCCTCCCTCGCCTTGGTTGATTATTCCTTGCATCTAAAAGGCGAGCAGCACCCGAAGTCCAGAGGCAAGGGGGGGGGGAGGGAGCCTGCCTGGCGGAGGGTTTCCTTGGAAAGGGGGCAGGGGGAAAAACAGAGGCTGGCTGCGTTTTCTCATGGGGAGGGCTCCGTGGGCTTTTGGATGCAAGGAATAATCAACCAAGCCATCCCCACAAGAAAACACAGCCAGCTTTTATTTATTTATTTATTTATTTATTATTTGGTTTTGTATTCCGCTCCTCCCTGCAGGCTCGGGGTGGGTCACAACATATAAGACCGGCGGCATGTGGTGGCCATGCAGCCGTACAATAAAACAGTAAAATATTAAAACATTAAAACAATACGAGTTACATCACGAGGTATTAAGAAACGCATACATTGCCTGAAACCCGGGACGCCAGTATATTAGGCAGCTGTAAAGACAGTCACCCTGTCCGGTGGTCTAGTCAAAGGCTAATTTGAACAGCATGGTCTTAACCGCCTCCGAAAGGGGATTAGATCTTGTATGGTCCGGATATCACTTGGCAGGGAGTTCCATAACACCGGCTGCTACGGGGGAATGTATGGGGCAAGGCGGTCCCTCAGGTACGCAGGCCCTAGGCCGTACAGGGCCTTAAAGGTTAACACCAACACCTTGAAAACAATTCGGTGCTCCATAGGAAGCCAGTGCAGTTGCCAAAGAGTGGGCGTAATGTGCTCCCTTGCCGGCATTCCCGCTAGCAAGCGAGCAGCGGCATTCTGCACTAGCTTGAGCTTCCGGATTGTCGCCAAGGGAAGACCTACGTAGAAGGCGTTACAGTAGTCCAGCCTCGAGATGACCGTCGCTTGGATCACCGTGGCCAGATCGTGCCTGGACAGGTAGGGTGCCAGTCGCCTAGCCTGTCGTAGGTGGAAGAACGCCGTCTTGCTGACCACGGAGACCTTGGTCAGCAACTTGTGGGGTTTCCCAAAAAGCTTGAGTGGGGGGGTGTGATTATTTCTTGCATCCATCTGGGCTGAGTCATTCCATCTTGGGATCCTTCCTCTCTTGAGGATGTCAGCCTCCACCTTGGTTTGCACCTTGTCTTCTTGAATTTCATATTATTTTATTTTAGTGGTTTTTATTATTATTTTATAATAATTATAATAATATAATAAATAATATAATATAATGTTATATTAAATTATATTGTAATTTCGATATATTATAATGTTTATATATACTATGATATAATAATTATATTAATACTAATAATATATGAATATTTCTTGATATATTAATGTTAATATTAATGATGTGTAATATATAGAAAATATAGTAAATAAATAAATAATGTAGATTAGAATGTAGTTCAGCCCTCCATAATATTTTTTGGCTCTCGTGTGGCCCCTTGGAAAAAATAATTGCCCACCCTGACCTAGAGACTCCTACAGAGAACATTTTAATCAAATCTATTAGTAATTAGATCCGTAAAAGTCTAAACTATAAACTATAAACACAGAGGAACAACTGTATAGAAATACAGTCTGATTTGTCTGATCTGATATCATTAAATAAAAAAGTTTAAAATGGCATAGTAACCAAATAAAAGAACAGCATACAGTATTTATTTATCGTGTCAGGGGTGAACCAAACAGTTGTATTATATATTTTTTAAATAAATCAAATAAATCAAATAAAGTATACAGTGGTAACACTTTGTAACATAATTTTTGTTCCTGGTTATAAATGTCATTTCCTAATTGGAAAAAGTGTATTAAACTACAAAAACTTTGTTTTTGTCGGACATCTTGCAGTACATTTTGCTCTAGTTTTTCAATGAATATCTCATTGAGTCTCAACCAATTCAACACTGTTTGTGGCAGCCACAAAAACGAAGTTTCTGGAGTATAACAACTACTTTCAACATAAGTACCACACAATTAAACAGGAAATTATGCTTTCAAATTTTGTTACATAAAGTAATCCTTCCTTTATCTCTAATCAAAAACTCTTGAAACAAAATAATGAAACCTGAAAGAGAGGCTTGGGCTGTCAAATGCTGACTTTTACTTTTTAAACTTTATTTAAGCAGGATTTTTAAAAAATATAAGCAACAAAAATAGGCCTGTGCAATTGCAGTTTTAAACATACAGACCAGAGCTTTCCAAGCTGTGTGTCGCGACACGTTGGTGTGTCGGCTACAGTGTGTAGGTGTGTTGAATGAACATAACGAGAAATTACAACAATCTTAGAAATGTATGTCTTCTATTTCAAAAAATATATGAAAGGTTTCCCTAGGATATGTTTTTAGTAAAACTGAATTACTGTGTCACAAAATGATGCAGGTCTAAAAAGTATGTCACCAACTGAAAAATTTGTTAAGCTCTGATATAGATTCTGCTCTTCATTGGCCATACCGCTACCATCACCACACTCTCCCTGGAAGCCTAGATCAGTGTTTCCCAACCAGTGTGCCGGGGCACACTAGTGTGCCGTGAGCGATCATCAGGTGTGCCATGGGAAATTGGAACCTCCAGGAGGGGAGGGGGGAGAGTCTAGTGTGTTGAACTATTAAAACCCTAAGAAACCTACCTCGATAAAGGCACAAAATTACAAACACCCCCCCTCTCCACCCGTTGTCTACTTGGTCTCTTTCCATGCATTGGGAAGGCCCGCCTCTTTTTCCCCAAGTAGAGACCTCCTCTTGCCTCCCCGGGCCTAATGCCGGATGGTTCAGTCCAGCACCGGCCCCGCCCCTCCCTCCTTCTCCTCCTCCCCGGTGCGTGCAAAACCGCTCTCGGCCTCCCTCCGACTCCCTGCCCGCTTCGCCAACCCCGAGATGCCCACTCGGACCGCCCCGCTGACCCCCGAGGAGCTGCGCAAGTGGTGAGTGAGGCTCCTGCTCCCCACGACCCCAATTCAAGCCTGGAAGGGAGGGAGGGGGGCAACCTAAGTGAGAGGGAGACTGCTGGTCTTTCGAGGCCCTACCTCCAGAAACTGTAACTCCCAAATGTCAAGGTCTATTTTCCCCAAACTCCATCTATGTTCACATTTGGGCATATTGAGTATTCATGCCAAGTTTTGGTCCTGATCCAACATTGTTTGAGTCCACAGTGCTCTCAGGATATAGGTGAACTACAACTCCAAAACTCAAGGTCAATGCCCACCAAAATCATATAGCATTTTCTCTTGGTTTTGGGAGTTCTGTGTGGGAAGTTTGTGTCTTTCTGCCATTCCTGCCAGGATATCTATGTTGTGTTCATCGAAAGAGGCCCAGGTTTCACACTGAGTGTATAAATACATTTAAAAACATATTAAGTATATGTATTACTGTGTTAGAGTGTCATTTTGTGTCATTGTGGTTGGTGGTGTGCCCCAGGATTTTGCAAATGTATAAAGTGTGCCGCGGCTCAAAAAAGGTTGGGAAACACTGGCCTAGATGACTAAACTTGTGACTGTCATACTTTGGACCTATCATGGGAAGACATGACATTAGGGGGGAAAATAGTGCTGAGTAAGTTTGAAGGATTTTGGAAGCTAAGCAGGCTTAGCCCTGGTTAGTATTTGGAGGGGTGAGTGCCAACAAATACCAGTTGCTTATTTCAGAGGAAGACTGGTAAACCTCCTATGAAACCTGCCTATGAAAACTGTGGAATTCATGGGACAACTGTACATACATGGGACAGATACAAAAGGCCCATTGCAGTTGGAAAGTGGAAGACCGTCACAACAAATATGTGCAGATTTGATAAATATGGATTTCATACATACGGTTTGAATGGAATTGTATGAAAGATGAATGAATGGGAGCTAATAATTTGGCTGAAGACACATTTACTACCTGCTTGCTGGACTGTAATTAAAACCTGCTAATGATAACTGAAACTGTGGTAAGAACTGTGACAGTGATAATATACATGTTTACATCTGTTTACATCTGTCAGCATTTGCTGACCAGAAACCGGATTAACGCTAAAGGAAATGATATCTGTTTACATTAGTCAAAGACACTGCTCTTTCAAGTCAAACCCAGAACACAGTGGTTTGTTACCTGAAGACAAACATCTATGTCAGGAGGTGAAGTCTCAAGATAATTTCAAACAGGACAATTATTTATTACATCAGCAGAATATTCCTATAAAAGACTCAATCGAATAATTCTCAAATTGTGACAGACCAGAGGAGTCTGGTTCACCCGCCTCTCTGCTCCATGGGAAGGACAGAGATGGTGTATGAAGAGTGTCAAATCTGCTATGGGAAAGCAGGATTCTGTACACTTTGGGCTTCTTTCTTAGGGGAAGAGCAGGCCCGGATTAAGATCTTCGGCCTCCTGAGGCCAAGCCGCCCCGCGCCGCCCCCCCCCGGGGGGGAAAGCCACGCCCCCAGGGCGCTGCTGTGCATGTGCGGCAGCAGCCCCGGGCGCGTGGCTTCCGTGCCGCCGCCTCCTCCCGTAACCAGAAGGAGGGCCCCAGGAGGTGGACGGAAGCCACGCGGCCCCGGCCCCACAGCTTCCGCCCACCTCACGCCGTCCTTTCGGTCGCGGGAGGAGCCAGGAGGAAGTGGACGGAGGTGGACGGAGTTGGATGGCACCGTGGGGCTTCTGTCCGCCGCCTCCTCCACCCCCCGCGACTGAAAGGAGGGCGGGAAGAGGAGGGCGGGACTTACCTTCCTTCTCTCTTCCCGCCCTCCTTTCGGTCGCGGGGGTGGAGGAGGTGGCGGACGGAAGCCCCACGGTGCCACGCGCCTCCGTCCACCTCCTCCTGGCTCCTCCCGCGACCGAAAGGAAGGCACGAGGAGGAGGAAGGGAAGTCCCGCCCTCCTCCTGGCTGCCTAGGTTGCCCCCTTGCAAAGGAAGGAGGCGGCCAGGAGGAGGAAGAGAAAGGGAAGCCCGCTGGCGGGCGGGTGCACGCATGCATGCCTGCTGCCGGCGGGGCGGAGCTTCCCTTCCTCCTCCTCCTCCTCCTGGCCGCCCCTTCCTTTGCAAGGGGCGGCCCAGGCGAGGGGGCGCCATTCCCTCCTCCCCGCCCCCTCACAGCGCTCTCCCCCCGCCCTCTCCTGACTCTCTCGGGAGAGGGCGGGGGGAAAGCGCTGCGAGGGGGCGTTTTTTTGCTGTTGTTTTTTTTTAATTTCGGGGGGCCGAAGTCGCTGCCCCCCAAAACCCGCCGCCCGAGGCCATGGCCTCGTCTGGCCTCGCAGGTAACCCGGCCCTGGGGAAGAGGAAAGAAGGAAGGCAATTTTGGAGTCTTAGATTTTGTGCAGAGAGTCAGTTTCTGCTGTAGGGAAAACACAGATCTGGTCTTTGGCATTGTGTGTAGGGAAAGAATGCATTTTGGCATTATGGAAGTTTGATGCATTGGCAGATCTGCAAGGAAGCAGTCTGGCATAAGAGATGTTCTTCTCCAGAAGACAAGGGATAGCCGGGGCTTGTCGCGTTGGGCTTCTCTCCTGTACTGCGGTTTGCGCATGCGCCGTAGCCGGCAGTTGTGCTTCTCTCTCCTTGTGTTGGAGGAGGAATACCAGCTTTCATGGTGTTAGGGCATGCGCAGACTGTGTAATGGAGTTTCCTGTACTTGCACTGAAGGAGCCAGCAAGTGGATGCTGTTGGCATCGAGGGAGTTAATTGTTCCTCCTGTCAACGTCGACGCCATTGTCGAGAGCCCCTGCGCATACGCCGTTTGCACAACAATAGCAGAGGCAGGAGCTGGTATTTAGGAAGGGACAGGGGCGGCGCCAAAAAGGATGGCCTCCGGTATCGTTCCTTCCTCATCTCCATGCACGTTGCATTTTTATTTGTTTCAACATTGTTTTATTTTTTTTGGTCCGTGATCTGCGCCCCCCTTTGGCTTGCACCCCTAGGCCATGGCCTAGGTTGGCCTTATGGGTAATCCTGGCCTGTTCATACGTGCATGTGAATGCTGAGTAAAAAGGTAATTCCCCTTTGTTATTTATTTATTTATTTTATTTTACGGCATTTCTACCCCACCTTTCTCACCCTGGAGGGGACTCAAGGTGGCTTTACGTACAGGCAACAATTTGATGCCTTAAAACACAATGTACACCTAAATAAATATTAAAATAGAATTTAAAAGTACATTAAAACAATTAAAACATTTAAAAACAATACATTCAGAGTTAAATACGTAATCCACGAGCGTAATCCGCTCAGTTCCAATGGTCATTTAATATTGTTCCAAGTCTATCTTTTGCACAAGTTCTCGAAAGGCTTTGTCACAAAGCCACATTTTCACTCTCTTGTGGAATAGCCAATGTAGCAATAAATAGTTTGTGAACCCAATATAGTTGTTATATAGAATCTGTATGTCTTTATATCTAAATGTTGTTCTGTAAAAGTTCTGATACCCTTTCTCTTACTGGAAAACCGTCAATAAATTGAACCTATGCTTTAAAGTTATTGAAAAGTTATTCATAACAAGACTGCATGATAAGCAAGTAGATTCAAGCATGTCTTTGAATCTGCAAACCTGAGCAAGGCTGTTGTTAACAGAACATGAGAGTGCACCATCAATCAAAAGCAAGTTCAGAGCCATTGACAATAAGACGGTTTTAAATTGGCCATTAGAAGGAAGCCGATCTTCCCTGCCTTGTGTTCTTCTGGAAGAAAAGAGGTAGGACATCGCAGCAACCCTTAAACCTCTGGCCAACAATAGAGCTATTAAATCCTAGTTGTCGTGTTTGAAGTCACAAGGCTTTTATATGGCAGTGCGGATGGGTCCTCCCTCAAAGTGATTTGAGCGTTGGACTAAGACTAGAGACCAGGGTTCCAATCCCCATTCAAACATAAAAACTCTGGTTGCTGACTACAACTTCTGTATCTATGATGTATCTTCGAAACTTGTATCTCCTGTACCTTTTGGAATGTGGATTGCTTCTGGACTATGGCTCTTGACCTGTGGATGTAACCTCAGTCTATCCTTTCCTCTTTCCTAACGTTATAGCAAATCCTCCAATAAAAGGAAACTTCTATTTGCAACTTTTTCTCCTTTCCATAATGATACCTTGTGCCCCGGGAATAACCTTGTTTAAGTATTATTTTTCAAGAGTGCCAGCGGACTGATTCTGCAGCAGGGAGTTCCAATGTCCCATCTTTGGATTCTGGGTCCCCGAGAAAGTCTGCGTTCCATGAGCTATGTGGACTCCCCAGGGGTTTCATGATGCCAGCAGACCAGATTGCCAAAACCCACCACAGCAGGGATTTGCAGTTTCCAAGGACCAAGCCCTGGCAGCGTTGGAACAACGGATTCAAAATACAAACCTTTTTTCCCCTTCCTTGCAGAGCACCAAAGACCCTCCCACCCCCCCACTTTTTTAACCCCACAATGCCTGACCTAATGCCAAGTTTGAGATCTATAGTTTTCCAAGTACTAAGGACTCTCCTGAGGCAACAGAACATTGAACTTTTTCCTGCAACTATATGGACTTACGAATTTTCCCTTCCTGGACTTTATCTCAAGACTTCTGCCTGCATGAATTGAATCCACTGAAGCCCCCTTTTCCCCGCTCCTACTCAAAAGGGACGTTTCGTCGCTCCCAAAGCCTGGACTTTCCCCCCAATATTCTCCTGGACTCTCTTTATGAAATAACTGGATAAAATGGACAAATAAAATGAAAAATAAAACTAGGAATGATATCCCCTTTCCCCAAGCTTCATTGTACCTCCCCCCACATGCCCCCTCCTCATGAAATGTATTTTAAAAGATAGCAAAGCTGACCAAAACTGCATGACTCAAACCTGAAATTCCAAAAGACCATCTGCATGAACAATAGGTGGTGATCAGCTCCTTTTTCCTGTTCTATCCCAGGGCCACAAAGCTGATTAATCACAAAGATCGACAAGCTCTGAATTCTGAGTCGTCTATCGGAAGGTTGTGGATCACCTGGCAGACTTTTATTATTTATCAGGAAGGGCCATCGCTTGAGAGTTGAACCTCAGGATTTAGCCACAATACAAATTATTGACTCTCTTACACATTTTAATGAATCACACTACAGAATGTCATACCTGCAGGAAATGACAAGGTCTGGACACTGCTGGAACTATCAGGAAAAACATTTACTCCAAAAATCCAACAATAGGTGGCAAGATTGAGGACTCCAGGAGGTCTTCTCTTGTCAATCAAATCTTCATTAGAATGTCATAATCTCATCTGTAAAGTTCCGATCTCATTGTTCTTCTCCTCCTCCTGCCTCTTGCCCCTCATTGGTCCAAACAGCCAGGCGAGGCAATTCCCCCATTGGCCAGAATTCAGGAGGCACTGTTTCATGATTGGCTGGAAGAAGCAGGCCAGCGTCCCGCCCCTCAGCTGGCGCGAGAGTTCCATCCAATCAGGACGAAGTACGGGGAAAGGGGCGGGCGGGAGATTTGAAACTGACTGTTCTGAAAATGTATAAAAATACTGGAAAATTGTAATAAAACATGTCAGCATGGCGAATGATTGCTGCTGTCATCCTTTCTCAGCTGGGCTAGAACTCTCTCGGTGCGCACACTTCCGGATCTTGGTGAGATACTCTTCTGGGGGGTTTAGGGGTCTTCCTAGGCGCTTCGGACCGCTCGCCAAGGATTTTCCATCAAGAACCCTCGCCTTAGAGGAACGTAGAGTCTCTGCCCTTAAGGCAAGACCACCCTAAATTTGTACTCGGTAACAGTCCTCCAGTCCCAAGAGCTTCCCTTCCCTTCCATACTCTTCATGTGATCAATCCAATTTCTTTACGTTCTCTCTCATTGTGTATTATTATTTTTATACATTATTTGAGTACTGTTCCATTATCTGGACAAAGGGTGCTAGAGAAGGACAGTCCATTGCGGGGGAAGTTGAAGGAAGAAAACAATTTCCCCCATTTTCACTAGTTATGCCCCCTCCCCCTTCCTATATCATAAAGAACGGTTGTTTCCACAACGGGGCCATGGGTGGGGGAAATAACAGGAAAAAAGTGGAAATGCTTTTACTCCTCCACCTTTATAAAATGGACTATCCATCTCTCTAGTGCCCCCTAATGGCCTTTGCCCGATTAATCAAACAATTCCATTATTTGGTTTTTATAAAGTACACTTTTCTTATACCCATAACAAAACCCATAACAAAAAAAATGGTGTGGTTTTTGGAGGGCTGGAACAGATTAATAGTATTTCAATTCATTTCAATGGGGTGTATGTGTACTTGTGATCCACCCTGAGTCCCCTTCGGCGTGAGAAGGGTGGAATATAAATAAAGTGTTGTTGTTGTTATTATTATTAAATTTGGTTTGACGTAAGAGCAATCTGAGTCATGAGCTCGGTCACAGAATGCATTAAGCTCGTAAGACGAGGCATCCATCTAATGAAGAGGTGCAATTTCCCATTGCGGCCACAGGATGGCGGCAAAGGGGCGCTTAGGGCTAGGCGTCCTAGCAAACATATGCTGTAATAACACAACATAACATACAGTATATCATGAAGACCTTTCATTTATATTTTTAAAATATATTTGTAAGATGAAAACACCTTACTTGTGGCATTTGTGCAACACACCTACACACAACAGCCCACATTGTAATGTGTCACAGTTTGGAAAGCTCTGGTGTACTCTCTGCCATAAAATTCAGAGACTATCAGTGATCACACAGTTGTTGTGGAATAGGAGGTTCATGTGATATAGCCCCCTTCTACACTGCCATATAAGATCCAGATTATCTGCTTTAGACTGGAATATATGGCAGCGTACTCATATAAGTAAAGGTTTTTCCCTGACATTAAGTCGAGTCGTGTCCGACTCTGGGGTGTGGTGCTCATCTCCATTTCTAAGCTGAAGAGCCGGCGTTGTCCGTAGACACCACCAAGGTTATGTGGTCGGCATGACTGCATGGAGCGCCGTAACCTTCCCGCTGGAGCGGTACCTATTGATCTACTCACATTTGTATGTTTTTGAACTGCTAGGTTGGCAGAAGCTGGGGCTAACAGCAGGAGCTCACGCCGCTCCCTGGATTTGAACCTGTGACTTTTTGATCAGCAAGTTCAACAGCTCAGTGCTTTAACCCACTGCGCCACCAGGGGCTCCGCATACTCATATATTCATATGGTCACATCCCGTATAGATTACTGCAACGCACTCTACTTGGGGCTGCCTTTGAAGATGGTTCGGAAACTGCAGTTAGTCCACCGGGCGGTAGGCAGATTACTAACAGGAGCTACATACAGGGAGCACCCCCCCAGCTGAGTCAGCTCCATTGGCTGCCTGTCCACTTCCGAGCTCAATTCAAAGTGCTGGTTCTGACCAACAAAGCTCTACATGGTTCTGGCCCAGCTTACTTGTCGGAGCACATCTGCCCCTACGTCCCTCCCCGCAATTTAAGATCATCCGGGGAGGTCCTGCTCTTGCTCTTGCTAGCATCTCAAATGCGGCTGGCTGGGACAGGGCCTTCTCGGATATGGCCCCCCACCTGTGGAACGTGCTTCCAAGCGAAATACGCTCGTCCCCATCTCTCCTGGCATTTAGAAAGAAGCTAAAATCTTGGTTTTGGGACCAGGCCTTTGCACAATAGCTTAAGCAACATCTTGACTGGAATGGATTAGTGATGGCGACAGATTTGAGGATATGGCTTATTGTTCTTATCCATTCGAAACTATGGACGGAGTATTGTTTCAATTTAATCGCTGTTGATTATTGTTTTAATCCTACTTCTATTGTTTAACATTGCATTTGATTGTGGCATTGGATTGCCTTTGTTAGCCGCTCTGGGTCCCCCCTCGGGGGTTGAGAAAGGGGGGTAAAAACGCTGTAAATAAATAAATAAATAAATAAATATTCCAGTTCAAATCAGATAATGTGGATTATCTACTTTGATAATCTGGATTATCGTTCTTGTTTTTGTCTTTTCTTCGCAAAGATTCAGGAAGGACTCATCCCACGCTTTCTACAAGCGCATTGATGACTAAGAAGGTTGGATGTGTCCTTTGAGCCTGTGAAATGGATTTTTCTGGTGGAGTGCAGCGTGCACAGAACTGGCCTCACCCTTTACACCAAAGGTTCGTCTGCCGGGGCCTAGCAATCTTAGGATGGTGGCAGCGAGGTCCTCGGGTCATAGGTTTGATTTGAGTTTCCTTCTCTAGATGGTTGACCTTACAGGGTTAAACGAGCACCATCTGCCCGGGTTTGAAATCAGAGTTTTCCTTCTCCTAGGATGGTTGCCAAAAGGCTAGAGAGTCCATCCTGCCCGTTGACGCTCTTTGTCAGACCCTTCGGTTGTGACCTGTCTGGCATGAGAGACCTTACCGGTGACTATTATGCCACCACCAGCATAGCTCACAACTTCATTAGGGTATGCAAGCCTCTCCCCCCTGACAAGGGGGCGCCAACGGAGAGGATCTCGCGATGTACATGTATGTCAATGCAGGTGTTCCAAAATATTTTTTTTAACCCCTCACAAACAAAAGAACCTTCTGGTCCCAAGCATTTTGGATAAGGGATATTATTTTGGACAAGGGGGCGCCAACGGAGAGGGATCTGGATTATATTTGGCCTATAAAACTCAAAACCAGGGGTGCTCACACTTTTTCAGCAAGCAAGCTACTTATAAATCTACCTACCCACTACTCAGAGAGCCATAAAAACAAAATATTTGGAAATTTATTTCAGTGAGAGCCATATAATATATTTTAAGACTGAATTCAACTAAATGTGAGTATAATAAGCCCCTGAATTTATTCATAATAATAATGACGATAATATTCATTCAGCCTCTGCTACTACTACTAATAATAGTAACAACAATAGGTTCCTAGAGTAGAAGGAGACCTCCAAGGGCCATCCAGTTTAACCCCCTTCTGCCATAAGGGAAAAACACAATCAAAGCATTCCTCACAGATGGCCATTCCGCCTCTGATAATAATAATAATAACAACAACAACAACGGGTTCCTAGAATAGGAGGAGACCTCCAAGGGCCATCCAGTCCAATCTCCATCTGACATAAGGGAAAAACACATTCAAAGCATTCCTCACAGATGGCCATTCAGCCTCTGATAATAATAATAACAACAACAACAACGGGTTCCTAGAATAGGAGGAAACCTCCAAGGGCCATCCAGTTCAACCTCCTTCTGCCATAAGGGAAAAACACATTCAAAGCATTCCTCACAGATGGCCATTCAGCCTCTGATAATAATAATAACAACAACAACAACGGGTTCCTAGAATAGGAGGAAACCTCCAAGGGCCATCCAGTTCAACCTCCTTCTGCCATAAGGGAAAAACACAATCAAAGCATTCCTCACAGATGGCCATTCAGCCTCTGATAATAATAATAACAACAACAACAACAACAATGGGTTCCTAGAATAGGAGGAAATCTCTAAGGGCCATCCAGTTTAACCCCCTTCTGCCATAAGGGAAAAACACAATCAAAGCATTCCTCACAGATGGCCATTCAGCCTCTGATAATAATAATAACAACAACAACAACAACAATGGGTTCCAAGAATAGGAGGAGACCTCCAAGGGCCATCCAGTCCAACCTCCATCTGCCATAAGGGAAAAACACATTCAAAGCATTCCTCACAGATGGCCATTCAGCCTCTGATAATAATAATAATAACAACAACAACAACAATGGGTTCCTAGAATAGGAGGAAACCTCCAAGGGTCATCCAGTCCAACCTCCATCTGCCATAAGGGAAAAACACAATCAAAGCATTCCTCACAGATGGCCATTTAGCCTCTGATAATAATAATAATAATAATAATAACAACAACAACAACGGGTTCCTAGAATAGGAGGAAACCTCCAAGGGCCATCCAATTCAACCTCCTTCTGCCATAAGGGAAAAACACAATCAAAGCATTCCTCACAGATGGCCATTCAGCCTCTGATAATAATAATAATAATAATAACAACAACAACGGGTTCCTAGAATAGGAGGAGGCCTCCAAGGGCCATCCAGTCCAACCTCCATCTGCCATAAGGGAAAAACACATTTAAAGCATTCCTCACAGATGGCCATTCAACCTCTAATAATAATAATAATAATAACAACAACAATGGGTTCCTAGAATAGGAGGAAACCTCCAAGGGTCATCCAGTCCAACCTCCATCTGCCATAAGGGAAAAACACAATCAAAGCATTCCTCACAGATGGCCATTCAGCCTCTGATAATAATAATAATAATAATAACAACAACAATGGGTTCCTAGAATAGGAGGAGACCTCCAAGGGCCATCCAGTCCAACCTCCATCTGCCATAAGGGAAAAACACAATCAAAGCATTCCTCACAGATGGCCATTCAGCCTCTGATAATAATAATAATAATAATAACAACAACAACAACAATGGGTTCCTAGAATAGGAGGAAACCTCCAAGGGCCATCCAGTCCAACCTCCATCTGCCATAAGGGAAAAACACAATCAAAGCATTCCTCACAGATGGCCATTCAGCCTCTGATAATAATAATAATAATAATAACAACAACAACAACAACAATGGGTTCCTAGAATAGGAGGAAACCTCCAAGGGCCATCCAGTCCAACCTCCATCTGCCATAAGGGAAAAACACAATCAAAGCATTCCCCACAGATGGCCATTCCGCCTCTGATAATAATAATAATAATAACGATGGGTTCCTAGAATAGGAGGGGACCTCCAAGGGCCATCCAGTCCAACCTCCTTCTGCCATAAGGGAAAAACACAATCAAAGCATTCCTCACAGATGGCCATTCAGCCTCTGATAATAATAATAATAATAATAATAACAACAACAATGGGTTCCTAGAATAGGAGGGGACCTCCAAGGGCCATCCAGTCCAGCCTCCTTCTGCCATAAGGGAAAAACACAATCAAAGCATTCCTCACAGATGGCCATTCAGCCTCTGATAATAATAATAACGATGGGTTCCTAGAATAGGAGGGGACCTCCAAGGGCCATCCAGTCCAATCGCCTTCTGCCATAAGGGGAAAACATAATCAAAGCATTCCTCACAGATGGCCATTCCGCCTCTGATAATAATAACAACAACAACAACAACGGGTTCCTAGAATAGGAGGAGACCTCCAAGGGCCATCCAGTCCAACCTCCTTCTGCACCTGGGCGGCGTTGGTAGCCTGCGGGGCGGGACTGAGTCTTCCTTCCGCCCTGCCTGCGATCTACCAGGACGCCCTACACAATCTACCAGTAGATTGCGATATACCTAATGAGCACCCCTGCTCTAAATGGTTCTGGCCCAGTTTACTTGTCCGAATACACCCAACCTGAAATCTAAGGTCATCCAGGGAGGCCCTGCTCTCGCTCCCATCTACAGCTCAAATGTGCCTGATGGGGACGAGACAGGGCCTTCTCGGTGGTGGCTCCCCACCTATGGAACACACTCCCGAATAAATAAATATATATAATGGCAGTGTAGAAGGGGCCTTAAAACTAATCTGCATTCAGAAACTGTATTATATGGCCACGCCCTTCTACACGGCCACATAATGCAGATTGAACAATGTTTTGGTAATTTCAAAGCATTTGTTGAAATGTTTTAATTGCTTTTTACCATTTGTTGTTGTTGTTGTTGGCATTGAATGGATGCCTGTTGTGAAGCCGCCCTGAGGAGGACGGGATAGAAATATGTGTAATAAATAAATAATCAAAGCAGATAATCCGCGTTATTGGTTTGTCTGAGTCTACACTGCCAGATAATCCGGTTCACGGCAGATAACCTGGATTTTATAGGACAGAGCGGCTGGGTCCTCCCTCAAAAGTTATTTCTTCTCCCTCCACTCCTGTCTCCATTTCCTTTTACCCCATGGGGGGTAATGGCAAGGAGGGAAGGGAGCCAAATCCATCACTTAATCTCGGGAATAGGTGCAAGCAAGGGGATCATAATCGCCACCATTCCTCCAAAGACACTGGCGCGCCGGCCGCCATTTTGTCCCTTTCCTTCCTTCCTGCCTCCTTTGCTCTCTCGCTGTCAAGCCTTCGGGCATTTCCGTAGAGGCCCCGTTCGGGCTTTCCCGCTCTTTGAAAGGAGGGAGGGTGGGGCGCGCGCCAAGAGGGCGGGGGAGGGGCGAGGAGGACGGGCTCCTCCTGGGACAGTGACGGTTGGCGCGGGGGTAAGGGGGGGGGCGAGCGCGCGAGGCAGAAGAGAAGGGAGGGGTGAGAGAGAGAGCGGGAGGTAGAAAAGATGGGAGGGGGAGCGAGGCAGGGAGGGAGGGAAAGAGGGTATAGCACGCGCGGGGGCGCGCTAAGGATTCAATCCCCCCAGGGGTGGTCTAAGGTAATTTTAAATGGTAGGCGAACATTATTTTGGTGCCCCAAAAAACATTATTTTGCCGCCCCCATGCAAAACAAATATACAATTATAATATCACAATACCATTAGTAGTATTATATTGTATCAATGTATATACAATATATTATACCATACTCATACTATATTATATCATAATTATATTGTACTACATTACAATATAATTATATTATAATATAGTGACATTATAATATAATGTAACATTCTATTATATTATTATTATAAAATAATAACATTATTTATTTAAATAAAATTATCCTCTAGTAAATATTTTCATTACTCCTATAAAACTCAAATAACCCAAAATAAAGTAAAATAAAATATTATATATTACTATTTTGTACAATACCACTATACTGCAATATTGTTTGTAATATTACATGTAATATAATATATATCATTACTCTATTGTTATATTGTATTTGTATTATATTGTATGACAATATTAAGCAGAACTGTATGATAATCAACAAGAAATGCAATGTAAATGCATCAAAATCAGAATATATTACCTATCACCCGTCTCATAATTCATAGGAGTCTCCCATAAGTCCAAAATTAGGATCCCAATGTAAATGTAAATAGAAAAACAGCCAAAATGTTCAAATAAGGTTGAATACAGGCAGCGCGGCCTGGGCAAACTTGGGCCCTCCTCCCTCCCCTCTAGGTGTTTTGGACTCTAACTCCCACAACTCCTCATAGCCTCAGGCCCCTCAGGTCTAGACAGAAATAGAGCCGAAGAAAGGAAGGAGGGAGAGAAGAGGCCACAGAGGAGGAGGAAGAAAGCCCTTCATTCATTCCTTCACTTACACTTCCTTCACTGATTCTTTTCTCCTTCGCGGAGACAAGGGGAAAGGGGAAGCACTCCCTGCCTGCCCGAGAGGGAGTGCTTTGCTTACAGGCTTCTGCGCAAGGGAGCTACTGGGCATGCGCGGAGGTTTTCGCGCATGTGCAGTTGCTCCTGCGCTCAACTTCAGCTCCGGAGCAACTGCGCCTGCGTGAAAACCTCCGCGCGTGCCCAGAAGCGGCGTCGGAGCGCACAAGGCTGGGGTCAAAAAGCAGGCAGCTGCAGCACTGTCTGAGGAACATCGGCAGGGCCAGGAGGGCGCCCCCTTCCCAGATGGTGCCCTAGGCGGCCGCCTACTTGGCCTATCTTATAGGACCGCCCCTGAATCCCCCCCCAGCCCAAAATGTTTCTTCTTCTTTTTTAAAGCTGGTTTACCCCTGAATTTTAAGTGAGTAACTAATTCACAGTGGTTAACGGCTCTTCATGCTGTCATGCCGGCCACATGACCTTGGAGGTGTCTACGGAAAACGCCGGCACTTCGGCCTAGAAATCGAGATGAGCACCAACCCCCAGAAGAAAAAACCTGAAACATTTCGTGGTGGTGGTGGGGGGGAATTGAACCGCATTGATCGTCTTTAGTGTCTTGATGTTTTGAGTTGTGCTCTTGTGTTATATGTTGTGTGTTGGGCGTGGCTTCATTGTAAACTGCCCTGACTGAGTCCCCTTGCTGGGGAGATGGTGGCGGGGTACTCATAAAGATAATAGCAATAGTAATAAACCCTCCCTCTCCTCTGGCTTCAGGCCTTGGAGGGAGGGGGGAATGAGCGCGAGGCAAGAGGGAGGGGAGGGGGGAGAGACCGCGAGGGAGGAGGGAGATCGCGGGGCAAGAGCGGAGTGAGGGGGAGAAAGAGAGAGAGAGCGCGCAGGGTAGATGGGAGACACACCAAGCGCGAGGCAGAAGGGAGGGGGAGAGAGCAGAAGAGAAGGGAGGGGGGAATGAGCGCGAGGCAAGAGGGAGGGGGGGGAGAGACCGCGAGGGAGGAGGGAGATCGCGGGGCAAGAGCGGAGTGAGGGGGAGAAGAGAGAGAGAGCGCGCAGGGTAGATGGGAGACACACCAAGCGCGAGGCAGAAGGGGGGAGAGAGCAGAAGAGAGGGGGAAAGAGCAGAAGAGGTGGGGGCAGAAGAGAAGGAGGGAGGGGGAGGGGGAAAGAGAAGAGGCAGAACAGAAGGAGGAGGGGAGGGGAAAGGGCGGGAGGCAGAACAGAAGGGAGGGGGAAGAGCGCAAGGGGGGGAGGGCGAGGGGCGCAAGGCAGAAGGGAGGGGGGGAAGCGCAAGGGAGGGGGAGAAGAGGCAGAAGAGAAGGGGGGAAGCGCAAGGGAGGGGGTGAGCGCGAGGCAGAACAGAAGGGAGGGGGGAATGAGAGGGAGGAGGGGGAGAGGGAGAAGGAAGAGGCAGAGGGGAAAGAGCGCGAGGGAGGGGGAATGAGGCAGAACAGGCAGGGGAATGAAGGGAGGGGAGGGAGGGGGGAGAGAGGGAGGCAGAAGAGAGGGGGGGAAGGCAAGGGAGGGGGAATGAGAAGGGAAGAACAGAAGGGAGGGGGAGAAAGAGAGTATAAGGCAGAAGGGGGAGAGAGGCAGAACAGAAGGGAGGGGGAACAGAAGGGAGGGGGAATGAGAGGAGGGAGGGGGAGAGCGAGGCAGAAGAGAAGGGAGGGAAGCGCGAGGGAGGGGGGAAAGAGCGCGAGGCAGAACAGAAGGGAGGGGGAAGAGCGCGAGGGAGGGGGAGGGGGGGAAATGAAGAGAAGAGGCAGAACAGAAGGGAGGGGGGAAGAGGAGGAGGGAGGGAGGAAGGGAGGGGCAAGGCAGAAGAGAAGGGAAGCGCAAGGGAGGGGGAAAGAAGCGAGGGGGGGGTGAGCGAGGCAGAACAGAAGGGAGGGGGGAATGAGCGCGAGGGAGGGAGGGGGAGCGCGAGGCAGAAGAGAAGGGGGGAAAGCGCAAGGGAGGGGGAAAGAGCGCAAGGCAGAACAGAAGGGAGGGGGGAAGAGCGCGAGGGAGGGGAGGGGAGGGGGGAATGAGCGCGAGGCAGAACAGAAGGGAGGGGGGAAGAGCGCGAGGGAGGGGAGGGGGAGCGCGCAAGGCAGAAGAGAAGGGGAAGCGCAAGGGAGGGGGGAAAGAGCGCGAGGCAGAAGAGAAGGGGAGGGAGCGCAGAAGGAGGGGAGGGGGGAGAGCGCAAGGCAGAAGAGAAGGGGGAAGCGCAAGGGAGGGGGGAAAGAGCGCGAGGGAGGGGGTGAGCGCGAAGCAGAACAGAAGGGAGGGGGGAATGAGCGCGAGGCAGAAGGGAGGGGGGAAGAGCGCGAGGGAGGGGAGGGGGGAGCGCGCAAGGCAGAAGAGAAGGGAAGCGCAAGGGTGGGGGGGAAAGAGCGCGAGGGGGGGGGGTGAGCGCGAGGCAGAACAGAAGGGAGGGGGAAGAGCGCGAGGCAGAAGAGAAGGGGGACAGAGCGCGAGGGAGGGGGGAAAGCGCGAGGCAGAAGAGAAGGGAGGGGGAGGAGAGCGAAGGCATGCTCGGCGGCGGCGCTTGCTCCCTCCCTCCCTCCCTCCCTGGCCTCCTCCTCTTCTCCCCCCTCCCTCCCTGCCTGCCTTCCCCTCCGTCGGCCGCTCTGCCTGCCTGCCTGCCTTGCCTGGCCTCCCCTGCCTGGCCTTGCTGTCGCCGGCTGCTGGGAGAGAAGCCGGAGCGGGCGAGCGGGCGCGTGGTGTGTGTGTCCTGTGAGTGACGCGGCGGAGGTGTAGTTTGACGCGGTGTGTTACGTGGGGGAGAGAATAAAACTGCGGCGAGAGCCTCGGCGCGAACGAAAGCAGTGACGGAGCAGCCTCTGGCCGGTAAGAGGAGAAGCAGAAAGGCAGGCGAGCGAGCACGCAGGAAGGAAAGGCAGGCCGAGACAAAGGCGGACCAGAGGCAGAGAGAGAGAGAAGGAAAACAGGGAGGGGCGGCGGCCACCGTTGAGGAAGGAAGGAAGGAGGCAGAGAGAGATGGAGAGAGCGCCAAGCTTCGGCCTCACGCTCTCTCCCCCCTCCCTCAGTTGTGAGGCGCTTCTAATTTTTAAAATGGAGCCTCCTTCCTTCCTCCCTCCTGCCCGCCTGGCCCGGCTCGGCTGCTGCTGCCGCTGCCGGAGGAGGAGGAACAAAGAGTAATGGCGGATGGAAGCGGCCGGGCCAGGCAGAGCCGAGGCGAGCCAAGCCTGGCGGGCGGGCAGACCGAGGAGGAGGAGGAGGATGGCGGCCAAAAGGAGGAGAAACTAGGCCACGGCGCCCTTGGGAGCGGGAGAGGGCCCTCCCGCGGGGGTCTCCCCTCTCTTCCTCTCTCACCACGCTTCTTGGCACATTAACTGGTCCTAAACGCGGGCTCCAGAGGTGCCTTGGCGGGGTTACAGCCGCCTCCTGGGAGGGAAGGGGAGCCGCCGATCCTCTTCCTCCTCCTCCCCACCTGCATAAGGTGACTCTCCCCCCCCCCCAATTAAGGATCTAGTGGATCCCACACACACACGCCTCCCTCGTCTTCTCCAAGCCAGAAGTTGGGCGCCCCACCCCAGCCCTCGCTGGCCTTTTCCCGCCCATTGCTGAGCAGGGACTTCCCTGGCAGCAGCCTTACACCAGGAGTCCTGGGAGAGAAGGGAAGGAAGGGTCTTCCTCATCATCCTCCTTCCTCATCATCCCTGCCTCTGGGGTGTTTTGCCCCATGGGCCCAGTTAGTAGTCCCTCTCCTCAGTCCTAGAGCCCCCTCCCACTGTACCAGCAAAACAGTTGTTGTTTCCAAAACAAAACATGGCTCCCATCTGAACTTTGAAAACCCTTTTTCCGAAAGTTCCTTTTGAAATAAAAAATAATTTTGGATCGGCGTTATTCTTGAACATCTTATTATTTTCCTCACAGCTCTTGTGTAGTAGATATGATGAAAAAGCTCTGGTCCTGGAAAAGGGTTGTGTTTGCTTCAGCTTTAATACACCACTGTTTCTGGTGTTTTATTTTATTTTCCCCCTCCCTCTGGATCTGTGCTTTGAAGGGTTTGTGTTTAGGAGGAGAGTTGGATTAAATACAGCAATGCTAAGTATTATTGACACTTTGTGACACAGCTGATTGGGTGTCAGCTGCATAAGATCTCTACTGACCAGAAGGTCATGAGTTCGAGGCCTGCCTGAGTCGAGGTGGGCTCTCAGCCTATTGTGTAGCCTGTTGTCGACCTTTGCAACCCGAAAGACAGTTGCATCTGTCAAGTAGGAAATTAAGGGACCACTTAGTGAGGAGGCTAAGTTTAATTGATTTATGAGGCCATAAAAAGATCTCCAGAAAAACACGCTGAGGAATGAATGAGTGCGACAGCTCCCCCTTGTGGCCAGATGTTAAATTGCCTCTGTTTGTCTTGTGTGTCTAAATGTAATGCGTACATTGTAATCCGCCCTGAGTCCCCTGCAGGGTGAGAAGGGCGGAATATAAATGAAGTAAATAAATAAAATAAATAATATAATTTATTTATTCGCCTTGGTTCAGTTTACATGGCACTCAGCAAAGTAACGTAAAGGAGATAACTTTAAACAATTTACTAAATTTGAGGGGAGGGGGGCTAGGAAGAGTTGCAAGCAAGAAAAGTTAAAATATTTAAGTTTAGCTTCAGTTATGAATGGAGTAGTTCTGAATAAAGCAGGCCAAAGGAAGGGGCCTGAATCTGTGAGGAATTGTGGGAGTTGAAGTCCAAAACACCTGAAAGGCCCAAGTTTGCCCAGGCCTGGAATAAAGCGTTGAGCATGTGGTGGGTGGTTTCCCACTTCCCATGCCCTGTTGCTTCCCTCTCCGACCAAAGCAAATAAAATGTTTTGTTTCCATTGAGATTTCCCTATTTCTGAAGTTACTAGAATGAAATTTGGAGGCCTATTTAAATCTTGTGTAGATCTAAGCCACTGAGATAATGTCAGCTCGAAGTCATGCCCGAAGTCATGGGCATACCTCGGCCCTCCGTGTGTTTTGGACTTCAACTTGCACAATTGTGGGAGTTGAAGTCCAAGACACTTGGAGGGCCGAAGTTTGCCCATGCCTGTTTTAGAATCTACCAAAGATTTTGGCTCGCAGGTGTCTTTGTGCTGGAAGAGCTACTCTACCACATAAAGGGGGTTTGCCACTTCCTCTTAACCCCATTCTGTTGTCTTTCAGCAAGGGTTGGGATTTCAGTCATTGTAAAACAAAAAACCTGGATTTTTAGCTGCATTGGAAGTTCTGATAATTTTTTATGTTGCAAAATAGGCCACAAAGTAAAAGGGCTAATTTTAGCAACCATATCCCAGTATATTAAGTTTCAGGGAAGTTACTTGGTGCTGATTAATACACACTTCATAACAACATAAGGGAGGTGTTACCATGCTTACAAGACGGTTCATTTCCTTACTGTTACAGACAACAGATTTGGCCATCCCCGAAAAGTGAATTTTTCCATATACCAGTAGTTGGTACTCTCAATCTAGGACTCCTTTAAAGCAGTGTTTTTCAACGTTTTTTGAGCCGCTGCACATTTTTTACATTTACAAAATCCTGGGGCACACCATCAACCAAAATCACACAAAATTACACTCTAACACAGTAATACGTATAGTTTATGTTTTTAAATGTATTTATACACTCGGTGTGAAACCTGGGCCTGTTTCAATGAACACAACATATATATGACTTCCTCTCACATATTTATACATGGCTATCCTGTCTTCTCTCAGCCTTCTCTTGTCCAGGCTAAACATGCCTAGCTCTTCCAGCCGCTCCTCATAGAACTTGTTCTCCAGACCTTTGTGAATTTTCACCCTGAGTGAAACTTGCTTCCAGTTAACTATGGATGTCATGAAGCTGTTATAAACAGTTCCTTTGGGGGTGGGGGGACTCTAGAAAAATACAGTAAAATAGTTTTTAAAAATTCCAAGTGGAGAGGCTCAATTTGTTTCTTGGAAACCTGTGAGGGGCCTGCTAGGAGGGGGGAGAGTGCCAATTTCCCACGGCACACCTGATGATCGCTCACGGCACACTGGTTGGGAAACACTGCTTTAAAGTTTGCATCTCCTGAAGGCCTAGTTTTCAGCCAAACATTGCTCTTGTTTTCCCTAACATGCTTTAATGTACAGGCAGCCATATTTGAAGTGTCATGGATTATTTTTGTTATGATATTTATTGTTGCTGTTCCTGTATTGCTTCCATTTCACAGAGAAATTTTAGTGTTCTCACATATCCTTGTTTCACCAGACTGAGGCCTAAATCCACCCAACTAAGAAAACTATCATGAACTTGGTAGTGGAACATACATTCCATTGATTTGGTTCGTCTGGTTGGGAGTGGAATTGGATTTATGCCTGTATTCATAAATGCAACAATTTCATACTTTTCTAGATAGGGTTTGTTACTAAATTCTAACAGAACTTTGTGGCTCTTCAAAATATTGCATACGAGGGCTTCATGGACCAGAGCCCTTCCCGCTACACACACAGTGGTTCTCAATCTGGGGTCCCCAGATGTTTTTGGCCTACAACTCTCAGAAACCCCAGCCAGTTTACCAGCTGTTGGGATTTCTGGGAGTTGAAGGCCAAAAACATCTGGGGACCCCAGGTTGAGAACCACTGCAAGATACTGTGGCCTGACTGTAATGCTTTTATAGAAAGTGTTATAATGTATAAGTTGGACAATATATTTGTAGACCTTTTCTCGACATAAACCACGCCCCTTTGAAAATCTGTCCCTAAGTATTGAGAAATTTCTAAAACTTAATGGATATAGTGAAGAAAGTTGCAATTGGGGATTTGGTAATATGGACCAGTTTGCACAAACAAGCTACGTTTGGGATTCTGCAAATACCAATCAGGTGTAAAAAAAACACCTTAGATATAATCCTCAGTTAGAAAATACATACATTGATGAAGTGTGTGTAAAAAAATGAGCAAAAAAACCCCATCTACTGTCAGTGTTATGGTCACTGATGTGTTTTTTAAAATAAATTTTCATTTTTGCTTATTTCACATTTATAATAATTATATGATTTTCCTTCCAAAGTAAATTTCTCCAGTAATTGATACCATTTGCTTAGCTTTGCGAAATACACTTTTCAGGAGGAAAAAGCTGTGTCCTGTGCTTTAAAGCCATGCCACTCAGCGTGGTGGTCCATGAAATTGTGACTCCCGAGCCGAGCCATCTGCTTCCAGACCCTGGAAGACATCCAAGACAAGACAAAACCCAAAACAAAACCCAATGGGCACAAATATGCCAGTACATTGGGAGAAAATAGCCTGTTGGTTTTCCAAATCAGATAGCTTAAGAAGCACTGTTGAAATTACTGTATAGACTTAGAGGGAGAAAATACCTATGCCCATTACCATACTAATTGAAATCACTGTAGCCATGAACAGGGGAACTGCGTCATCTGCAAACAATATCTTTAGTTCATTTGATTCTTCTGTCACATAGGCCCACATTTATGCATGCCTTGTAGGTTCTCTATTTTGATCTCTCAAATTTGCCATGTTTTTTTTATTTATTTATTTACTATTTTTATATGGCGCCCTTCTCAACCCCGAAGGGGACTCAGAGCGGCTTACAGCAAACAACAATACTGCCAGAGTGGCTTACAATGTACATATAACAATATTGCCGGTGTGGCTTACAGCAAACTGAAACAACTACAATTAACATTATTGTCATGTTGAGTTTATTTAGTTGAGTATGGGGTGGACATTCATATCCCAGACACCATACACATAGGAAGTGGTTAGAGATGGCTTTTCTTTTATTGCAAAGTCATTTGTATTCAGTTGCCTTTTGAGGAGTTACATGGAGAGTTAAATTGTGAAGTATGTATTATGTCTCATGTTGATTCCTTGGTCACTTTACACTTGTCATACAGTAGGTGTCTTGTTCTGATAGCTGAGGATCTTTCTCAAAACCCAGTTTTGTATGGCTCTCATATTACACTCCCCTCATTTTATCAGAAAATATTACTTAGGAAGAATGTATGTTAGATTACGTATTTCTAAAGCATTGATGTTTACCCCAGTGAAATCGTTGCAGCAGCTTCCATAGATAGATAGATAGATAGATGGATAGATGGATAGATGGATAGATAGATACACAAACCAATTCTGATTGCTGTTTTTAACATTCAAAAGTGTCAGTAGTGTCCCCTAGACTGCAATGTGGTCTTAGCAATTCTTTTTTGTTTCCATGTGTTTTGTCTTGCTTCACCTTTTTATACAGGCCTGTAGAAACCTGTGTTAAAAACAGGAAGTCTAAAGAAGAACATAAATAGTTCCCACTGTAAAATTGGTTTGCAGGCGTAGTAATGGCGATGAGGCCTTCCAGAATCCCAGTAGGAGCTAGTGTGCACCCCACCCCTGACAACAGCACCTCTCTGTAATCCGAGGTGAAACCATTGCCAGCCTCATCCTCCTCTCTGCATTAAATCTACAGTGTAGATGCACCCAAAGTCACCCCTTCTACACTGCCATGTAAAATCCAGATTATCTACTTAGAACTGGATTATATGGCAGTGTAGACTCGTGTGTGTGTATGCATGGATGTTGATTGACTGGTTGGATATAAATATATATTACAATATTTTATATTTTACTATTGTATATTGCTATATAATACATATATATTACATAATATATAACTAATATACATTATACATTATATAAATATATATAATATAATTAGAATATTTTATATATTACTGTTATATAGATTACTACATAATATGTTACTATTATATATTACTATATACAGCGTTCTCTCACTACTTCGTGGTTCGCTTATTACGGACTCGCTGTTTTGCAGATTTAAATAAATATTAATTTAGAATATATATCATTGTATTTTCACTATTTTGTGGGGTTTTGCCGCTGCCACTCTCCAAGGATCTTTCCCTCCTCAGTCCTCCCTCCCTCCAGCCTTGACGGGCCTTTCCTTCACTTTATTTTATGTTTATAAAGACTTAAAATAGTGTACAACTACTAAAATAATGTATAAATATTAAAATAAATAGAGTATCCCTACAACACAGTTTTTCACTTATTGTGGGAGGTCCTGGAACCTAACCCCAGCATTAAGTGAGGGAACACTGTAGTAAAGTTTTTCCCCTGACATGAAGTCCAGTTGTGTGTGACTTTGGGTTGTGGTGCTCATCTCCATTTCTAAGCTGAAGAGCTGGCATTGTTTGTAGACACCTTCAAGGTCATGTGACAGGCATAACTATATAATACAAATTAAGGAGACTCATAGAAAGAAAGAAGGGAAATATAAAAGAGGAAGGGAGGGAAGGAACAAGAGAAGGAAAGAAGGAGTGTAAGAGGGAGGGAAGCTTGGCCACAGCAACTTGTGGTGGGTACAGTTAGTAGCCTAATATTGGAGAAGCTAACCGTAGCTTCTAGTCCAATAGTCAGTTTTGTGAAAATGAGCCATTTCTCGTTATTTAAATTTGTGTGTCTAATCTGTTTATTAATAAACCAAGAATGAGTAATTGTGATCCCACTGTAATTGACTTTTGTCAAGTACGTCGTTTTCAAGTTTTCTGTCTTCAGAAGCACAATCATGTTGACCTTCTTGCTGCAATGCCCTTGTAGGACATAAGATTCTAGGACATGTTTATGAATATACTTCACAGGTAGTTTTAACAAAATCTGTTGGAGTTCATTGTTATCCTACATGAATCCAGTGTGCCCTATAACAAGTAGTTCTCAGGCTTGCTTCTGCTCCCCACAAAAACCATGTGCATTGAAACATTACTAGAATAAAGAACTTCCTTGTGGGTCATGCCATGAATCAGTGACGGTCCCCTTCTAAAGTGCAGTAAACCCATTCTTGTTTTGGCTGGTAAAGTCAGAAGCATTTAATCTGCCTCAGGATCTTATCACATCTCTTCCTGATGACCTAAGGACACCTGTCTAACAGTTTGAGAAACACCACCTTAGAACATATCCAACACTTGTGACTTCAACAGCACAGAGGAAAGTTGGTGATGTAAATAAGTTATCTGTTCATTTAATCAAAAAACCCTTCCTGAATGTTTTCTGAAAAAAGCAGGCATAGTCACAATTCGCAAAAACTTGTGGTAACAGGGCTTATGATTGTACTGTAATCAAACTGATCTCATTATACATATGAGCCTACAGTCACTTAAAAGTAAACCTGAATGAGCTCAGTATACATCCAACATACATAATATATTGAAAATGATAACACTCATACATGAAGAAAGTGTTATTGTATTGTTGGTTTCCATGTATATTTCTGGAAATCAGTTTTCATATCTTTTGATACAGATTATTGCTTCTTTTAGGCTTTCGTTAAAAATAAAATATGAACATCTTTTCACTTGATTCTAATCCATATATGTTACGTTTGAAGGCATTTGGCATTCTCAAATAAAATGAAACTTGGAATTTTTTAAGTCATTTTTCTGAACATCTGAAAAATGCCTCATTTTCTATTTAGTTTTATTGCAGTATGGCATACAATATTTTTAGCTGTAGTTCTGGGGAAAAGATAAATTATATAATCTCATATATAAATCTAAAACGGTTAGTAAAAAAGTCCACCTCGAAAATCTTTGTTGATTTATTGATGGGTTAATGTAAGTACTTCACCTTAATTCTTATTTGCCTACGGCACTACTTCTGGTGTTTATGAATCCCTATGTGGGGAAAATGGTGGAGGCAGTTCTATGATGCTTCCTTTCAAAGGAGAGGGGGTCAGTGCTTTTTAAAGGTTCTCCCAGGACAAATTAAGCTTTTGTCTGTTACCACTCTGCTCAGAGTAGGAGATGGTTCCTAAAAGTTAGTAATGAACCTTTTATGATGTTGATGGGCAATTTTATGATGTTGTTGGGCTTTGAATTGTTACCTCTGCAAACCACCTTGAGTCGCTTGTGGGTTGAGAAAGGTGGTATACAAATATAGCAAATAAATAATAATAAATAAATAAATAAAACCACCACCATCTCTTGAGTACAGTGGTGAAATGCCTTTTTGAATACCTGAGTGGAAAATGGGGGTGGTGACGGCAAGGGCCGTGCTGGTGCTTTCCCCTTTCCATGAAATGACCCTCAATTTACCTAACTTATCAAAGTCCATAAATTTGCCCCTAAAATCTACCCACAATTTATGCATGCAGTCGACTTACATACTATATATAGTACTGGTAACTTTGCTTTTTTGTAGTCTTCATAATGGATCTGATTATTGTAGAAATAACGTGTGTTATTATATGGTTTTGTTAAACAAATATTAATCCTTTAGCCAGAAACTGAAAAAAGAATTCAGTTAGTTGCTGTTTTTACTCACTATGTTGATTTTTATCCTGGAGATATAGTGAGCAACACTGTAAATCAGATTAGCCATCACATATGGATTTGGCAACTGAAGCAATATTGTCTCCTGTTTTCTTTCACAATTAAGAAAAGAAAAAGAAAAAAAAGTTTAATTCCTGTTCTCAAACTTTTCATTCTTTCCGATTATTAGGAAACCCATCACTTTTATTTTAATAAAATGTTATTTCAAAAAGATATAATTAAGTCTTGTGAACCGACATTATTCCTTATGTAGGTTACCTCAGCTAACTTCTCTGTTTTTATATATACAAAGGAACAACCTGTGAACTAGACAACCATTCTTTCTGTACTGCAGCATATATTGCAATTTGGAGTGCATTCATTTGTCCTCTTAAAATCATGAAAGCTTTGCTTTTCAGTCATTGGGATTGTTTATCTTCCACTTGTTTTATTAGTTAACGACTATTTCATTTTTTAACGTATTTTATTTGGTGTTTGCATATTGAAGAAGCCATGTATTATTGTACATAGGTTGACAAATAGTTGATGGATTGTACCTTATTTTCAAAGTCACACATGCAAGGTTGAGTTCAAGTTACTTTTGTAAAAACTACCAGTTCTGTGGAAATAATTTACATGTACCGTTACACCAAAATGAATTTAAGGTGTCTCAAAAGTCTCTAGTCATAGGAAAAATTAACAAACCTATATTATATGATACTACCCCATTTGAGTTTTACCTGTGAAACAACTTCAAAGCCATGGTGTACAAGGAAAAGATCACGAATTACTTGGAACACATTCAAAATGCAATTACCTGCCTAACAACAGATATATTGAAATGTGCTTGCCATGAGTGGGGGAGAAAGAGGTGGCCAACACACAGGGAATATTTTGCAAATATTTTATAAAATTTTGTAATTAATACTTTGTAAATAAAGGTACATTTAGCTACAATTTCCCATTTCACTTGTGTATGGCAACTTTTGGGACACCCTGTATATAAATCTTTGGTAGTAATGGGAGCTTATAAAGACTTGGCCAATTAGAAAACATTAGAAAATGAGACCAAAAAAGGACTTCAGATTACTGTATTGCAGGGGCAGGCAAAGTTCACTTTACAGGCATTGAACTGTAAATCCATCAGTCCTAACCACCAGCATAAGCAGTGTTGGGTTGAACCATCAACATCTGGGGATACAGATATTCCTAATTCCTGATGTAACATTTTGACTGCCTCACACAGTTATTTAATATATCTGATAACTTACTAATAAGAGACATGGCTATGCCACTTAATATGCATGTAGGGAAGCCTACCAAGAATAATAGGAAAGATCAAATCTCACTTCCTGATCAGATCTTACTTTGTAATTAGGAAGAATGCTCTTTCAGATCCAATAATCACATTATAAACATAGTCTTGAATACAGTTTCTAATTTGAAGATTTCACTGTATTAATATACATAGGATGCCTGTATGAACACAAATGACAATCTACGTGTTATATGTGAATTGTTTAATATTTTACCGTTACTGTTCACTCCAAGTGAAAGAAAAGTAATCACTGCTCTGATATCATAAAAAAAGGCTATCCACCCCCACCTGGAATTCAAAAAAATATAATGAACATTAAAATCCTTTTAATTCTTAATCTCTTTAGATATATTGGGATTGCAACCTACCAATAAAAAGAAAGCAGGAATACTCATTGCTGTAGCAACTTAAGGGCTCCGGAAAGAGTTAACAGATAAGAACCACAATCCTGCATGGCTTAATATAGCATGATAGTTCCACATACAGAACCACGCTATGCTGAGCTATTTAACATTTCCTGGACCTACCCTGGACCCTATAGCCAGATGCAAAGCAATTCAGACTCCACTGAGGCAGGCCAGGTTCTAGAGGTCGCAGTGACTGATGTAATCATTCACATTTCACTATAGTGACATAGCCAGATATTTCTCTGATCTTCCCTCATTTCCTACAGGCAGAAAATACGAAGTGAACTTCAATTTCTCTACTATAAATTAGAGGAATTTTGGTCACTGCTGGGGGAGGAAAAGAATACCAACCCCCATAACATGGACATACTGAGGCGTAAGGCTAACTTAAACTTGCGTATGCCACTAATGGGGTGCAAGCCAATGAGTGTGGTGAGCATGGGTTATTCATCTAGGTCTGTACTGTTCTGTGTGGCCACTTTTCATTACTCCAGATTAAGGAAAACCCTTTCACAATATGTGATCTTATATAACTTTTGAGACTAAAAAGTTTGTAGTAGAAGTTTTTATAGATGCGGTCTTCATCAGTCACATAATATGTTAGGATTGCATATACTAGATATTGGATCCAAAAGCTTATATTCATTCATTCATTCATTCAATGCATTTTTATACTGCTTTTCTCACCCCTAGGGGGACTCAAAGCGGTGTACAACATAATAAATGGCAAAAATGCAATGCCTCACATCCATATAAAAGCAATACATTATGTATCTAAAAACAAGAACATATAACTATAGCATTAAGTTCAATTAAAACTATACAAACCATCAGACATAACCATAAAACATAAAAACATTTATATTGCATATTTATTTTGCTTAATTAGTTTCAAAGTTGATACAAGATTCCTTATGAAATTTGCATGTTTGTTTCATCACGAGGAAAAGGATTTTTGAATTCTTTTCAACATATATAATATGCTGTGTTTATTCTAAGTAACAGAAAGCCTGCTTCTCCCTTTTTATCTTATTAATGCATGTGGTTGTGTGTGTATGTACACATGCATACGCACATTCATTTGTATGTACTTAATTATCTTTGAGATATCACATCTAGTTCTTTAAATTGTGAAGCTGCAAGACATTTGAGAAACAATATCTTGAAAGTAACCCTTCTGTTAAATAACATTACTTGCTGTGTAACTAATTTAGGTAATTGGGTCACTTAAAGGTAGTTTCATACATGGGGATAAATTGATGTAATAAAAGTGGTCAAGATGCTGAACTGCAACTCCTGTCATCCTTTACTACTAGACTAGGGTTGGTGGGTATTCTGGTCTAATAATTTCTGAAGGAAAAAAAATTATCCACCTGTGCTCAATTGCAACATAAGGATAACAGAAATAGCACTTGCATAAATCTTAAAATGTAGATTTATCTCTCTGGTTCAGAAGTTGGAAACTGCAGAGTTTGTATGCTTGTAATTGCTGCCTCGTCTGCTAAAAATGCCCTCAAAAGAAGAGGAAATCTGGGCACTTTCGTTTTTTAAAATGTGTTAATGGGGGTTGCAATTCTTTTAAAGGGTGATTCTTCACTAATAGACCTTCTATCTCTTAACTCACTTTGGGGGCTAGAAAAGATTTGTTGGCAAAAACTGTCTCAGAGAGATGCATGAAATCCAAGGCTCCACTTTGCCTCCCCTGCTCTATTTGCAGGACAGAATGAAAATGCCCATGTCTTTAATGCTGTCTGTGCAGATTGTTAATCCTAGCAGTAGCATACAAGGGGATAATTTCGCCTCTTGTTTTCCTGGAATGCTTGGGTACAGTTGACTTACATATGCTATCTTGCAAATACTGAATTATGGACAAAAGAGCAGTAAGGATAGATGAATATCAGTCATTTCTGAGGACTGATTAAATTGATTTTTAAATAGCCTCTGAAATTTTTAGTATGCATAAGCTTTCTAAGTTATACATAGAACAAATAAGATGTTATGCAGACATTTCTGCGTCTTCTGGGATTTCCTCTTTCTTTTTCAAAGTCTCTCACCTAGCACCATTCATTGCCTTTAGTGTTTTTAAGTTAATTTTGATTTGAGGCTTTAACTCAAGCATCCTCAAACTGTGGCCCTCCAGCTGTTTGGGTCTCCAACTCCCAGAACCCCTAACGAACTTGTCCAATTGTCAGGAATTCTGGGAGTTGAAGGCCAAAACAGCTGGAGGACCGCAGTATGAGGGTGCCTGCTTTTACTCATTGCTTAGCATCTCACCTATATGTAAGCTCACAAGGGCTTTGTTATTTTTTAGTCCAAACACTCCTTCACAATCTCTATCTCTCCTTTCGTGAATTGCAATGTAAGAGTATGATTTTAATTACTACAGGATTTTTAATAATTTATTATTTCTAATATGTTGAAGCATGTAGATCACTTCAAAGAGTGAGCACTTTATAGCTTCATTGTTTTAAATGAGGGCCTAAGAGCCTGACTGCAACTCTCAAGTTCCATCTGGCCTTTCAGGTGTTTTATCTTTTCACTGCACTGTACCCTGCAACAGCCTTAGGGAGGCATGTAGCAAGAAAGCATCTGCTTGATAAGGACGAGTCATGACCAGTGTAGTTGTAGGAGCATAATCAGGCTTATTTACACATTCCTTCCTGAACTATCGCTCTAGTTGGCTATTTTTAAAATATTCAATCATATTGGCCTTACACATTCTGTTTTAATATACACCTGTTGAAAGTTCTGAAGTGAAAAAATGAAATATCCCAGCTACACAGCTAGGATTAATAAATATACTTGTTCCAAGATACCGGCATATTTTTTACTCAGAGCTGCAACAGATTTTATGAGGCTCTGATAGGGAAACACACAAAACATTCAGCTTGCTGGTTCATACTCAACATTGTACTGGTATATGGTGTCAGGAGGCTAGTTTTCTATTTTCTGTCCTGCAGTTCTTTGCTCTGCTGATGAACCCGCTATAAATGTTTCTCTTTCTCCAGAGCAGGTCATGTGACTATATTCAGAGCTACAGAAGGGAAGGAATCATCCCTCCCTTTTCACTAATGAAAAGTTTAGAAGAACATTTGTGTGAGATTGCACCCTATGCTTGAATGTGGAGGAGACAAATTCACTTAACAATTACTTCTTGGAGTGGTACTAAAAGTATCTGTAAAATGTGCTTGCAGTAATATTTGAGAGTTAATAATTATGTTCTTCCATTAATTACATGTATATTTACCCAATATATAGAAGAAGAAAAGAAGAGTCACATTAGTGTTGTCTTTTTTAGGAGGGTAACCGTTTTGGGTTCTTTTTTGGAACATTTTGTTCCTGCTCTTTGTAATTGTACAACTTGTACCTATAAAGAGCAGAGTGAAGAAGCAGACTTGATATTAATGATGGTAAGAATATTATGTGTTTCTTAATCAAAACAGCATTTTGGAGTCTACCAGACATCTATGGAAGGCAGTAGCAGCTTCTTGCTAATTTCTGTTGGTGCTCAGCTTGGTGGGGGAAAGACTCCACTGTATCATTTCAAGTATCAGATCACAGCTCTTTATGCTAGCAGATTTGTTCCTGATGAGGCACCTCAATTAGTCATTCAAAACGTGTGCAGGGCTATACTATATATCATCCATAAGGTAATCTGTCTTTGGGATATAGTACTGATCAGAAATGTTAGTGCAAAATAAAATAGTAGGGGAAAGCAATAGATACTAGCGATACAAAACTCTTGTTAGAACAGTTGGCAGATATATACGCTAAAGGTAAACCTACACTCTCAGACAATTTTACAAATTTATTTTTTACTTTTAAACATTTTTTCAATGTAAATATTTTATTTCTATTAAATAATTACTATAGCTGTGCTAGTCTAGAAATTTTAGCCAAAAATCAACCCCCAAAAACTGGGTCAAATTATATAGTGTTCAATGTGGGTAGTGTATCTTGACTTATCCACACAAAAAAAAGAAAGGAAAGCGCCCCTTCCCTAAATAGAGTGGAGAAAGGCAAAAACTTAGTTTGTCCCAGGAGAACTTAAAAGAAGCCCCGATCCCCTCTAGTGTCTTCTTCTGGCCATTTTGAATGCCGGGATGAGAAATTGGCGGCAACAGGAAGGAGTATCTGCTTCCCTGCACAGGGGTATTGTTGTTTTCACGTCTCCATAGAATGACTCCCGACTTATCCATGGGTACATCAAAATCCACAATTTTGGCCCCAAAACATGCCCTCAACTTATACATGAGTATATATGGTAGGTTATTTATATCAGATCATCAGATTCTTCCTCTATCTAGACCATCATTTTCTACCCTGACAGGCAGCAGTGGGAGGTGTTTCTATTTCTCAGGCAAAGGTCGTTCCCATTATGCGTTAGCTGATCTTTTTAACAGGAACTGCTGGGCATTCAACCAGGAATATTCTTTATGCAAACCATATGCTATCTTACTCAAATTATTCCTTCCCAAGAACATACGGATTTCTGTTTTCCTTAATAGTATACAAATAAAAGCTGGCTTGGGGAGTTCTCTTATTGTGGAAGTGTGGGAAAAGTATAGACCTCCAGATGTTGAACTGCAACTTCCATTGTCCCTCATCAATTATTGACTCTGCTAAAATATGGAAACCAACATGTTCTCTGTCCCTTCGGCAGTGTGATCACAAAATGTTACCCACATAGGACCATGTATATTAGTGGTTTGGGTTGGTCTTCCAAGTGGATCTCAACTCCAAGGAGTCTCTGCTGGCATGACCAGTGGAAAGGAAGTGTAGGAGTTGTAGTAAAACTATGTGAGATCCCAGAAATTCCACACCAAGGTCAAAGCAGAATCATACTCAATTCCCAGTGCGGGATATGAGACAAAGCTATAATAAGGAGTTGCATTATGGAAGGTGTGTAGGAGTACTGGCTCTGAGAGTTCAATAAACTGAAAGAAAACATAAGTAATATAAATAAATTGGTAGCAGGCCTAGCTACTTCCACAGAGGTACCTCTGGTCATATCACACTTTAAGTATATAAGTGCCTGTCATTCTCAATTGTGAGAAGAATGAAAAAATATTTCGTGAGGGCATGAAAAGCCCACACCTATCAAGGTCTAGCTCCAGCAATCCTCCTGTAAATAATGCATTCTCCCTGCCCTCTCTCAAATTCAATATCATAGAAATAAGTTATTTTGACAGATATCACACATGAGTAAAAAATATAAAGCTCTCCCACTTGCATAACAACTCACAACCTAGCTTAGGAATTTAAAAGTAAACATTACCAGTCAGTACTGTTAGTTATTTTCAGGCCATAATTATACCAAAAGTTTATAGACATAATGGGATATTTTTTCATATGTTAGCATTGACATATGTTCTGATATATTAAGCACGTAGAACATTTGATATCTAATGTCAATTCTCTGTTCTTTTGTTTTGTTTGCTTAATAAAAACAAATGTGTCTTTTAAAATGCATATAATAATATTTCTTACCCGCCTCTCCTCGGGACTCTAGGCAAGTTACAACATCGCTGAAAACACAATTCTCTAAAAAAAAAATCTACAAATACACATATTTCAACAAAATACATATTAAAACACATAGAGCAAATATTAAACATAAGATGCAAGTTTAAACTTTGTGATTAAAGCTGGCTAGATAGTCCTGCCAGAAGAGATTGGTCTTTAAATGGTTTATAAATTCTGAAAGCTCTTTTAGCTGTCAGAACTCATCCGGCAGGTCTTGTCTGCCATCTCTGCCACAGTTGCATCTACAAGAGGTGAAGTTTCTCATTCTTCAATAGGTAAACTGGTACTTCAGGTGCAATTCATGTTTGCCAGTGAGCTGTGAAATCATGCGTCCAGTTCCATAGCATCTCAGGACCTCATTGCACTAGAGCAGGGGTGCTCATTAGGTAGATCGCGTAGGCCGGGCGTCCTGGTAGATCACAGCTAGGGCGGGAGGAAGGTTCAGTCCCGCCCCGCAGGCTCCCGACGCCGTCCAAGTGCTGCCAGTCCTGGGTTATTTGAGGTCCTTTCCACACAGTTGAATAAAATCCCATGTTATCTGCTTTGAATCAGATTATATGGCAGTGTGGACTCAGAAAACCCAGTTCAAACCAGATATTGTGTTATATGTTTCACATTTTTGTAGTGGGTAGGTAGATTATTTTGACTTGGTTGCTTTATAAGTAGCTCGCATGCTGAAAAAGTGTGAGCACCCCTGCACTAGAGCATAAATCCACTTTAAATCGAGTTTCTTCCTCCTGCAGAATTCTGGGACTTGTAGTTTAGGAAGGGGCCTTTAAACTGCTCAGTCAGACAGGTCCTGGACCCCAATAAACTACAAACCCCACAGTTCTGCAGGAGGTGGGGTTTAAAGTGGATCCCTGCTGTAGTGCAATGAGGCTACATAATGCAAATTATTCTAGTTCGTCCTTTGCCTGTTCCACTCACAACCTTGAGGCCCTTCCAGACATGCCCTGAGGTCTAGGTTTCTGTTCATCCCAGACTATCTTGCAGTGCGAGCTCGTATCATCCAGTTTAAAGCAGAAAACAATTCTATTACTCAGTCCAGATTTGTTTGGGGGGGATTGAACATCAGACTGCATTCTAAATACAAACCCAAAGAAGTAGTGAGCTATATGATATCTGGTAGCAAAGGATACTTTAAGAGCACAAATGCATTTCAATAAAAAAAAAACATTTGTCAGGTGCAGCTGTGAACATCAATAAATGGAACAGGCCCGGATTACCCATAAGGCCACCCTAGGCCATGGCCTAGGGCGGCACCCATGGGGGGGCGCAAGTCCGGACCCCCCCCCCAAAGAAAAAAAATTAAAATGTTTTTAAAAAATAGGTGCACATGCGCGCGGCGCCCTCCCCCCCCCCCCTTTGCTTTGCTCCCCTCAGCTCCTCCCTCACTGCTCGCGCCGGCCTCGACCCTCTTCCTTTACTGAAGGAAGAGCGGCGGGGCCGGCGCTGACACAAGCAAAGAGGGGGCGGAGGGAAGTCCCGCTGGCGCCGCCCCCTCCTCATTGCTCATGCCGGCCCTGCCCTTCCTTCCGGGGGGTTTTAGGACCCAGAGAGAGAGAGGCGGGGCAAAGCCAAGTAAGCCCCGCCCCAAACCCTGCTGCTGCCCTCGGGAGTCCTATTCCAAGCCGAGACCTGGGCGAGCGAGCTTTGTGGGGCTGTTTTCTTTCCTTAGTTGGGGGCGAGGAGGGAGGACTCCGCCGTGTTCCTGGGGCTGAACCCATGGAGGGGGCAGTGGGGATGGAGACTCGGGTGGAGGAGGAAGAGAAGGAAGAAAGAAGGAGGGAGGGAGGAAAGAGACGGCGCTTCCCTCTCCTGCTGCTGCTTGTGCCCTCGCCGCCTTTCTCCTTGCCACCCTCCTGCAGTGCTACTACTGCCAAAGCCCTCCTGCTGTTTGGATCCCGAGTGGGATGGGAAGGATTGCAGGTCAGCAGTGTCCGAGGGGGCCGTGTGTGCATCCTAGGGGGCATGAGCCGAGTTTGGCCCCACTTTCATGGTCCTGGTCCAGTGCTGGGGAATCGGAGCTGGAGTTGGACAAGCTCTTGAGCCTTCTCGGCCATTCCTTCAGTGAAGGAAGAGGGGCGGGGGCAGCGTAGATGATGCGAGCGAGGAGATAGGGCCCCCTCGCAAGCGGCCCCACCCCCGGGGCAGGGATGGCGCTTCCAGGGTGTGTCCTAGGGCGCCACACTCGGTTAATCCGGGCCTGAAATGGAATGTGGCTCAATGGGAAGAGAGCCAGTATGTTGTAATGATTTTAGGATTGGCCTACAACTCTGAAGACTAGGGTTTGAGTTCCCATTCTTTAATAGAGAATAGAGAATAATTAGATGACTTCAGGCAAGTCCTACTGGCAGCTTCGGAGGAAGACGAATACTGCCAAAAAACCCTGTCATAGGTTCACCTTAGGATTGCCATGATTTGGAAAGAATTTGAAGACGCACATCAGAGAACAAAATAAATGAAGGCAGGCTTTATAGAATACTTGTTTGAATCTGAAGCAGGAGGGGTTTTTTTAATGGAAGTGTTGATGTGTTTAATACTTGTCAGTTTTTACACTTATACTAGAGTGCAAACCTGTTATTTTTCTCAGTGCTTAGCTACTTTATCAATAAACTCTTTGCCCTCTTAGAAACTGAAGCAGGCTGAAATATTCCCTGTTGATAGTGTAAAAAAATCAGAATGAGGTTTAACCTCACAGTGTGATTAAAAAACAGTTTTAAAACTTTAAACGCACCACTTATCCTTCTTTCAAGCACACTGCAAGAAGAAACTACAAATTGTGTCTTGCAAGAAGAAACTACAAATTGTTCAGACTTGTATATATTCAAAATAAAATATATTTGCCCCATGGTGTATTTTGTAATTCCACTAATACAGCCCAGAGCTAAATACGCAAATAAATAAAACAATATGATTATTTAAGAGGAATAATAACATAAATATTTTAAAGTGTTTTAAAATTGGAAACATACAAAGGTAAATATTTTCCCTTGACATTAAGTCTATTCATGTCTGACTCTTTGGGGGGGGGGGGGTGTGCTTGTCTCTATTTCTAAGCCGAAGAGCCGTTGTTGTCCGTAGACACCTCCTTGGTCATGTGGCTGGCACGACTGCATGGAGCGCTGTTACCTTCCTGCCAGAGCGATACCTATGGATCTACTCACATTTGCATGTTTTAAAATTGCTAGGTTGGCAGAAGCTGGGGCTAACAGTGGGAGCTCACCTCAGCTCCCCGGATTCAAACTACCAACCTTTCAGTCAGCAAGATCAGCAGTTCAGCGGTTTAACCCACTGCAGCACTAGGGAAAACATATAAATAAATATTAATCTGTAATGCCAATATGTAAATAGGAATGGATGATTTCTGGAATCTAATGCAGAGGGTGAAGAATATCTGGCACAGTAGATCATAGTTCCCATCAACCTAGCCAGCATAACAAGTGATAAAGAATCACGGAAGGCCATACTAATTCAATCTTGTTCTAATACTGTACAAGTATTGTTTTACATCATTTCGTGTCACAAAGTGTACAAGTACTGTTTCATCGTCTCCCAAGCTGTTCACTGTTCTGGCCCCATTTATTCTTGCCCACTATTCAAATCATATTCTGTACCTGCTCCAAGGCTGAGGCCAGCGGGATGATCCTGGGGCTATGTCAGTGTCAGCCAAGAAAAAATTGGGAGATAAAAATTGAATTGAAGCACAACACACAGAGGCAATAGCTCTACAAGTCATTAGCAATGTCATTCATTAGCTCAGCCTGTCAACAGAGGAAGCTCAAGTTCCATACAATTCCTTAAAGTTGCTATTCCCACCTAGTGTGCCACAAAGGACAGTTTCTACTGGCAAAGTCTTTGGGTTTCTGGGTACAGCCAGCTAAAAGCTGTGATCAGCATGCTTCTTCATGGGAAACAGAAAATATAGTTAATGGGAAGGATAGCATATTTTTGAAAGCTGACAAAATACTCTTGAAAAATGTTATTTCTTTAATCACCATGAGTTTTTAAGTTGTAGTTTCAAACTTGCTTACATATTAATCCAGTGAGGTCTTTTTTGTGTGGTTAGTACAAGGTGCTGGTATTTGGGGACAGTAAAATTAAAAAAAACCCTATTGTTTGGATGCAGGAAGACTTGGGACAACTCTTATACAGGTCCTTCTAAAAAAATTAGCATATAGTGCTAAAGTTCATTGTTTTTCATAATGTAATGATACAAATTAAGCTTTCATATATTGCACACCAACTGAAATATTTCAGGTCTTTTTTTGTTTTGTACTGATGATTTTGACATACAGCTCCTGAAAACCCAAAAATACTGTCTCAAAAAATTAGCATATTTGGTCAGATGGAATATGCTAATTTTTTGAGATATGCATGCCAAAATCATCAGTATTAAAACAAAAAAAGACCTGAAATATTTCAGTTGGTGTGCAATGAATCAAAAATATATGGAAGTTTAATTTTTATCATTACATTATGGAAAATAATGAACTTTAGCACTATATGCTAATTTTTTGAGAAGGACCTGTATTGGGTACTCGTATGCTCTTCAGTAAGAACTAAACCTTCTGTTTCCTGCCAAGGATTTAGGTTTTTAATCAACTTAAGTTACCTGAAAGGTACAACAATACATTTGTGTGATCAGTACATCTCCATGTTTATTGATATTGCAATTCATCAAGTTATTTGGTGATATTTTCCATTCATAATCCCTGAGGTGTCATGGGGTGTTTAGAAAAACAGATATCTGCTTGTCTGTGTTTTTTTTTTAAAGGTCCGTTTGCCTAAGAAAACCCTTTTTTTAGTTCAGAGGTAGGAGAAAAGATATAAGAAAGTTCGGTGCAAAAACGTTTCAGGAAGTAGGTAAGTCTTTACTCTAGTTCAGGGCTGTCCAACTTCTACTGGACCTGTGGCCGGAATTCCGGTTACTGATGACCTGGGGGGCCGAAGGGTCTGCCTCCACCTCCGCCCCCTCCCCGGCTTCGCCCTCTCCCCGCCTTGGAGGTGTCTGTGGAGGACACCGGGGCTTGGAGATAGAGATGAACACCAAAATCCCAGTCTCAAGTCCCAGTCCCTGCTTTGAACTGGATTATATTGCAGTGTGGACTCAGGGCCCTTCACACAGCCATATAACTCAGAATATCCAGGCAGGAAACCCCACAAAACCTGCTTTGAACTGGATTATATTGCAGTGTGGACTCAGGGCCCTTCCACACAGCCATATAACCCAGAATACCTGCTTTGAACTGGATTATCGGAGTCCACACTCATATAATCTGGTTTAAAGCAAATAACATGGGATTTTATTCAGATGTGTGGAAAGGAAGTCAAATAAGAAGCCAAGGCCCTTCCACACAGGCCTATAACCCTGAATGATAAGGCATAATATTCATTCTGCCTCTGCTAATAATAATAATAATAACAACAACAACAGGTTCCTGGAGTAGGAGACCTCTAAGGGCCATCCAGGGCCATCCAGTCCAATTTCCTTCTGCTATAAGGGGAAAACACAATCAAAGCATTCCTCACAGATGACCATTCAGCCTCTGATGATGATGATGATAATAATAATAATTACAATGGGTTCCTAGAATAGGAGACCTCCAAGGGCCATCCAGTCCTACCTCCTTCTGCTATAAGGGGAAAACACAATCAAAGCATTCCTCACAGATGGCCATTCAGCCTCTGATGATGATGATAATAATAATAATAATTACAATGGGTTCCTAGAATAGGAGACCTCCAAGGGCCATCCAGTCCAATCTCCTTCTGCTATAAGGGGAAAACACAATCAAAGCATTCATCACAGATGGCCATTCAGCCGATGATGATGATGATGATGATGATAATAATAATAATAATATTAATTACAATGGGTTCCTAGAATAGGAGACCTCCAAGGGCCATCCAGTCCAATCTCCTTCTGCTCTAAGGGGAAAACACAATCAAAGCATTCCTCACAGATGACCATTCAGCCTCTGATGATGATGATAATAATAATATTAATTAAAATGGGTTCCTAGAATAGGAGACCTCCAAGGGCCATCCAGTCCTACCTCCTTCTGCCATAAGGGGAAAATACAATCAAAGCATTCCTCAGCCATGTTGAATCAAACCTAAACTCTCATGAGAGCAACAGAAAGTACTGAACCTTGAGTTCTCCTCCATCCAGAGAGCACTGTGGACTCAAATAATGATGGATCAGGACCAAACTTGGCAGGAATCCTCAGAAGAGGAGGAAGCCGGAAAGGGAATGGATGAGCCCCCCCGTGCGCTCTGAACTTGGCCCCGCCCCTTTTTGCTCTGGCCACGCACACTCTCTCTTTCCTTCCCTCTTTTGTTCAGGTGGTGGAAGGGGGAAGGAATGAAAGGGGGAAAGAGAGAGAGAAGGAGGGAGAGAGAGGGGGGAGGGAGGGAAGTAGGAGGAGGAGGAAGGGAGCCTGCTCCTCCTCCCTGCCCCGCCCCTCACCCCCCCGCCGCGAAAAAAATAAATAAAAATATTCAAAAAAATTCAAAAAATATTTTGATTTTTTTTAAAAGAATCTTAAAAAGCAGATATCTTGCAGGAGGGTAGGGGGCCGTGGGGAAGGGGCTGGGGGTAGTATATGTTCCCCCGGGCCGCCAGTTGGACACCCCTGCTCTAGTTTATGGCAGATTTCACGCCTCAGTACTGGCCATAGTTTCTGCTCCCCAAGTTCATTTACAAAGCACTCTTATGTATTTTGATGTCAAAGAAATGTTAAAAGAAATAGAAAATGTCTTTCCTGGCTGGCTACCAAGTGTACTGTTGCAAGTTTGTTTATGCAGAAACTTTTAAAACAAGCAAGAAGCACTCATTTCAATGGCTTTTAAAAACCAAATTTTAACAATTTTGTTGCCAAGTTTTGGTAGTATAAATCAGAGTAGGATAGGGACTTCAGCGGTTGCATGTGACCCATAGGTTAACCATTTTTGCTTTACTGAAACCAAGACAAAGGAAATGTAAATGAAGTGATCACATATTAATCATTCTTTGCTTAACTATATTACAATATCCTCTTTTCTTCGTTGTTTTCCTATGTCTGTTTTAGATTAATGCTCCTGGTATAGGTACCTGTGCTAGTTAGAGGAAAGAAATGAAGGATACACTGGAATGTAGAAGCCTGCAGATCAAATGAGACATTACCAGTATTAGATTATTAGCAGGTATACCTATTTTCCTCATGATAAGTTTGAGGCATTCCTGACAGTCCTGATATTGACTGCAAATGCTAATTGTTATGGGATGGTATAATTTGATTCAGGATTCAGTATTACAATTAGGAAGGGAAGAGTATCCAATTCCCGGAACTTAGACATTGCTGTTGATCATGCTACTGAGATCCTAGACATTGATGCTGACCATGCAACTAAAGCAGTATATATTCGTTAGATAGATAGATAGATAGATAACGAAAAGCAGTTCATGACGTAGTTAAAGAACTGAAGAAGATAGCCAAAGGGAAAGTAGTTGAGGGCAAAGTACAGGTTTGTGTAAAATTTATTTATTATTTATTTAAAGCATTTTTATTCCGCCCTTCTCACCCCGAAGGGGGACTCAGGGTAGAGCACAACATATAAATGGCAAACATTCAATGCCTGGACATAAATAGACTATACATGTACATAAACATTAAAATAATTTATCTTGACATTAAAAATCCACTGAAAAGGTAGGTGTGAAAACTAATGGCCTGAAAGGAATCTCTTCATAAAGTATACACACTTTCACTGCATTTTGTGTCAAAGATTAACCTGAAATGGTTGGACTTGTTGCTTTTTCAGTTTTGTTTTGTTTTTAATGGGAAAAAAGAAAGTACAAATACTTGATTTGTAGAGATTTGTAACTATTCCTTAGAAACACAACTGAACCAATTGTCTAATACAGTAAACCATTGAATCTGTGGTTGAATAGTGACTTAGTGTATAGGTAGTTGGGGGACAGGGTCTGTTCTAGATTAGACTAGCATCTGTTTCTTTTTTGAGTCGCAGCGTTGTTGAGGGGGTGAAATCCCAAGACTTGTTTGTGCCCATCCTAATGGTATGAAATAATCTAAAATGCTGCAGCAAGAGAATACTATAAAGGTGGGCATTTCCTTCCCTCATTCTCCCTCAGTCTGTTGACAACTTTCCAAAAAAATGAGAAAGAATATATGTGTCCAGTGATCTGAGAAGTAAAATATTCTTCCAATTAATACACATTGTGCAACAAGAAGTGTGTTCAGACATATTTCAGAGTTCTCTTTTCTTGTTAACCTTTCTAGAATTTGACTTTTCAAAGAATGTGTGCTTTCGAAATTCAGTTCTTGAGCTATGAAGGTAAAAATAATGGAGAATCTAAGAAATGATAAGTTTCTGAATAATCAAGCAGTGGTCTGAATTATGCTAAAAGCAGAAAAAGTTATTAAAATTAATAGAAATAAAATTCTCGGTGTCAGCACAAAACTTATGTTCTCCTTTCTAATATTGATTTGTACTTTGATCAAGTATTGACAATCATCTGAAAAAAAATGTCTGGACTCGAATGCCCTGTGATTAATCTCTTGGATTTTATTCATCTATACAGCCAGCTTTTCTGTCATAATTATAATATCAACAATATAATATAATAATTAAAAACAAACCAAATCTCAAAATCAAATGCAATGGAGGACAGTTATAAAACAGTAGCTCCCAACCACAGATAACCCCAAACCAAATTTTAGAAATGTCGTCCTTCTAAGTACAAATTTCTGGTGGAAGAAAACTCCTATGGAATGAGCACCACCCAAAGGCCAACTGACAGTAGTGACCCTTTTTAATGATGCTTGACCTGCTGATAGGCATCATTTCTGAATCGTAACACATGAATGTATTTGAGTTTGAGAGGAAAACCAACCCAAATACACACTGCATTTGGGCTTGCAGACTCTAATAAGTAGTGAAATTGTGGGAGTACACATGATATTTCGAAAGAGTGCTTTAGACTGTCACACATTTCCAATTTTCATTTTAGTTTGAACATACTTTGCTATGAAATTTATGGTAAATTACCACATATACAGTACTTATATATGACTAGAAAAGTGTTTGACAAAAAACGAAACAGACATCTGGGTCAATTTATACACAGGTTGATGCAGCAGTGCCACTTCTGACCTTTTGTAATGCATGCTTGAAAAAGTGAGGGCAGCTCTTTAGCACTTCCCTGCCTCTGTGTAGAGAGCAGAGATGGTTGGGGCTTTTTAAATGTTATTGGGACAGACTTAAGGTTCTTCTCTTCTGGGTCGCTCAGAACAGAGAGGTTAATTTACTGAGAAGTAAGCTACTACGTAGAAAAGCACCTACCCCTTGCCCAGACTGCCTCCAGTCTCATCTGTTGCTGCTGCTATGGCTGCTGCCCTGTGCTTACACTCCTGCTCTGGCTTTGGTGATGATTGCATGCTTGTCGCACAGCCAACATGATAGTTATTTCTCCTTGATTATATGTTAGATACGACATATCTAAGCAAGAAGATTACCACAAAGGTTCAGCTGTGTAACACTGGCCAGATATAACTGAAAATGCTATTGTGTCTGTAGACTGCAAACCGATCAGTCTATATATTAGAATGGATTGTAAGGAATCTCTTTTCCAGTATTTTGTTGACAATGCAATGAACAATAGAAGCTAAGGGGGTTCAAGAATAAATCCTGCCAAATTATTAATCTTATTTTTTTAAATAGCGGGAATTCTGTTTATGTCATTTATCTGAATTTCATTAAAGTATTTGATAAGGTTACCCATAAAGTTTTGATTAGCAAACTGATTACAAGTGGAATAAATGAGAACACTGTCAATTGGAAAACTGTGCTCAAAAGAATCATCGCCTATGGCTGCCCTTTAAACTGAGTGGACTGCCTCAGAGTTCTAACTTACTGCCAGCCCTCTTCAACATTTTTATCAATGACATAAATGAAATAAATAAATCCCCTGGTGGCAATGGGCTAAACCCTTGTGCCGGCTGGACGGCTGACCAAAAGGTCAGTGGTTAGAATCTGGGGAGCAGGGTGAACCAGGCCCGGATTAACTGTTTGTGGTGCCCTAGGCCACACTCTAGAAGCGCTGCCCCCGCCCCGGGGGGTGGGGCCGCTTGCGAAGGCGGGGCCGCTTGCGGGGGGCCCTCCTTCCTCCTCACTGACTTCCCTCCGCCTCCTCCTTGCTCGCGTCGGCCCTCCTTCCTTTAGTGAGGAGGAAGGAGGGGCCCCCCACAAGCGGCCCTGGACCTGCCGCCTCCCCATGGCTGCTGCCATGGCCTAGGGTGGCCTTATGGGTAATCCAGGCCTGGGGTGAACTCCCATCTGTCAGCTCCATGACATGAGAAAAACCTCCCACAGGATGGAAAAATATCAGGGAATCCCTTGGGCAGTGTCCTTGCAGGCAGCCAATTCTCTCACACCAGAAGCGACTTGCAGTTTCTCAAGTCACCCCTGACATTAAAAAAAAAATCCATGACATGTTTGCAGTTGACACAAAACTGGATGGGAACAAAATTTAAAAGGACCTATATAAACTAGAAAATTGAGCAAAAATTAATAAAATAGTATTAGTATGAAATAGTATGAAATCCAAATACACTGGTATAATATAGCGCACGACATTGCTTGAATATATCTGTATCTGTATATCTGTATACCTTTATAAAGCGGAATGTTTGTATGTATGTGTGTATGCGGAGGGCGGAAGGGCAGAAGGGCGGATATGTGGCAGCCACTTTCACAGGCCACAGCGACCAGCGCGGGTGATGGACCTGCACCAAACTTGGTACACATAACCCCCCAACCCCCTTTACGTCTTGGTACGGTTCGGGGGACATGACCCACGGATTATGGGATTTGTAGTACTTTCAAACACTTTGGTTCCCACAGACCACTGAGGCCACCAAAAAGGACCAATACAGACCACACTTAGCACACACAGCCCCCATGACCCACTCTACGTCCTGGTGCAGTTTGGAGGAGGGTGGACCATGGATGATGGGACTTGAAGTACCTCTACTCACTTCCCAAGTCCTCTGCAACCCTCATCCAACCACTGATCGAGACCAAACTTGGCATACATAACCCCTATGACTGCCTTCACGTCCAGGTGAGGTTTGGGGGAGGACTGACAATGGATGATGGGATTTGTAGTACTTTCACATCCCTCTGTTCCCATAGACCACTGTGGCCCCCAACAAACACTGATAAAGACCACACTTGGCACACAGAGCCCCAGTGACCCACTCTACATACTACTGAAGTTTGGAGGGGGCCAGAACATGGATTATGGGACTTGCAGTACCTTCCCTCACTTTCCAAGACTGCTACAAACCTATTCCTATGACTGATCAACACGAAACCTGCCACACAGAGCCCTCATGACCCACTCTACATCCTGGTGCAGATCGGAGGAGGGTGGACCATGGATGATGGGACTTGAAGTACCTCTACTCACTTCCCAAGTCCGCTGCGACCCTCATCCAATTACTGATCGAGACCACACTTGGCACACATAACGCCCATGACTGCCTTCATGTCCTGGTGGGGTTAGGGGGAGGACTGACAATGGATGATGGGATTTGTAGTACTTTCACACCCCTCTGTTCCCAGAGACAACTGCGGCCACCAACAAGCACCGAGAAAGACCACACTTGGCACACACAGCCCCAGTGACCCAATCTACAGCCTACTGAACTTTGGAGGGGGCCAGAACATGGATGATGGGACTTGCAGTACCTTCCCTCACTTTCCAAGCCTGCTACAAACCTAATCCAATGACTGATCAACACCAAACCTGGCACACAGAGCCCTCATGACCCACTCTACATCCTGGTGCTGTTTTGTGTGAGACGGACCACGGATGATGGGACTTGAAGTACCTTCACTCACTTCCTAAAAACAATGCCACCCTCATCCATTCACCAATACAGACCAAACTTAGCACACAGAGCCCCCATGACCCAATCTACATCCTACTACACTTTGGGGGAGGGTGGACCAGAGATGATGGGACTTCCACTACCTTCAGTAATTTCATGATACCACTGCAACTCCCAATAATGATGGATCAAGACCAAACTTGCCACACAGAGCCCCCATGACCCACTCTACATCCTGCTGCACTTCTCAAATGACCCGGGCACCGCTGGGTCCCCAAGCTACCGTGTTTCCCCGAAAGTATGACACCCCCGATTGTAAGACGTATCGGGGGTGTCAGAGGGGTCGGCTTATATAAGCCGTACCCCGAAAGTAAGACGTACCGCGGGCGGCATGGCGTGGCTTCCTGGCTGGGCGACGAGAGGCTCCCAGAGGGGCTCAAAGGGGCCCGGAATCCTCCTCCTCTTCCTTCCAGCGGCGCCTTCCATCCTCCTCCTCCTCTTCCTCCCAGCGGTGCCTTTCCCTCTCGCGGTTCCGCCCCCTCCCTTCAGTGAAGGGGAGGGGGCGAGCCGCCGCCGCGCAGAGGGAAGAAAGCGCCGGCGGAAGTCCCGCCCGCACGGCAACTCAGGCGTCTTTCCCCGCCGCCGCCCGCCGCCAGCGCTCCAAACACAAGCGGGGCGGCGGCGAAAGCGCCTGAGTCGCCCTGGGGCGGGACTTCGCCCAATATAAGACGTACCCCGAAAGTAAGCCGTAGTGGGGATTTTGGGGGTCAAAAGAAAGTAAGACGCTGTCTTACTTTTGGGGAAACACGGTAGTTGTAAATAAAAAGAACCTTGGAATTATTGTTTATTATACATTGAACATAAGCTGGTAATGTGATCTTGCAATAAAAAAGACTGATACTATTTTAGCTTGCATTAATAGAACATAGTTTCCAAGTTGAAAAAAGTATTCGTCCCACGCTACTCTGTGTTACCCAGGCATCATTTGGAATAGTGCATTACGTTCTGGTTACTTCATTTGAGAAAGATATACTGTAGACAATTGGGAATTCCCCAGTGGAAAATATACAGACATCAGAAGACTTGGTCATTTTCTCCATATGGCTAAAATGCATGGGGATATTTATTTATTCCATTCATTAAAATTAAACGTTTTGTTGCTTTTAGGGGGAACATGGGCAAGGCTGGCATTGCACTGAGAAGAACATTTTGAGAGGAGACAGGGCTGCAGTTGATGTAGCAAACTAATATTCTAAAGAATCATACTTTGGCTTGTAAAGTTCATGTCAGAAAATCTTGGTTACTGTCTTTCTTCAGCTCTAATTTTGCAGATACATTTTGTGACACATCCTGTTAAATAATGTGATTTTTTTTTTTGCTACATGAATTTTTAATACAATGGTTCTTGTTGACCTTACATTTCTTGAGTAAAAGTTGGGAAGCAATTTTAAACACAAGGAGTTTGATCCAGAGAAAAGATCACAAGACAGGGTTGATGGAAGCTGATTTCTTTGTTCCCCCATCCTTGTAGCCAGGCTTTTTGGCCCTTCCCCAAGGAACAGAAGATTTTGCTAAATGGAGTGAATGCAGTATTGAGGCTTTGTGTTAGGGAATGCTCTGAAATCTGACAAAGGCAACTCCTCACATCATGCAGGCCTTTTTTAGCCTGATCTGCCCTGCTTTTAGCACCAGTCTCAAGCCAGATTTGTTTGGAAGGCTGCAGCAGAAGGCATCATCCTCTGCAAGCTAAATTCCCTGCCTTTCTGTGGGCTCTGCCCACTTACTAGAAGGGTTGACAGTATGTTGGAGCCCCCAGTGGCACAATGGGTAAAACCCTTGTGTGGCAGGACTGCTGATCAAAAGATCAGCGGTTTGAATCTGGGGGGTGGAGTAAGTTCCAGCTTCTTATGCGGGGACATGAAAGAAGCCTCCCACAAGATAGTAAAACATCCAGGCGTCCCCTGGGCAATGTCCTTGCAGGCGGCCAATTCTCTCACACCAGAAACGACTTGCAGTTTCTCAAGTTGCACCTGACATGGGGAAAAAAAACCCAATATGTTTAGGCTTGTGTTAATTCCTAGTTGTTTATATACATAGCTGTAACTGCCGCTAAAGTATCTGTGCTTTATGCACAGAAGGGGGGAAAGTTATGTAGCATAATTTGTGCAATAACCTGGTGATATATTTAAGCAAATCCTTACGAAGGAAATGTACAGAATAACAATGGAAAATTAAACCAATTAATAATACAAATTGTTATCATTGTAGGTAACTAAATGACCATGGAATCTGGTGCAGACAACCAGCAGGGTGGAGACACAGCTGTTACAGAAGCAGAAAATCAACAAATGACGGTACAGCCACAAATAGCAACATTAGCCCAGGTACAAAGCTGGCCCGATTTGGCCTGGGTGCTATTTCCTATATTTCAACATTCTATTTCCATTTAAAAAACAAATCCTCCTTTCCTGTTTTTTTTTAAAAAATTGGAAGAATCTTCTTGAATGTATGACACTTGGTCTGTCATACTCAAACTCTTACAGATTTCCTCACTCTCAACTCCTCCTATACAAAAAAAATACAATAGATGTCTGAAAAGGACTGGAAAAGCTTGATGGGAATGCAGTCCAGCCCCACAAACTGCTGTCAGGCAGGGCATGCATGTCTGCACACACGTTCCTTCTCTGGTCCCTTGGCTGCAAGCACCACCAGAAAGGCTACTTAATAAACAATTAGAGGATGATGTTCCCATCTGCACTACTATTGGCATGCTACCGCTTTTAATAAAAGTGGCAGGAGCCACCAGCTACATTTTGACTGTATTTTTTCAAGCAGTCAAACATGTTGTTTAAAAAAATTACATAGGCATAAAATTCCCCATTCAGTCTTAAAGCAAAATATTGCAACAATGTTATTCTTATAAAATTTGATAAGTTTATAGGCTTTTACAATATATTACATTAATTGCTACCAAATGCAACAATTTCTAAGCAGACAGGGCAGATTTCAGAGCACCTTGGCTCTTCAAATTGATATATTCATTAACCTTTTTCCAACATGCATACCTTGTTTTCCTTCCTTTCTGAAATGTAAGGGTTAAATGAAACCCAGAATGTAAGGGTTAAATGAAACCCAGAAGTGTCAAATTAACCATACTTTTCCATTTCATCCAAGCTAATAATTTACTTACCAGCTTCAAAATAAACCAGAATTTTCAACCAAAGTCAAATTGTGGTAGAAAAATTTATTTTTCCCAAAGCTGGTGACTGTTGTTTTTTCAGTTCAAATTACATGGGAAGCTATGTTCATTTGCTCCTTTGTTTCTTGCTACATTATGCAAAAAGATGGGAGAATAGCCTGCATGCACAGGCAAAAGGCTTGTCCACACCCTATTAAGTCAAATATGTCCACCACAGTTTTGCTGTACAGTGATCAAGAGCATTCTTCCATTGCTAGAGTAATGGCTCACATTCTCTCTCTTTTCTAGGTATCTATGCCAGCAGGTCACGGAACATCTTCGGCTCCCACTGTAACCTTAGTACAGCTCCCCAACGGGCAGACCGTTCAAGTCCATGGTGTTATTCAGGCTGCCCAGCCATCGGTGATTCAGTCTCCACAAGTCCAGACAGTTCAGGTACATGGAAAAGAATTTTAAAACCGCACTATCTCATGAAGCATACCTTAATTGTCTTTAGTGTCATTTGTTAGCATACGCCTATGATGTGTCCACTGAGTTTTAAAAGGAAAATTCTATATTGATTCTGGACAGAGCCAGAGACTCGAGAGCTGGAATGACTCTTCTCCCCAATTTGATCTCATCCCTTTAAAATTCCTCGTGGCTCTTATTAATTAACTTTGACTCCATTTTGTTCTTAAATCTCTTTTATGAGGTGAGGGCTCTGAAGGACACAGGCAGGGTCTGGTTTCAGCCACGAGAGATTTTTTTTAGGAGGGAAGTAATGTGATGAAAGAAAGCTGCTTGCAGAAAAAGCGCATGGAGTTGTGACTTAGTTTTGTAAGAAGCTGTTGGAAATGTATGCGTAAAGGAAAAGAGTATTTGAACTCCTGGACAATGGATTCTACACAATTGCCAGTTAGCTTGCTATGAACAAAACAGTAGTTTGATTAGATGTTTAGATAGCAGAGCAGTAAATGTAACAGCTCCATCTCTGTGGAGATGTTTGTCTTAACTTGGTATTGTTGAGATGCAATCCTACACTGCCCAAGTCTCAAGTCCTCAATGAGGAACAATTTAGTTAGCTCAGTATAGACTAAGAGTTTCCCTTCCCTCATGTTTCCTGTATGACAGTTGGGGATGTATATTTTTCTTCTCTCTTCTCTGTTTCTTCTGTCATTCGGATTGGTTGTGTAGAATGGATACTTTTCTACCGCAAGACTTTTTGAATCTGACTTCTGCCTTCTTACACTTTAGGATGGAGAGTATGTTCTGTGTTCCTCTCCGCTGGCGCTCTCTTGTCGTGGGAGAGAGGCTTGTGTACCCTAATGAAGTTGTGAGCTATGCTGGTGGTGGCATAATAACCACCAGTAGGGCCTCCCATGCCAGACAGGTCACAACCGAAGGATCTGACAAAGAGCGTCAAGGGGCAGGATGGGCTCTCTAGCCTTTTGGCAACCATCCTAGGAGAAGGAAAACTCTTAAATTCAAACCTGGGCAGATGGTGCTCGTCTAACCCTGTAAGGTCAACCATCTAGAGAAGGAAACTCTCATCAAACCTACAACCTAAGGACCTCGCTGCCACCGTCCTAAGCTTGCTAGGCCCCAGCAGACGAACCCTTGGTTTAAAGGGTCAGGCCAGTTCTGTGCACTCTGCGCTCCACCAGAAAAATCCATTGCACAGGCTCAAAGGACACATCCAACCTCGGAATAGTCATCAACGCGCTTGTAGAAAGAGTGGGATGAGTCCTTCCTAAGTATCTTCGTTCGCAAAGTAATTCCATAGAGAGATGTTCTGTGTGTTTTGAGATCTCTCTCTGCTTGTGTGTCAGGAGAGATGTAGTGATTGAGTTTTTTCCTCTTCTGAAACCTTAGAAGAGATGGGAGTGATAGTATGATAACTGGTACCCAGGGCTCATGGCTTTACGCTCTTTCCCAAACGGTGGTTGTGAATAAGGAAGGAAACACGTGGTCCCACAGGGGGCGGAGTCAGAGGCGGTGGAATGAGGCACGGAGGCGCTTCGACTCAGAAGGTAGTGCATAGTTGGCTTAGAAGGAAGGATTGAAAGGAGGGGAGAAGTACGGTGAGTGCTGTAAAATTTGCCCAGTCATCTTGACTAATTCATCTGGAGGCAGATGTTTGGGAACAACATGAAAGCTTTTAATAATTCTTTGAGCCAGATTGCAGATTTCTATCCCGTTTAAGGTCTTCCCAAACCGTTTCGGAAACTGTGGTTTATCACTTCTCTATAAAGAACTAACATTCCTTCACTGTTATCTGTCTCCCCCTTCAGTGGTATGGGTTTCCCTAAACCTTGTTTATTCTCAATAAAGAAATAAAATTCGTTCACTCTTTTATCTGTGTTACATTTGTTTCCTAGTATACTTCTACGGATTCTGTGGCGGTTTCTGTGTCCTGCCGCCACTAAATTACTTGTGTGGCATCCTTTCGCCCTGCGTTCCGCAATCAGTGTTCCCCAAGCAGCGCTACGAAAACAGCACAGCGCTGTGAGCCCTGGGTAGCAGCTATTATACTATCACCAAGATGGGTGTTAGAGTAGCTCGGACCCAGTTCTTGATTATTAAGAAATGCAGTTATTTCTTATTATTGTAAATAAACCTTTTGTGAGTGTTTAAGATTGGACTCGGCATGTTTGTCTCCTAAGCTCTGAATTCTTTATAGCCTCAACACACGGCACTTCATGCTGTGTTCGCTAATGAGCTGATACTCAGCTTTTGTATCCTGTTTGTTTTTGGATGTTTTGCTTTATTTTAGGGTAGTTTTCCCTAACAAAAAGGGCCCAGATATTTCTTTGGAAAGTGTGAGTTTGTGCAGTTTGATGGACATGAGCTGAGGAAAAATTGTCTAGTTCAGATATGAAGTCTGGGATCCAGATTACTAGCTTTATGATTCAAGTATTTGAGGTGATGTAAGCAAGGTTTGGTTTTGGGCCAATTCATTTCTGGATTCTTATTTTGCTTTTGTAGAATTTCTTGATTTAAGTGTATGGTTACATCTGAAGGTCTTTTCTCCTGGACCTTCACAGACAACCCTTGACACCCCCTGCACTTTGAAAAAAGTATCCTGCTCCCGCCCAATACCAACAAACCGCATTTTAGGAAGCTACTAGGGTAAAGAAGCCACCTAAAATGTAATTATACCACCCCTTAAAGCTTTTCTTTATTTCTAAAAAGAAATTAAATTTAGGAGGCAAATTGTATCCCCTCCCAGGAGTATTTATAGGGCCTGTTTTTCAGGATTCAGTGCAATTGGACAAGATCTGTGGAGCCTTTTGGACCATGGTTTGCCCATCCCTTTTTATATTTAAAAAAAAACAAAATTAATTTCTTTTCCTGATTGTGTTTCAGATATAAGTATTTTGATAATCTCCAATAAGCAGATTTCTCAAGCTAGTGTTTGCACAGTTGTTTTTATCAAGTATACTCTGTTTCAGTTGCCCCATCCCCAAAATGAGATCATTTTGATAAGAACCATTGTTTTCTGTTTGCACTTTATGGGTTCTGTAGCTCTTTTGGTGTATACATTGAAAGCTAGAATCCAGATTTATCATGTTTGACAAGTAAAGCCCACCAAAATTCAGCAGGCATGCAGGGATTTCTAACTAAAGTGAAAGAAGATAAAGAAACTGATAACAAAAGTATTTGGAATGTAGAAGGTGAAGATTAAAGAGAAGAATGCAGTAAGAATGTAGAAATATTAAGTTCGCTGTTTCTCAATCTTTCAAAGTTCCATGAAATATTGTGTAAACCTTAAGTGTGCTTTTTCTCCTGTCCTATTCATGAAGGGAACTGATTGCCACACTAATATATGTATAGCAATGTGCTCTGTTCCCGCACCCTTAAAAACATTATGTTTAGGACAGTAGGGTTTTGAAACATAATTTTTTATATCCTATTTGTATGCTGAATAGTCCGCCAGTTCTGCAAATGCTTGCTAGTCTTCTTCAATAAGCATTTTATATCTACTGTCTGCTACCAAGCACCTCTGTCGTTTTTGGAGTTTTGTTGTTCCAAAAGTTAGGATTATTATTAAGACCATAGTATCCAATTTCCTGTGAAAAGAATTCCTCTATGACTCAGAATATCGTCAAGTAACCATTTTGTTGACCCGAGGCTATTCACATACATAGAGATGCCCTCTGTATGTATACGTATTGAAAGTTTTCCAACTCTGTATTTCTTGCTTATTGCATTTCCTTGAAGTAGAAAATGTTATGTTCTTCATTTTAGATATCCACCATTGCAGAGAGCGAAGATTCACAGGAATCAGTAGACAGTGTCACAGACTCCCAGAAACGCAGGGAAATTCTCTCCAGGCGACCTTCGTACAGGTAGTCATTTAACTTTTTCTACACACTCGCAGCAGGTCAGCATATGCAAAGTTGTCAACCACTAAGGATGTCTTCCTACAATTAGCATTTGGTAGCAAGTCAACTGAAAGTCCTTTAACCATAATTAGTTTCCTTAACAACCAAGATTTGTTTGTTTCTTATTTTGGAGTCCAGTGCAGGATTTACACAGACACCATCCCAGTATCTGCCACCTGTGTGTTAATGATTCACCGTATCATATCTCAGGGCATAAATGAGGATCCTATGCCTCATTGGCCTGTTATAGTCTTCAAGTCTCCATTTTGTCCCTCGAGGTCTTAGGCAAGGCCTCTTCCTCTTTCCAGAGTTTCACCCTTTTCAAATAAGGGAGAGAACAGCTGTATTTGTGAATCTCAACCACCGCTAGCCTGGAGTTCCTAGAAACCAAGCCCAAGGGAAATTTTCTCCTTCCACCATGACAGCCTGCTCATAGTAACAAGCTGGGATATAGTTATAGCAGGTACAGTTAATCTTGAAGTGTTTCATTGCAAGTCCTGACAGATCAGCAAAATATTCTCTCTCTCTCTCTCTCTCTCTCTCTCTCTCTCTCTCTCAAAATTATTTTTATTCTATAAAATGATAGCAGTTCCCAATTTATATAAGTGTGATTTAAAAGCATTTTCTATTTATGAAGTTTTGATTTATTGACAATAAAAACACAGAGAACTGTGAAAAGAGAAAAATTCATCTTAGACACAAATGGAAAAGGAATTTTAAAGCATTCCAGTACCATCCTGGACTCGAAGCAACCACATTATGGAATACTGTGTATAGTTAAGTCACAATACTTGAACAGAGATAATGTAGGGTTAGAAACATTGGAATTAAGGGCCTAAATCAACTTGTTAGACCTAATTAGAGTAGGCCCATTAAGTGAGTGAAACTTCAATAAGTGTTCATTGGCCGCATTCCCATTTGTTAATGAATTTGCTTTAATTGAAATTGGCAATTGCATTTGGGCCAAAATTATAAACAGACTGAAGCCAGTCTCCTATGACGAAATGTTTTAAAATAGGGCTACTTCGAATAGCTTAGAAAGGGGGGAAACAAAGGGAGAAATGATAGAGGTGCCCACCATGGCATTACCCTTCCACAGTGGTGGGATTGCGTGCTTCTTTGAGGCAAAGGGCTACGCTGATGGCAGATACGTTTTTGCTGTGGAGGCAGAGAGACCACATGTACCAAAACAGCTGCTAGGCAGCAGCTGCTGTAGAGAGATGATATTTGTGGAGGATCTCTCAGCGATAACAGCAGTAGCACCATAGATAGTGCTTGTTAGTACTACACAGAAGATGGCCATGGTAACCTACACCTGAATCCTTTAACCTTCAAAATCATATGATGTGACAGTCCAAAATAAAACAAGAGATCACATGTTCTGGGCTCATTGAGCGCCTTCTGAACTGGGGGTATCATCTTATGTGCCATAAGATGATACGCCCAGTTCAGAAGGAACTCGGTGAGCCCAGAACTTGTGATAACTCTGTTGGCCGAGTGGGCTTACTAACATAAGACCTTCTCCATGAATGTATAGCAGAGTAACTTATTAGCAGCAGCGTGACCCAGCACTAGTAGCCACAAGTGATAAAAACAAAAAGCACAGACCATTGTTATATATTTTATATGTAGTAAATTAATATGCTTGCACTATTTACAAAAACAAGGTTTCCATAGCACAAATAACGTTCTTTGTACTTCTTTCTTTGCTTCTACGCTGGGCTTTTTTCTCATGCAGATAAACAGCTTCGCTCTCTCAGAGCCTCTTCTCACACTGAATTTACACAGGAGCTTCACACATGACAGACTTCACACTGAAGCTTCACACACGATGGCCTGGGGCTTCTCTCACTGAAATTTCTCACACCAGGCCTACTCATACTGAGGCCTACTAACACTGAGCCTACTTCACTCTGAGGCAAAATAACACTGAGGCCTACTAACACACTGTGGCCCCTCACAGACTGAGAGCTACTAAGCTACACCTGCTTGTTTTTGATGTTTTAAATGTATTTATTGAAATGTTGTATGATGGTGATGGCACCGTGAGGTGCTTGTTGTGAGGCCGCCCTAAGTCGTGCCCCGCCTCCCCCCAGGGTGAGAAGGGTGGGGTATAAATATAGGAAATAAATATATTGAACTGCAGTTTTTGCTGAGTCATTGCATCCATTTAACCATTTCAGTGCTTGACTCATATTTTTATAATTAAAAATACCTAATTAATTTTTAATATTTCTGACAAACTCTATTAAATATTTCAGAACAATTGATTCAGTAGAGCAGTGCCAAAAAAGTACTCGCTCTCATAAGGTTCAAAAAAGGGGGTGCATCTTCTAATTGATGGCATCCTAGAATCACTTCTTTTTTAATGACTGAGAGAACAGGAGGGAAACAAACTGTTTTTCCATCCTCTCTCCACTGCTGCCTCCACTTCCCACGGCGCCAGAAACACAGAGAGAGAGAGAGAGAGAGAGAGAAACCCCAGACCTGGGGCACCATCAAGTTTGTTATCCAATATATAGAACATTCTGGGTATCCTGATCTCCAATTCCTCGGTCCTTTTTTCTGCACATCTAATGTGACTTGCTGGCTATTGTGATTGCCCAGAAACATGGTAGCTACTAGAATTGGGTGAGATATCTTCAATATTCTTTCCCTTTTAGAAAAATCTTGAATGACTTATCCTCAGATGCCCCGGGCGTGCCAAGGATTGAAGAAGAAAAGTCTGAAGAGGAGGCAGCACCTGCCATCACCACTGTCACAGTGCCAACTCCAATTTACCAAACAAGCAGTGGTCAATACAGTATGTGGCTTCTGTTTTTCATTAAATAACTGGAGATGACAAGGACATCAAGATCCTAAATTTTAAAATAAAGACTGTTTGACATTTGTATTATCGGTTTCTCACAAAGTGCTCAGGGGCATCCAGTGCTCCAGACTTACCACTGTCACAATTTGAGATGAAGAGTCAGGATTGATTAGAATGCTTAGAGAGGACCTATGTGGAAAGTGCCAAAAAGATAGCCACAATTTGTTTCTAGAGATGCTGCGAGAAAATAGAAATGTGTACACTGTAATTCCAGTTGCAAGGGTTACACTTTTGCTACAGGGCCAGATTCTCTCCTAGCAGCATTGCTAGGGTAACAACCTTCCTATGACCAACATTATGTGGCACATCAGCCCATTCTCAGCGAAGGTAGCAGGGTAAAAAGAACTTGCTTCTACACTCTTCCGCTGGATGGTATTTATTTTAGGCCAAACACTCCTCAGAATTAGCTGAAGGTGTACTGTCAATAAGGGCCTTCTTTCGAGGGAATAAAGCATCCTGAAGTTGAGAAACATTATGACAATAATGGCCCATTGACAGCAAAAAGTTGAAAGCAGTTTTTCAAGTGACAAAGTGCTTGGATTTCATTTAATGTCATTTTCTGATTATAAATTCTGTGATTATTGCCCAAGTATGGGCAAACTTTGGCCCTCCAAGTGCTTTGGACTTCAACTTCCACAATTCCTAACAGCCTACAGACTGTTAGGAATTGTGGGAGTTGGGGTCCAAAACACCTGGATGCCCGAAGTTTGCCCATACCTGTTATTGCCCTTCAATATATTTTACATACAAGCATACATTCACCTTCTAGTTTCAGTTACCATACAAGAAGCATTGCTCCGTGGATCATCTGTAACTTGGCAAACTTTAACAGAAGGAAAGAAGATGTAGTGCTTGTGAAAAGTCTTTGTCCTGGTCCCTAGTGTGATCCTGATTTTGTTTTAGGGAGTATTGTTGCTGATATCCGCCATCACTATGGCAATGCCGTGCATGCAGGTATTGCCTGCAGGAATTGATTGGCGTTATTTGTAATAGAGCTGGGATGTGTATACTGGAAGCATTAGATGTGGGCCCATGTATGCTACAGAGGAGCTCCGTAAAAGAGAAAGTATTAAAAGATACAGATTATAAATCTAAAAAATCCCAGCCTGCAATATAAACGCACATATCAAATCACAATTTTGATATATCAGATGGAACTAAAAGTAGCTTTGCTTCAATTATACTTTATCATAGTCACAAACAAAATTATACTATTGAGGTTATTGGAAGAACATTCATAAGAACATTACTAAGAGAATGTTGTTGGTTTGTGACTGTAAGAGCTGCCAGTTGCTGCCCAGGAGTCGGAAGTGCCGAATTGCTTTTCCCTTATCAAATAGTAGATTCCACAGACCAAAAAGAAAAGTACGTGTAAATGGGACTTTTGAACAGAAACACAGCCAGTCCCAGCTATAATGACCTATAATGACAAAAGAAAAGTGCCACCTCGGAGTTGGTTGAGGTAAATGGGACTCTTGAGATCCCCGTGTACAACAGCCAAACAGAATGCATGGGCTGAGTCCCAGCATGCTATGTTCTAATGACTGGTATATGAAATTAGAGGACAGCATTAGTAAAGAGGTGACTGTCCTGTAGTGGCCAAAAATAATGTGCAAAAAAAAGAAAAGTCTGCATCAGCTGCCGGGATTATGTCGTTAGGACAGTGTCTGACTTCATTGGCAATTGCAGCAGGTGCCATTTTTAAAACCCCACAATATGACATAGAAAACAAAACAGGAGTAAGCCTTGAGACAGACTATTTTTAATTATCTGTTTAGGAACAAAAGCCTCAAAATGTTGTATATATGACCATGTTGTATACATTACTATTCAAAATGGTGACTGCCATTTCCATGCTTTCAGTTGCTATCACCCAGGGCGGTGCAATCCAGTTAGCCAACAATGGCACAGATGGAGTCCAGGGCCTGCAGACTCTGACCATGACCAATGCTGCTGCAACCCAGCCTGGTACCACCATTTTACAGTATGCCCAGACCACGGACGGACAACAGATTCTTGTACCCAGCAACCAGGTTGTTGTACAAGGTAAGGCAGTTTTTAATGTTTTTAGTTGGAGTTATAAAAATGTGGTTACAAAGGGGGAGGGGGCAGGGGAAGAAGACCTAAAAGGGAGAATAGGAAGAAAATAGCATATGAACATGGATTAGGTATATATGTTTATACAGCTGGTCATATTTCCAAAAACACATTTGCTTAACAGTGTTTGTAGAATAGACATTATTAGATCTATGAACAGCTAAAGCAGTGAGAACTTCTGACCACTGAATGATAGAGGATTGATTGTTTATCTTTCAAACCTTGAAGTATGAAAGTATACAGGCTTCAACCATGTAGTTGTTAGTTGTCATGAGGTCGCCTTTGACTTACGGGTGAATGAAAAACTTTCAAGTCCTCATCATCAACAGCTCTGCTCAGGTCCTGCAAACGCAGTGCGTGACTGAGTCCATCCACCTATCTGGTCTTTCCTTTCTTACTAATTTCTCTTTTGCCATAAATTATACTATGTAACAAAATTTGAAAAAAATGTTCATGGTTTGAAAATGTTATTCCTCTTTAGTTGTGCGGTAATTATTTTGAAAGTAGTTATTATAATGGTCAAGGATTCTATGGAATCTTTACAAATAATGTAAAAGAGGAAATAAAAAGAACAATAGGTCCAAGGAAAATAGCATTAAAAATATTGGGGAAGTGGAAAGAGAAATGGATGCCATATTTATCAAAGGAAGCCCCGATAGGTAGTTTAAGAAATGAGAAAGATGAAAGTATCATTAAAAAATTGAAACAGATGGGATATAGTAAAATCTAAGATTTATATAATGAAAAGAATTAATGGAATGGAAACAATTGGAAACATTAGGGGGCGGGATAAATTGGCTAACACTAAGAGGAATTTGGGAACAAATTAAAAAGAAAGTAAGTAGTAAGGCAGAAAATATAATAGACAAGATATTAGAAGAGAGATTTGAAGACAAAAAAGGACTTAACAAAATATATGGAAGAATGATATAAGATAAGGAATCTATATATAGAATAATGGAAAACAAGTGGGAAAAGGAAGGGGTCTAGGAAGAAAAAAAACAGAAAAGATAATCAATGGTTTAAATAAAATAAAAATAGAAAAATACAAGGAATTAGAACTGAAAATAATAATGAAATGGTATAGAACTCCAATTCAGCTGGCATATATGATTCAGGGATTAAATCCCAAATGTTGGCATTGTGGAAGTCGGGAAGCATGGTATTCACATCTATGGTGGGAATGTGAAGAGATACAAACATTCTGGAGTCAAATTCTAGACCCGGTAGAATTACATGCTAAAATAAAATTTGATATAAATATGCAAATTTTGTTAATAGGAATATATGGTGATAGAAGAGTTAAGGACCAAGACCAGGAATTAATGATGATGATGATGTTTAGAGCAGCACATGCAGTAATAGCTTGGGGTTGGAAAGAAAAAAAGAAATGGACACTTGAAAAATGGTATGAATATGTGTGGGACCAAATACAACTAGATATTATGGACATCATCAGAAGCAAAAAGACATGGTCAGACAAACAGAAGAAAATTAAAGAAATTTGGACTCTTATTTAAAAGATGGTTACAGGTCATTAAACCAGATGATGAAAGCTGGAAGAAAAAAATTGAAAGAATCGAAAGAAGGCTCATGTAACGGAGAAAAAAGGACTTCATTGTCAACAGGGAAGAGGGAGGGGTGGGAGGGGGGAGGGAGAAGGGGATGAAAAAGGACAAAAGGCATGGTAATTGTGGTTATGTATAGTTGTTTACAATAAAAACATTTTTAAAAGAAAGTAGTTATTATACTGCAGGAACTTAGTTATTGTGACTGCCACAAACTATGTCAAATCGGTGGGAAACGTTTTTGCAGTTTAATAATTTTTTTCCAATTAGGAAATGACATTTATAACCCAGGAACAAAAAGCATGTTTCATGATGTTACTGTCTTTTCTGGTAATGCTCTTGGCTTCTAAGGAGAGTTCTGGCTTGAGTTGCTCTAAGACCCATTTATTTGTCCCTTTGGCAGCTCAGAGTATCTTCTGAACTCTCCTCCAGCACCGTATTGTGCATTAGTTAAATTCCACATTACAGCAATGAATTTAAAACAACTTTATCACCACAAATGGCCGAATTTCCATTCCAAAATAGATATATTGTATTACCTGCAGTCTGAAGAGGTGCTTGCCATTTAGGGTTCTAACCTGGGGTTAGTCTTATCTTAATCTTGATAAGACAGGTACTTGCAATTAAATGTCTCAACCTAGGAATGAAAGAGTATCAACCAGTTCTGGATAGGATTACACTCCCCCTGAAAGACTGTGTTTGCAGTTTGGGAGTGCCTCTCCAAATGTCAGTCCAGATAGATGTGACGGTGAGGAGATGTTACTACCAGTTTTTGCTGTTGTGCCAGCTGAGCCCCTTCCTAGATTTGGAGGACCTAAAGATGTTAGCACGCACACTAGTAATCTCAAGGTTGAACTTTCTCAATGCGCTTTACATCAGGCTACCTCTGTACCTAGTTTGGAAACTCCAATTAGTCAAAACATGGTAGCCAGATTGGTTACAGTAACATCCAGGATATCGCCCCTAAACTAAAGTCACTCCACTGGTTGCCAGTTAGTTTCTGGGCAAAGCCAAAGTGTTGATTTTGACCTTTAAAGCCCTATATGGTTTAGGTTGAGATACCTACCATACAATCCACCCTGGACACTGATGCTCTCTGGGGCATACTTACTTCCAACCGGCCAGAACCCAGTTTGTGATCATCACCCAGAAGACCTTTTCAACTGCTGCCCTAAGACTGTGAAATAACCTGCCAGAAGAGATTTAACAGCTAAATCATCTGTCAGAAATTAAGACGCAATTGCAGAACTATCTCTTCCGGCATGCTCACTCAGTCACTTTCAAACTGATTTATCCTGTATTTTATTGGTGTTGATCTTGTGTGCTTTTTGTTATATATATATAATAGTGCTGTTTTAACTGAGTTATACCCCACCCTCAGCTGCGGGGAGAGGCAGGCAACAATTTTTTTTATGATGATGATGGTTATTATTATTATTACCAACACTTGCATTGTTTTGTAATTTTCCAGACCTGTCAAAGCTAACAGGGTTTTTTTTCAACTCCTAGCTGCCTCAGGAGATGTTCAGACTTACCAAATCCGCACTGCACCCACAAGCACCATTGCCCCTGGTGTCGTCATGGCATCGTCCCCAGCCCTTCCCACCCAGCCTGCAGAGGAAGCCGCACGAAAGAGAGAAGTCCGTCTAATGAAGAACAGGTGTGTTTCTGTGCACGGCCAGGTGGAGAGATGTCTCTGCCGTAGACAAATGAAATGGCAAGGCCCAGCTTTTCTACAAAAGGCTTTGGTATAGAATGAAAGTATACAAGGAACTTGGCTGTGTCCCAAGTGGAAAAAAATTAAGAAGCCCTGATCTAGAGGACGGGAAAATCCCTGAGAGCAGTGCTGGCTGATGCCCGCCCTGTCAAAGAAGTGGTAAACCCTCTCCAGCTTTTTAGTATGAACCTTAAGAAACTATCCAGGGTACTAGGCCTATCTGGCTGTGGGGTTCAACATCTTGAATCCTTTAAAGTTCATCATAAAACCTAGAGCACATTAGTGATGCAGGGACCTTTAAAAAAAGAACAGTAATACATACAACAGACTACTCAACCCCTGCCAGTTTGTATGCTTAAAGAAGTAACCTAATGAGAAGCTCAGCAAGCTACACAATGAGCAACCTTTTTAAATGGCATGAAGTTATTTTTCTTCTGTACAACATTGAGTAATGTAAAAAGTGGCTTTTAAGAAGCAGAAGCAGATTTTCAAACCCTCCCCCTTCCTGTTGTTTTAGGTCAGTCGTACTCAACCTGTGGGTCCCCAGGTGTTTTGCCCTACAACTCCCAGAAATCACAACCAGTTTACCAGCTCCTAGGATTTCTGGGAGTGGAAGGCCAACACTTCTGGGGACCCACAGGTTGAGAGCCACTGCTCTAGAACTTATATACAATTGATTCTAAGCAAGCACTTTCACTAACTCTGACTCTTCCATATTTATCATCTAACTTACCAAAATATTAAACTTAGTACAGTGGTTCTTAACCTTTGTTCCTGCAAGTATTTTGGACTTCAATTCCCAGGTTCAAAACACCTGGGGGACTAAAGGTTGAGAACAACTGTAGTAAAGCATGTTTTACCTGTTATGCTTTACTACACCATCCAGACATTTTGTTCATGCATGATCATAGTTCAAAATCTATGAACCATATCTGCATATTGATCTGATTTTGAATGTCCCATTTCACAGGGAAGCAGCGCGCGAGTGCCGCCGGAAGAAAAAGGAATATGTCAAATGTCTAGAAAACAGAGTGGCTGTGCTTGAAAACCAAAACAAGACATTGATTGAAGAACTGAAAGCACTTAAGGACCTGTATTGCCACAAATCGGATTAATTTTAGATCCCCGTTTTTTGGCTCATTAATGCAGGAGAAAGACTGGTTCGGTGACAGCCAGAAAGACAAAGTGAACTTTTAATTTTCTAAACATTTCTGTTTTTTTATCTACGCGCAAAACTGCCTGAAAGCAACTGCAGAATTTAATTCATCTGTGCTTTGCATTAAACTGTGAATGTTGAGACACCTGCCTCCACTCCCCCCACTTCCCTGCCCCCAGATTATTTTCATCGCTAGTGTGAAGAGAGAAAAAATTGACTTCCTCGCCTTCCATTCTCTTCACGGAATGAGCATGTTCACTCCCAAAGTTATTGGATGCAGCAATATGCTGTAAGGATTTCAAGATGTTGCATACTGCACTTGCCGGAAAGCCCCAGAGAGGCAGCCTCTGCCCTGAAGTAAACAGAGGCCATGTACAGGTATGATGCACCGAGGAAGCTATGGTTGCCAAATTGTTTCATGGTTTCTAACATCCATCCTCAGACTGTACAGTTGCAGTTCTATATATATATATATATATAATGGTGGAATGATGCCAAAGGATATATACTTCTTCAGGTGTTATAGGTATCAGCGTAGCAGAAAGGACAGGTTGATCACACACCCCCTCTCTAGTTTTTCAGAGCTTTTCTATACTGTAAAATTGATTACGTTGATCTTCTGTAATCTCGGAATAAGTGGTATATTCAGTGATATGCATTAATGTGCAGAAGTTACCAAATACCTTTGACGTAATGATCAATTCCTAATGACGAGTAGAATAGGAACAACTTCTAGGGGAGAAAAGGCACTGTTGTAAAGAATTGTTCATTAAAAGCACTACCTTTTTGTTTTGCTCCATCCAAAGGTGATGTTATCCAAGGCCACTGTTACCAGACACAAAGCCAACACAGTGTACATTTTGGGTGAAGATGGAAAAACATGCAGCCCATTCTAATTCTATTATGCAAATACAATTTTTTTTAAAAAAAACAATCACTTTTTGTATAGCCTTTAAATAATTATTTAGTTATAGTAACCCCAAAAAGGGGCCAGGGTAAACCTAGGAATCAGAGCAAATGACATAGCAGAAAAAAATATTTCTAAAATTTTGTGTACAATTGTGAAATGAGTCCAGTAAACTAATGGATCAAACACTGTCTTCCAATGCAGTTAAAGCCAACCAATCTGAGCAGAACCTTGGGATTATCAGTAAAGTTCAGCTACAAAAATGTAAATGCCGCACTTGCAAACAGAAACATCTACATTTTCCCTGCAATACTTTGTAAAAATCTTAAATGAAACATGGCTACTGATAATTGAAGAAGTTAGGATAAGGGTAGGACCTTCATAGTCGATATGGAAACATTTAAAGAATGTGTTATCGAAGGCTTTCATGGCCGGAATCACTGGGATGCTGAGTTTTCCGGGCTGTGTGGCCATGACAGGAGAGAATGCTTCTGGAACATGACCATAAAGCCCGGAAAACTCACAGCAACACATTTTAGAGAATGTAAATTTATTTTAATCTCTAATTTAAGCAGATATCTTGATCTTCATAGACATAGGTAATTAATGTATGCAAGATTCTGTAAAATAAATAAATCTATCAATATAGTATTGGATAATAGATTTTCTAAAACAAAAAGAAATGCACAAAACACTTGAGAGATGTTATGAGATGAGACAAACTTCTGGTCATATTACTGGCTAGCCATTTAAGTGAAAGGAATTATGTGTTGTTTTGTGCCAGGAGCGACCTGCAAGTCGCTTCTTTTTTTGAGAGAATTGGCCGTCTGCAGGGATGTTGTCCAGGGGATGCCCGGATGTGTCACCATCTTGTGGGAAGCTTCTCTCATGTCCCCACATTTTTTATTTATTTTATAAATTCGATTTGGTAGACCGCTCTCTCTGGAGCCCAGAGAGGTTTACAACATAAAATCAATAAAAACATCAATAAACAGATAAAATGAGAAACTGGAGCTGACAGATGGGAACTCACCCCATCTTATGGATTTAAACCGCCGACCTTCAGGTCAGCAGTTAGCTGGCACAAGGCTTTAACTCATTGTGCCACCGCAGCTCTAGGGATTATGTTAACAAATGTGATCCACAGAGGCAAATTTGATTTGGCTTGCACAAAACATTAAAATAGTTCATAAAATTTAAAAGTTTTCAAGCTTCCCTTTAAGCAGCCTTTCAGAGGGCCTGTATTTATTCACTATCAGACTTGCTTTTCAATCTAGAGTTGGTTCAGAAGATGGACCATATGTTTCTAAAATATTTTATGACTGGCTTGTAAACTGCTTTGAGCAAATTGGAAGAGGCAAGACAAAAACGTATTAATTACTCAATGCATTTTGTAATAATCTACACTTCAACTCCCTTTTGAAAATAAATATATTCTTGCAAAGATGGAGGCAGACAGATTATGGGGAAATGAATTGCATAGTTTTTATCTGCATTGTGAGACTGGTTTGCCCACCCTCAGAATTCCGGTCGAATCATGAGCTCTATTCGTTTTTTCAGAACTCATTCTTGTATTGATCGTTTCCCTGAAAACCATTGTATTCAGTGGTCATAGATTGAGATTTTTTTCCCCAAAACACCTGTTTTTGTGTCAGATAATCTGTTTAAATTGTTGTAGAAATTATGCAATAATTCATGATTTGCTTTACAAAAATAGTATCAGTTGAGATTGTATTTCACCAGAGAGGCCATCAGCAAAATGGGTTATTATGGTCCCTACCTTAGATGTGGCCTTTTCAGGGTCCATGTGGTTTGCCTCAGTATATACACTATTTGTAGTGTCACGGTATCTGGCTGTTCTATAGGTAAATTCAGGGTTTTTATTCTGGACTGTTTCACCAGCAATAAGAATAACATTTAAGTCAATGTTTATTTATCCAGTACCAAACTATTTGGACACCTAGCATTCCTTATCAGTTGTTCTCAACCTGTGGGTCCCCATATGTTTTAGCTTTCAACTCCCAGAAATCCTAACAGTTGGTAAATTGGCTGGGATTTCTGGGAGTTGTAGGCCAAAACACCTGGCGACTCACAGGTTGAGAATCACTACCTTAAGTAGTATGAATTGCATTTTCATTAACCCAAGCGCAGAGCTGACTAGTTGATGAGTATATGCTTTGCAAATCTAGTATCCGACAAGTGAAAAACAATGCGTGGGGGGCCTTTATTTTATATATTGAAAATTTATTGAATTAAGACCTGTGTTACCGAGCTGTTACACATTTGGCCCTTTGGCAGCATAATTGAAATTTTGCTAAAAGTCAAGCTTAATTGAATTTTTTAAAAGGCAGAGAAAGGGCTAGCTCCATTGTAATCATCAAACATAAATTGGTTTCAAGTACAGTTTTTGTATTTCACAAAATAAAAGGTACCGTGCAGGTAGTTAAAATATTGTCCAAGGTGCTCTTTTAAGAGATAGTCTTGGGAAATGCTTATGTATAAAATATGTACATATATAAAATATATACACAGTATATAATCTATAGCTCTGAGAGCTTCTAAGTCAGGAATGCTGAATATTATAGTATGTTAAGGTCAGAAAAAGAGGGTTTGTGTGTGTGTGGGTGTGTGTGTGGGTATGCATTATTAAAGTGGGTATGAGCATGCACAAGTACACACACACACACAAGGTTTCTTTTCCCTTTCCCCTCCCCTCAGTACTATGAGATACATCGTTCTGGCGCTTATGTTGTACCTTTGTTTTCAATTACTTTATTTCATTGCTGTTTATATATATATATATATTTTGATAGTGAATTATCAAACGATGTCAACTGTTTAAAAGTCCTCCAATCCCCATATTCTTCACTTTGTGCTTTGTCTCTTGGCAGCTATACACTTTTACAGAAATAATAATAATAATAATTGGAAAACGTTGGAGTTGTATGAAGGGAACACAATAGGCCCTTTTGCTTTTTATTGTCCCCACTTATAAGGAAAAATAGGGTTGCTCAGTTTTGTGTGATTGCTTCTTTTTGTGGCGTTTCATAGCAGCTCACTCCAGACTCCAGCAGTTGTCGGCAGTGTTGCGTGAATCCACAGCGCACTTTTGTCCAGATCTATTTACTGTTTCTATAATATCTCGGTTCCAGCACCCATCATTTTACCCAACACTCAGTAAATATTCTTTTAAAAGCGAGAACACTCAGCTACAGCAAAGTGTGATGAAACTGAAACATGTGATTAATTCTTTTTAATAATATATATCACTGGACAGTCCTCCTGTAGAGTTGAATATTTAGTTCCTGTAGTATTCCTGAACATAAAAACAGAACGCTGGGGGAAATTTCTGGTATAGCCGTCTTCCTCTGACGTTTTAGTTTTTAATGCATGGGAAGCTTTTTTACAAGAAGAGGCTTTTAATTTCCTATTTGCAGAGCTTTAATCATGTGGTTTTGCTCTTGCTTAACTTGAGGAATTTCTAGCCTGCTGATTTTAGACCTGTTCCATTTATACATCTCAATACTCTGATCAGATGAGTCTCAAGATAATTGTAAAAGGAGACGATTCTCTCAGAGTGATCTGCACAAGGCAGTACCAAAGATGTAGAAGTCAGGTTAAGTTAGGAGTATTCCAGTCCCCCGGATATCAGTGGAAATGTAATAAAGGTAGATATTTCATTATTAGAGCAGTCATACCAGAAAAGGGAAAATCATACATTTCATGTATAGTTTGTCTTGCAGTTTGTGAACTTAATGTTCTGGGAACCTGAGGCTAGAAATATGAAATACTCCCCTTTTTATAGCGAGTGATAGGGCTTTATTATCATCTGACCTTTATTTATTTTTTAAAGCACAATTTGAATATTTCCCAGTGGCACTGGATATGGGCAGAGCATTGTGCCTAATGCTGAATCCCTCAGTGTAAAGTGAGTTTATGTATTTACAAATCTTTCAAGGTTGCTGTGGGTATGATCACACTACGAAGCACAGCAAACACAAACAAGCAAAAGGTGCTGAAAATTTTGTAGCCTGCTCGGCTTCTAAGCCGCGCTTCGACTTCATTTCAAAGATTAGAAATCAGGAGTAAGAAACCTGAAATGTGAACCCAGGTATTTCAACCTGAAATGCATTCTTTAAAATGAATACAGACCATACGTAGTTCAGGATTGGCTGATAATTTTTTTAACACATTGTATTTTTGGTACTGCAAAGTGCAGGTCTGCCACTACCCTGAATTTGGGTCTTTTAAAAGCTTTTTCCTGTAACCAGGAATTCCTGGGGTGTAGATCATTTGTACCTTGTTTACAGCTGCAAAGACTCTCATGGCATCTTGTTACACACCTTCTCGCTCATTTTCTCAGGGTTTGCATGCCTTTTTATTTCTATACAAAGAAATAAAGCATTTGTTGAGCATTTATTTGTGGGATGTTAAGAATGAATCTCTAGATTGACTGTCAGGAATCTGCAGCAGTGTGATACAACAGTAACTATGTTGGGATGCTATTTATTTCTATATACGTGGCAATTTTTTTAAAGCCTGAATGAGCATGGGCCCATTTGTCAGTCCATATTCAGAATAACAAGTTTCGGCCTCCTAACCCTACCAAGGACCCAAGGCCGTATCAAACCCACACTCCAAGTGGTGGGCAGAGCTCCTTGATTTACTATTATTTCCCAAGAGGTGCAGTGATCAATTTAAGCAAGTCAGAGATTGGTACAAGCTTCAGGATTTGTTCAAATCTAACTTAAGTATAGCATTTGCTATACTTAAGTGAGAATACTGTATCAGAGCCAGTTACTAGTGCAGGCCTGGGCTTCAACTCCCACAATTCCTAACAGCCTATCGGCTGTTAGGAATTGTGGGAGTTGAAGTCCAAAACACCTGGAGGGCCGAAGTTTGCCCAGGCCTGTACTAGAGTCTCAGGATCCATCTCCAATGTAGAAGCAATGCAGTTTGTCACCAATTTAACTGCCATGGCTCAATGCTATGGAAACCTCGTAGTTTTAGTTTGATGTGGACTAGCCCTCTTTGGCACAGAGGACTAAAAACACTCTAGAACTCCAACTCTCCTGGTTCCATAGCACTCAGCCATGACACTTAAAGTGATGCAAAACCGCATTAATTCTACAGTGTATATTCACCCTCAGTCTTCACCATGATAGGGTTGTTATAAGGGACAGTTTGAGACAGAATGAAGCCTGATATGAGAAAATTATATAGGTTTGGGTGTAATTAGAAAACCCGTGAACAATTGAAAGAGCCTGCTGTATACAATGCTTTTTCAGGTTGTCCTTCCTCCAATTGCTATTAATTGTTTGTGTAATATTTTATTTTGCAAAAGCAAGTCACTGAATATCAGGCTTCCATTTCCATTCAAAATCTGACCGCTCTGCATGTAAACTGTTCTGGCCGAAGGTGTACTGCTTGGGGCCCAGGGGAGAGAGCTATGCAATCCTGGCACCTTCTATAAAGTTCCCTATTTTTTCTTGGATGTTATTTTTCAAATTCAGAGTTTGCAATGCAAAACTCTTTTAGAATAACGTGGAAAGTGTCTGGAGTGGGGATGACTATGTTATTTTAATAAATTAAATTCATTTATTTCTAATTCTTTTTGCCCAAAACTATCAGCACAAAACAGGGTATATTGAACTTTCTAAAAGTTTTATCTTGAAATTATATTACTAAACAGAGAATATGGACTACATATGGATTAAGTTAATTTGAGAATCCATCCCCATTTTAATTTTGTAATTTATCATTTTCTGCTTTATGGGTTGTTTTTTTTTACATACTGAGTTATAGTGCATTTTATTAACATTATGTACATACTAATTGCTTTGTGTTTCAGAATGCTAGTAATTGCTTTGTATATTAAAGTGATCCTTGTGAATTTGTGAATTATTGTCAAAAAGTCCTTTTTCTTACTGTAAAGTTTGTGGTATGAACTGTCATAACACCCTTTTTACACATTTATGTGCAGACACATAAACATGCTTTTGAAATCTTTTTGAGGTCTCTTTTTTCAGACATGGGAATAATTTCTCAATGGCTTAGTTCCAAATAGCCATAAAGTGCAAAAAAAATGCACTTTTAAAGAGGACATTCCTTGCAATATATATGTGCTACTATTTGTATTTTGCTAACGGGAAACTGTCGGAGTTACATTAATCTTTACAGTTGCAAATTCTATGATAGAATAACAAGTTATGATTGAATTGTTGTATTGTTTTATCCAGCAGTGTCCAAGAAGGTATGTAGGCACAGTGTTTTCAAAATTTGACTGATCCGGGGGTTCTCCTACTGAAACCTTTAGATTAAACATGAACACAAAGTGGTTCTAAAGTTTGTGCTCACTGGCCATAAGTTAGCATGATCAACTGTGAACAAACTTTCCAGCTCCCTGTGATGGATTCCTTAAGTAGGGTTGCCATTTTTTGATATAAGAAATAAGGGACATTTACGGGATTTTTCACAAAAATAAGGGACACTTCATTAAAATCTTGAAACGCAAACATTAGGTAGAAATAGTTAACAGAATAAGATAATGATTGAAACTCACAAAAGAAACTGACTTATACTCTCTTAACAGGACATGCTATGTTTCTGCATGCTTTTTCATGCAGAAAAAACATTATTAGAACTACCTAAAATTGTCCATCTGTATTTAGTACTTGACTTTGCTGACTTTAAAAGTGCACTGTCTAAACATTAAAATAAAATAATTTTTATAAGACAGTACATCTTCATGATTATTATGTCAATAGTTAATGGTATAGTATAGTATGGGATGCACAGCATTGTATAGTATTGGGATGCACAGCTAGGCCTATTTTAAGAGTAACTCTCAAGCAACCAGAAACCATCTTTATCCAACATGATCCAACATTCCCCTTGGGTGATGGTTAATTAGTCTACTGTACTTTGAAAAAGTCCTGTATCGCCTCTTCCTTCCAACGGGGACGCAGGCTGCCCTGCGAGTTGGAATCCCCGGGCAGGCATTGCCGTGGAAACCACAGAGCGCACCTTCCTCTGGTCAACCCCGCCCAGTCCTGCTAGTCAAAAATAAGGGACAGGGCCTGAAAATAAGGGACACACATTTTAGGGCCAGAATAAGGGACGTCCCTTAGAATAAGGGACATATGGCAACCCTATCCTTAAGCCATGAATGCATGGCTCTCTAATTGTCACTGACTAATTCCCAGAGCTTAGAACAGACCATGTTGGCTGAGGCTGGTGGGTTAGGAGTTCAACAACATCACAGACTCCCCACTCCTGAGACATTGAACACTGATAAACAATGTACACAGGGATCATTTAGAACCAAAAACTGAAACTTCTACACTGTAGAATTAATGCCATGGCTCAGAGCTATGGAATCCTGGGAATTGTAGATTGTTGAGATACCAGCACTCTTTAGTAGAGAAGGCAAAACTGCAACTCCCATGTTTCCATAGCATAGAGCCATGATGGTTAAAGTAATCTCAAACTGCATCCATTCTACAGTGTAGATGCACCCTCAGTCTCTCAGGTGATGCCAGATCCCTTTGTATACTGTAAGTAAGTGCACTTTATTGATTAGCCCATTTGCCGTATCAAAAACACATACAGTACAAGATAAGTTAAAATAAACAAGCTGTTAACAAGGTCCCGATCCAAATCAAATATCTGCACCACCTCTACAGTTTACCCCACTCGACTCTAAATATGCAGTTCTCAGCTGTGTTCCTTTAAACGTTGGCATTCTGGCTAGCCAATAAAAATGTAGTTTTAATTGTATATTATATACTGATATTCCAGACTATTGCCACTATGTCTTTTAACTCTAAACCTAACCCCCCTCGATCAACACAGTCTTCGATAATAAAAAGCAGGATATGCCTTAGGGCAGGGGGACTCACACTTGTTCAGCATACGAGCTACTCTTACAGCAACCACGTCCAAAACATCGACCTGCCCCTGCCGCCGCGCGCTCCCGCCACCGCGCATGCTCCTACTGCTGTTTTCCGCCCGCGCAGTGCTTCCGCCTGCGGGGCATTGCAGGAAGGAGAAAGCACGAGGCGGGGCATCCATAGGGAGCGCTCCACCCAGCCTGTCTCGCCGGCAACGGAGGCTGCACAGCTGCTTCTGGATGAGAGAGGCAGGGCGCACCCTCCAGAGGCCCTGCCTCGTGCTTCTTCCTGCAATGCCCCGCAGGCGAAAGAAGCACCGCGAGAGCAGAAGCCAGCAGCATGAGCGCGGGTGTGCGCACGCATGGCAGGAGTGCCCCATGCGGCTGGTGAGGCCCAAAGAACACCTGGATGAGGGCCGAAGATCTACTAGTAGCTCGTGAGCTACCTAATGAGCACCCCTGCCTTAGGGGCCTTTCCAGACAGGCCCTATATCCCAGGACCTGATTCCACATTTTCTCCTTTAAACTGGATTATATGAGCACTCTGCCAGATAATCTGAGATAAACAGAAAACCTGGGATCAAATCCTGGGATATAGGACCTGTCTGGAAGTGACCCTAGTTAAAATATATATATGTGGATTTTTGAAACATTTTAAACTATTGTTACAAGTGGGATCTTAAAGCTTGCTGGTGCCCGTGGTAGGTGCTTTCCCTTGCATAAACTACCAATTGCAAGACAGATTAAGTGCGTAAATTAGTCTTTCCAAACAAATTGACTGTAAAGAATAGGAGATGTCATCTATAGTGACATTCTTTTCTGAGGAATTTCAAGCATCCCCTTTAAGTGAAAGTAAAACCTCTTGGACAACTCACTACAGGAAGAGCTGGGATGAAAGTGAGAAATAGTCCTTGGAGATTCCGTATGTCTCTGAAAAGGAAAGCCTAGGGCAGGCATCCCTACTCCTATTAGTTCAAATAATCTGAGGCAGAAATGACAAAAAGTGGTTCAGTAGCATGTACTGTACTGCCAGCTGTGTAACTGGAAGGGGAAAATATTTTTATTGTAAGCATCTTTATAAAACACTTCAATGAAAAGCAACAATTAGGGCCTGTATAGGGTTTGTCCCTGGATCATCTCACTTGGTTATAGAAGTGTCCCTATGAAGGTCAGTGTGGTTTCCTGTTATTTGGAATGAAGATAAAAGGACACAACATCCAGTGCTCCTGGTTATAACAGTCCTGAACTCTCTCCTGCCTTTTTTTCAGGAAATAGCATGTAGTTTATTATACAAATATTTTATTATACACAATTATCTTTTTCAGTTCAATGATCATGGCAGTTTTTCATCAGACTAGTTTAAGGGTTTAGACTGGATAAAAATATAATATATCTATCCCAAACAATATAGTAAGCTAGGAAAGAATACACATATCCAAGAGGAATGCAGATGGCACACCCTGTCCACAGTAATAATTGATCAGATTGGCAATTCTGGTTTAATCTGGCTTTTACCAAGTAACATGTGAGACTTACTCTTAGATCAGGCAATAGAGGACTATGGGCTTCATTTCTCAAATACGCTTTTAAGTCAGGCAAAGGGATTTGCGCTCATGGAGCTGCCCTTGGAGATAGATCAGAAACTGCAATGGGTGCAGCTACTTTGCTGACAGAAGCATCATGCAAAATCAATACACCAGTTTTAATTGCACTGACTTCCAATACGTTTCCAGCCTGAATTCAAGGTGATGGCAATGGCATTTGAGCCCCTAAATGGCTTGGGGCCTCACTATCTGTATATGCACCTTCCTGGCATTAAAGGTCTCCAGGAAGGGCCTTCTGATTTCTAACAGCAATACGCTATGCGAGGACATAGGACAGGGCCTTCCCTGCTGTGGCATCCCATGTATGGAGCACTTTCCCTTGGGAAACATGACGTACCAACATTGCTTCTGATTGAAGTCCATGTGAAAACAGTTATTCATGAAAACCTTTGCAGCCTAATTTTACTGGAAATATTTGTAAAAGGTTAAAAACGTATTAAGCAATAAAAAAGACATCAAAATGGTTAAAATGCTTAATACATTTTTAACCTTTTACAAATATTTTTATTTATTTTTTAATTTAAATTGGTTATATTAGTTTTATCATACGTTGCCCTGGGAAGGGGGAGGAGAGGGCCTGTGGTTCCCATGGTCCCTCATCAGTAGTCATAATGGATGACTTGTACAACTCCCACTATATAGCACTTAAGTATCTGCCTGCCTTTGCTTTAAGTTAACAAAGTATGTCAGAATGCATTGATTACTCAGCAGCACCTTGAGTGCATTCAAACAAGGCACTATAGGGAAAACAGAAACACTTTCAAGATATGCCCATCATCGTTTTACTTGTACATCTAAAATGTCTAGTGCTATCCAATGGAAATGGCTACTTTCCCTATCTAGGATGTACCTGATGGCAAGTACAGGTTTGGTATCTGTGGGATCATGTATTAAATGCTCCTTAATAGCCACCATGAAGGCCCCTCCATTCAGCAAAGGTCCTAGACCAGAATGGGTCTGACTTGTGGCTCATCCACTGTTGTATTCATTGGGGTCAGGGCCGTAGCCAGGATTTTGTTTCGGAGGGGGCTGAGTTTGGTTCGGGGGGGGCTGAGACTGGGTGGAAGAGGGTCTACCCTAGCAAACCTTTTGTATTGTTATCCCAATAACCCCATTAATGTGGGATATAATGAGCATGGTGATCAGATCATGATATGAATAAACATACCAGTTTAAATAATGTACCAGTAAGGCCTTTTCAGACCACCCTGAGAATTTCGGGGGCTGAAGTATGGCTACATGCCTGATTGGGGTAAATATATATTTCCGCCATTAATTTTAAAAAAGGTAATTTCTTGATTTTTCCCTTTCTATTGGTTCCTACTGCGGCCTGTCAAAGGTTGTCCCCTCCACAGTTGTCCAACTCTTTGTTTCTGAAGAAAACAACAAAACAATTCAATTGCACATAATCTCATAAAGTATTTCCTTTGCAATTGTCACAATCTTTTTCTTCTTTTTTAATCACAAGAGTGTACTTGTTTTCACTGTTTCATTTCCACCTTGTTCATCAACTTATATTATTCCACACCAGTGGAAATCATAAATAAAATGTCATTATTGTGAATCTAATTGAATTTTGCGCTTATTCTGTGCCAAAGTGTGTTCTGCTTCCTGCATTGGTGCCAAATTTCTGTCTGGGAATCATTCACTGAGTCATGTATAATTTTGTTAGTCTGAGATACTACTAACAATGATTTTTTTAAAAAAATCAGTAATGGCTGGGACTTCAATTAATTCTTTGCTCTGTGTATACTGGGGAGGTGATAAACAATGGAAATATTATTTTTACTACAACTCCCTGGGTGCTCTATCCAGACAACAAGCTGTCTTGGGGATTCTGGGAATTGTAATCACATGGTCAAGTTGACAGGCATAAGCTGGCAACAAATTCACAACTGACTCAATCACAGATCTCTGTTCCGGACATTTCTCTGGGCTTTAAATATATGCACATCATGATTGCTGTCGTAGAACACCTCATGTACTGCAAAAAGTCCTTTCAGCATCTTCAGGAAGTTCTGGTCCCGTTCATAGCGGAGGCGGCATGATAACAGGATCACAGTCTGGTCAGTGCAGAGGTGGTCCAGCGTCTGGAGAAGAGCGCCAAATGTTTCTTCCAGATAAACTATGTCTGCACCCAAAATGACATCATACCCTCCTGGAGAGAAGCTCGCTAAATCTTGTCCCCAAGTCAGTTCTTTGACCACTGCTCTTGTCTGGAGGTCGGTGGGCACGTTGGCCCCAACGTTAGACTCAAGGAGTGCCAAGGCCGCCTTTCTGTCTGTGATGGTGACGTGGGCACCTAATGTGCACCCCCCAAAGAGAAACAGAGTTAACACACGGCTTTCCAAAGGTACAAAACCACACAAACCACAACACTTAATTACACATGAATAAAGGTGGTGGGCTTTTCTTAAAGCGTTGACAGTGGTCATTGCATAGCCGCATTCAGCAAAACCAGACAAACACACTTTTGATATTCAATGGTAGGTAAGGCCCTAGCAGAATACCTCTCCCTATCTCTCCTTTCATAGATATGCTGATGGAGGCACTATCCCACTTTAACCAAAGGAGGAGCGTAGCATTAAACATAGCAAAATGTAATCCCGCATACCATCAACCGTAGTTAAAGATTTCAAGAGATATTACATGCACCCATTTTCACCGAGGTGGTGAAACAAGGAAAGCTGCAGGGATAAGAGGTGTCAGCTTATTGCACGCTTGGTCATAGGGCAAACCCAAAGAGCCCTCCACATTTGGTGATTTGACTTGCAAATTGATTGAAGTGGGATCTCTCAGAATCCCTAGGTCTTCCCGTGTGACTCTGTGGTCAATCTCTACCAACTTCTATCAGAAGTTGACTACAGAGACAAGCTGGAGAAACCAATGGCTGCTAGAACACCTGTAAGAATTCCTAGGTCCTGAACATTGGTGAACTAGAGATTCCTAGAATGGTGTTCTCTCAGGTCAAAGCTATAGTGTTTTCCTATTCATGGTTTTTCCACTTTCGTGCAGGTCCTGTGTCCCTAATCCAGTGGTTCCCAAATTTATTTGGCCTACCGCCCCCTTTCCAGAAAAAAATATTACTCAGTGCCCCCTAGTTTTTATTAATTATAAAATAAATATAATATTTTAAACATTAAATAGGGGCATTCAAAAGGGGCATGCATTCAATTAAATATAATATTTTACTAACATTAAATGCAGGGGGCATTCAAAACAGCATTCATAAAATAACAACAAGGTTGGAAGCCTACCTTCCCAAACCGGGCTCCAGGAGCAGCCGGACCATGAGCAGAGGCGACGACCGGCGAGGCAGCAGCCAGGGAAGGTACAAATCACGTCTGCGTGGGCGCGTTCCAGGGATTAAGTAGCCAGAGATTTGGCAACAGGGAGACTCACGGACATGGGATTTGATCTCAGCGAGGTGAGATTTGCGTTGAGTTGCTGTTGCTCCGAAACATTCGGAAGTGGGTAATTTTTAAAAATATTTTATTTTAATTTATTTTATTTTTTTTATTAAAAGCTTAGGGGGCCATAGGGAAGGGGCTGGGGGGGGCTGTATACGGCCCCCGGGCCCCCAGTTGGACAGCCCTGAACTAGAGATTCCTAGAAAGGTATTCTCTCAGGTCAAAACTATAGTGTTTTCCTAATCATGGTTTTTCCACTTTCGTGAAGGTCCTATGTCCCTAATCCAGTGGTTCCCAAACTTATTTAGCCTACGGCCCCCTTTCCAGAAAAAATATTAGTGCCCCCTAGAATTTTTAAAAATATAGCAATTTATATTTAATATTAATGTTTCTATAAATATAATTTATTAAAAAAGCATGGAATTGGGCATACAGGACCAACATAAAATACTGGGAAGTTTGGGGAAAATATACGTACATACCTTGACATTTGGGGGTTGCTGTTGCTTGGTGCATTCTGGGCACAGAGCCGACGGAGGCTCGTGCCTCCGGTAAGCCCGGCAGGCGATGGCAGCCGGGTGTGGGAAGATCCCCCACGCGGCCTGGACTTACATGGAGCGGCGGCTGCTTTGAACTGGGATATATGGCAGTGTGGACTAAGATAACCCAGTTCAAAGCTGATATTGTGGGATTTCCTGACTTGATATTCTGGGATATAGAGCTGTGTGGAAGGGAATATGAAGGGCAATAGAACTGTGATATATGGCAGTGTGGACTCAGATCAATTCCTGTGGGATTTCCTGCTTTGAACTGGGATATATGGCAGTGTGGACTCAGATAACCCAGTTCAAAGCAGATAGTGTGGGATTTCCTGCCTTGATATTCTGGGATATAGAACTGTGTGGAAGGGCCCCCAGAATATCAAGGCAGAAAATCCCACAATATCCGCTTTGAACTGGGATATATGGCAGTGTGGACTCAGATAACCCAGTTCAAAGCAGATAGTGTGGGATTGCCTGCCTTGATATTCTGGGATATAGAGCTGTGTGGAAGGGCCGTTAGACTCCAGTTCCCAGAGCCCCTGACTAAGGGACAAGCTGGGGGAGGCCTCTGGGAATTGAAATCCCAAACACCTGGAGTTCCAAAGGTTGGGATCCTCTCAATTCAGTAGTTGACTGAAGGAGGAAAATAAAGGGCTCTCTGAGAGCTCTGTTTTGGGGGGCAAAGGGAACTCGCGGCGAGGGAGAAAGCAAAGGAGAGGGAAGCTGAGAAGGACAAAGGAATGACAGGCAGGCAGGCGCTGAGCTCCTGGGCCAGACAGGACACGCCTGCTCCTTCCTCTCTCTACACGCAGGGCGAACAATGCCGCGGAGGGGAAGTCGGCAGGGAGGTGGGGGAGGCCTGGCTGTTGCGGGTGACTCACTGCCCCCCTGGATCGCTCCAGCGCCCCCTAGGGGGCGGTACCGCCCATTTTGGGAATGACTGCCCTAATCTCAGCAAATATGGAGGGCTGGGTGTATATGCCCCAATTCATTCATCCCTAGAAAACTATCACCTGGCACAGTATGACTACCATGTCTGTGGGGTGATGTTTCCCTGGACTTCATGGGGCTATATGAAACCTTGGATAACAGTGCACCCTATTAAATGAAGGACTTTTGGTGTAAAAGTACCACGGATATGTGCAGGAGGATCTAGCAAACAAACAGGGAGGGCATATTCTGTCAGATGGGGATAAATGAAAGCACAGGTGCCAGTCATATGGATTTTGGGTTGCAACTGTACTCCAGAAATCTAATCACAAGAGCAGAGGTGCTCATTAGGTAGATCGTGATCTACTGGTAGATCTCGAAGGGCGTCCTGGTAGGTCTCGAAGGGCATCCTGGTAGATCGCAGGCAGATCGCAGGCACAGTGTGTATGGCTCCCATGCCATTTGTGAGGAATGCTCAGGGGCTTATTATACCCACATTTAGTTGAACTCAGTCTTAAAATGTATTATATGGCTCTCACTGAAATAAATTTCCAAATATTTTGCTTTTATGGCTCTCTGAGTAGTGGGTAGGTAGATCTTTGGGACTTGGTTGTTTTATAAGTAGCTCGCATGCTGGAAAAGTGTGAGCACCCCTGCACAAGAGACTATTGTAAAACTAGATACTAAATTTAAAAACTGAGGACTATACATAGAATATTTATTATAACATATTTGTTGAAAAGCTGAAAAGACTAAAGACTGTGTCTGAGATCCTCACTGTGAATGACTGCAATGTCGAAGCTCTGTACTCCTGGTTAAATCTGATGGTGCCTTCCTAGTCTGCTTATTTCAAGGCATCCCACGAGAAACTGTGTGATAGAAGAGAGATAGAAGTCATTTTCTAGCCCCCTGCTCCCAGAATTTCAAGACCCTTTGGTTTGGGCATGGCCAAGTTGCAAAAGTAAAGTTGGGGGGTCACATTTGGTTGTCAACCATAAATACGGAGCCTTCACAGTTATGAGATGTTAGTGCAACTCAGTATCTCATAACCGTTAAACAGGAAGCCAGCTTTAACAAAAGAGTCTAGCAAAGAATGGAAAATAACTGCCTGCTATATATAGCCTGCCCATCCATCACCCACTTCCACAACGATAATGAAAACAACTAATAATATAGTGAACATAACTTGAATGCCTACCTCAGAATAGCTGTCTGATATGGAAATGAGATTAAACACCCAACATTCACTCCAGTTCCCCAAAACTCACCAAGTAGTGCGGCTACAATTCCCAGCAAGCCAGTTCCAGCTCCTAACTCAATCACCAAACGCCCTTGGAGATCAATGCCTCCCATCTCCAAGAAAGTACACAACACCACAGCCTGGCCAAGAGGAAAGAAATAATGCAAGGTGTTGTTGTTATTATTATTATGTTTATGTTTGTTTATACCTCATTTTTCTCTCCACAAAGGAGACTCAAAGCGGTTTACATTAAAAGTGTTTCAATACAATGTTCCATCCACAAATATACAAATACTAGCTGTCCCCTGCCACGCATTGCTGTGGTCTTCAGAAAACAGAGGAGTTCCAGGCGTGGAACAATAGAGAGAAGGGGCAGATGGAAGGAACACTGATAGATGGAACAGAAGATAGATTGGTAGAACCTAGGTAGGTAGGTAGGTAGGTAGATGGATGGATGGATGGTCAGACAGACAGGTGCACGCACATACCTTTAAGAACAAAGGGGGTTGGACTGGGTGGCCTTTTGGGCTCCCTTCCAACTGGTTGGCCACCTGTCAGGTAGGCTTTGATTATGTCTTCCTTTACTGCACCGGGAATGTGGCGCAGCTGGCTAGGAGTCAGCTGCATAAGATCTCTACTGACCAGGTCATGAGTTCGAGGCCTGCCCGGGTCGGGGTGAGCTCTCGACCAATTGTGTAGCTCGTTGTCTGTCTATATATGTTGTATGTCTATGGCATTGAATGTTTGCCTGTATAGGTGCATTGTGATCCGCCCTGAGTCCCCTGCGGGATGAGAAGGGTGGAATATAAATGATGTAAATAAATAAATAAATACTGCCAAATGGGGTTGGACTGAATGGCCTTTGGGGCTCCTTTCCAACTGGATGGACATCTGTCGGGAGGGCTTTGATGGTGTCTTCCTTTACTTAAAAAAGTGGTTGGGCTGGATGGCCTATGGGGCCCATTTAACTGCCATGGCTCAATGCTGTGGAATAATTCCATGGTGTAGACCAGGCAGGGGCAAACCTGGGCCCTCCAGGTGTTTTGGACTCCAACTCCCACAATTTCTAACAGCCAGTAGGGTGTTAGTAATTGTGGGAGTTGTAGTCCAAAACCCTGGAGGACCCAAGTGTGCTCTGGCCTGGTATAGATCAAACACCTCCCATAAGAACATAAGAACATAAGAAGAGCCATGATGAATCGGACCTCAGCCCATCTAGTCCAGCATTCTGTATCACACAGTGGCCCACCAGTTGTACACGGGGATCTCGAGCAGAAGGGAGGGCAAAACCCTGACCTGCTCCCGACCCCCCACAACCAGTACCCAGGGAAATCCTGCCTACCTCAACCAACTCCGAGGTGGCACTTGAATGTCCTTTTCAGTAACTACCGATACACTTGGTATCCATGAATCAGTCTAATCCTGCCTTGAAGTTGTTCAGGCTGACAGCTGTCACAACCTCTTCTGGAAGTGAGTTCCATAACCCAATGACCCTCTGGGTGAAGAAATATTTCCTAATTTTCCAACCTTGGAGCTTCCCGTCTCTGCCTTGACTCCAGGCCCAGTTTTTGGGGTTTTAAAGTCCCTGTCGCTATGTTTTTTTGGTGTTTTTCTGAGTGATGGTCACTTCTTAGGTTAGTAGGTGTGTTATGGGCAAATTTGGCATCAATACTTCCAGTGGTTTTTGAGCTGTGAAGTCACTAAAATGAACAGAGCATTTTTATATACATAGATTGAAACAGAATTAAGTATCTTGCTTTCCCGGGAAGAAGGGAGCTCCAGAGTCAAGGGGCAGGGTCCTTCCTACCAACCAAGGATTAAAACAAATGATCCAATACAGAATTTCCCCCCTGGCTCTTATTGCTATTAATCTTCATGAAACTCCCATGTGTGATATAGCATCTCCCGGAATGTCATATTTGGTGCTGGTTCCCGTAATAAAAAATTAATATAACTGTCATGCGAGTTTCTTTGGCCTTCCAGGAAAAAATCATTTCTTTAAAAAGAGGCTTGCAAATTAAACAGGCAAGGAAATCTTAATACTGGGAATGTGGCGCAGCTGACTGAGTGTCAGCTGCATAAGATCTCTCTGACCAGAAGGTCATGAGTTCGAGGCCTGCCCGGGTCGAGGTGGGCTCTCGACCTATTTGTGTAGCCTGTTCTCGACCTTTGCAACCCGAAAGACAGTTGCATCTGTCAAGTAGGAAATTAAGGCACCACATAGTGGGGAGGCAAAATTTAATTGATTTACGAGGCCATAAAGATCTCTAGGAATGTGCACTGAGGAACGCTGAGGAAAGGACGCTGAGAAATGAAGGAGTGCGACAGCTCCCCCTGGTGGCCAGATGTTAAAAATTTGCCTCTATCTGTGTGTCTGTCTGTTGGTCCAAAAGGCATTAAATGCATGCCTATATGTGTTCATTGTAATCCGCCCTGAGTCCCCTGCGGGGTGAGAAGAGGGGAATATAAATAAAGTAAATTAATACTAGGAACATTATTTAACTTCTGCTAAAATAAATTAGCACAAGTCCACTGGAAAAGACTCACCCTTCACTTTTTAAAAATAGACTTTACTAATAAAGAAGGCAAAGCAGAAGAATAGGCAGGATGAAAGAGAGCACAAGATTTCCGGCCATTGGTGGGACTTTTACTAAGTTAGAAGTAGCATCTTGATGAAAACCAGGACACTAGAATAACATACTTTCTCAAGAATAAGTAACAATGAATTCAGTGAAACTTATTTATTTATTTATTTCCCGCCTGTACCGATCCCGGTACAGGCGGGAGCCAAGCTGCCCTTTCCCCGGGCACCTCTTTCTCCTCTTCTCCCTGCCCTCCTTCCACCAATGAAGGGAGGAGTGCGGCCCCTTCAACAGTTAAGATACATTAAAATACATTAAAACAGTTACCTTAGCATCATACACATTCATTCCAGATTAAAACCATGTTCAGTCCATAAAAGCATTGGTCCTCTTCATCTACTTTCTATTTAAAATCCAGTCCTAAAATGCTGCTTAGTGCTGGTGAGCAAACGCCTGGTCCCACAGCCAGGATTTTACTTTTTTCCTGAATGCCAGGAGGGATTAAAATGGTTTATCCACATGGAATCAAACTGAAACTACCAAAAACTCCACTGGCAAAGCAGCTGCTGAAGGACTGGATTTGACAGAAAAACAGGGACAGAATACAGGATATTGTTTATAATAGCTTTCCTGATGCAATACTGGCTGGAAATCATGGATACTTCCAAGACCAAATATGGGTGGATGATGATAAAAACAGTGAACTACCTAAACACTGAGAATACATTCAAAAATTCCTGTGTTAAGATTATGCTTGTAAACAGGAAATGTAAGTCAGAAAGTTTCTACAAGAATTCAGAAGCTTTGTTTCATTTAAAAAGAAATGATTAACATCCTGGACTAACCAAGTCCTATGAAAAATGGTTGAAGGACTTAGGTATGTTCTCTCCGAAGGGGGGGGGGGGAAGTCAATTGAGAGATGGTAATATCGCCACCATCAAGTATTGATTGGAAAAGCTGCCACATGGAGGAGGTGGAGCAAAATAAACCAATTCAATGTGTTTTCTGTAGCTCCAAAAGATAAGGCCTCCAAACCAATGAGTTCAAATTCCGTATTGGGCACAGAACAGAGACCGTGCTGGTCTCTATCACAGATCAGCTCCGCTGCCAGTTGGACCAAGGTGGGTCAGCGCTGCTCGTGTTATTAGACCTCATGGCAGCATTTGACACAGTAGATCATGCATTATTGACCCGCCGTTTAGCCGTGACGGGAGTTAGGGGGTCTGCCCTTAAATGGGTGGCCTCCTTTCTTCAAGATTGGGGACAACGGGTAGAGAGGGGAGGGGTGGTCTCGGGTAGGGTCCCACTTGAATGTGGGGTCCCTATCCTCTCTCCTCTGTTATTTAACATCTATATGCATCCACTGGCCCAACTGGTGCATAGTTTTGGTCTGGAGTGTCATCAGTACGCTGATGACACCCAGCTGGTGCTGAGGATGGAAGGCCGGCCGGACTCTGTACCCGATTATTTCCATCGATGCCTTGAAGCCGTGACTGGGTGGCTACAGGCCAGCAGGTTGAAGGTGAACCCATCGAAGATGGAGATCCTTTGGCTGGGTCGCCGGGGGGGGGGGGGGGGAGCTCCAGCTGCCTATTATGGATGGCGAAGCAGTTTGCCTGTCATCCCTTGTAAAAAGCCTGGGGGTCCAATTGGACCCTCTGCTTACGATGGAGGCTCAGGTCTCCACTGTGAGCAAAGCAGCATTTTTCTATCTGCGCCAGGCAAGGCGGCTGGCACCCTACCTCTCCGGTAACGACCTAGCTAGGGTGATCCAGGCCACGGTCATCTCAAGATTAGACTACTATAACGCCCTCTACATCAGCCTTTCTTTGTCAGTGATCCGGAAACTCAAGCTAGTGCAAAACGCTCCTGCTCGACTGCTGGCTGGAGTGTCACTGAGGTGTCACATTACACCAGTCTTACAGCGTTTGCACTGGCTTCCCATCGAGTACCGGATTGCCTTCAAAGTGTTGGTGTTAACCTTTAAGGCCCTGCATGGTCTGGGGCCAGCATACTTGAAGGCCCGCCTTTCCCCGCATATTCCCCAGAGATCACTACGGTCTGAGGACCAAAATCTTTTAGACTTCCCGTCAGTTGGAACCTGTCGCTTGTCATCTACTAGACGGCATGCCTTTTCGGTAGCAGCGCCCAACCTATGGAATGCCTTGCCGGAGGTGGTCCGAGCAATAACAGACTTGTCGTTCTTCCGGAGGGCTTGCAAGACTAACCTCTTCCGGCAGGCGTTCAATCTTTAGAGGCTGCCTAATCCACATGCTTCTGTCTTAGTATAAATGGTTTTTATTACGTTTTAAATTGCTGTTGAATTATTGTCTTTGCTTGTTTTGCTTGTGTTGTGAACCACCCTGAGCCTACTGGGAGGGGTGGTATACAAGTTGAAATAATAAATAAATAAATACTAGCTGAACCCGGCACGCGTTGCTGTGCCCTATTTAGGAGATGCGAGGCAGTCTGGGAAAGGGTTGGAAATGATGTGGGCATGTGTTTTGTGTGTGTGTATATATGTGTATGTTTGTGTGTATGTATGTGTGTGTGTATGTGTGTGTATATATGTGTGTGTGTATATATGTGTATATATGTGTGTATATGTGTGTGTGTATATATATGTATGTGTGTTTATATATGTGTGTATGTGTGTATGTGTATATGTGTATGTTTGTGTATGTGTGTATATGTGTTTGTATGTGTGGATGTGTGTATATATGTGTGTGTGTATATATGTGTGTATATATATGTGTGTGTATATATGTATGTGTGTATATATATGTGTATGTGTATATATGTCTGTATGTGTGTGTAGATGTCTGTGTATATGTCTGTGTATATGTGTATGTGTATATATGTGTATGTGTGTGTATATATGTGTGTGTATATATGTGTATATGTGTATGTGTATATATATGTGTATGTATGTGTGTATATATATGTGTATGTGTGTGTATATGTGTATGTCTGTGTATATGTGTTTGTATGTGTGGATGTGTGTGTATGTGTGTGTATATATGTGTTTGTGTGTATGTATCTGTGTATATATGTGTGTGTGTATATATATATATGTATGTGTGTATATATAGATGTGTATGTGTGTGTGTATATGTGTATATATATATGTGTGTATGTGTGTGTGTATATGTGTATATATATATGTGTTTCGTGTCTTCCCTCCCAGTGGAGGTGGGAGGGAAGCTGACCTTTTCCCGGCCAGCTCTTTCTCCTTCTCGCCCCGCACTCCTCCCTTCATTGGTGGAAGGAGGGCCGGGAGAGGAGGAGAAAGAGGTGCCCGGGGAAAGGGCAGCTTGGCTCCCGCCTCTGCTGGGATCCGGAGGACATCGCCGGAGCCAGGACGGTCCTGGCGGCAAGGGAGCCGGTGAGGAGGAGGGGGCGGAGGAGGAGGAAAGAGCAGCGAGGGGGAAAGGATCGCAGCCATGCACAGAGACTGTGATCCTTTCCCCCTCGCTGCTCTTTCCTCCTCCTCCGCCCCATCCTCTTCTCCGGCTCCCTTGCCGCCAGGGCCGTCCTGGCTCCAGCGATGTCCTCCCGATCCCGGTACAGGCGGGAGCCAAGCTGCCCTTTCCCCGGGCACCTATTTCTCCTCTTCTCCCTGCCCTCCTTCCACCAATGAAGGGAGGAGTGCGGGGCGAGAAGGAGAAAGAGCTGGCCGGGAAAAGGTCAGGTTCCCTCGCGCCTCCGCTGTGATGGGGCGAGATGTGGCTGCGAGGTGGCGGAGGAGGCGGCGGAAGAGGGGGGGATGGTGGCGCCCTCGTCGTCGCAAAGCCCCCTCTTCCAGTCCCTCTCCCGGGAGCGGCTGGGAGGGTTTGAAGAGGAAGGAGGGAGGGAGGGGGGTCGGAGTGCGCCTGCGCGTTTGCTCTGCCTCTGTCTAGCGCTTGCGGCCAGCACAGAACGGGAGGTAATGGGCGGTTTTTGGGGGCTGTTTTTGGGGGGGTTGCAAGGTAGTTTGGGGTGTTTTTTTGTGCTATGGTTGTACCTTGTGGTCTGGGGAATGTGTGTCGTGGGTTTTGTGTTTCTGGGGGGTATAGTTTGGCCGTGTATAAAGGACATCCCACGATGACTCGATTTTTATATATATAGATTAATTAAATATGAGGACTGCAGAGTACCACAAAAGGTGGTAAGTCCTTCTTTGTCTAAGGTCTTTAAGCAGAGGCCAAATATCAGAGATGTTGTTGTTGTGGACTTCCTGCACACTAGAGGTCCCTTCCAACTTTACAGTTCTATAATTCGAGAATGCCAGATAAGACTAAAGCCCCTCCTACACTGCCATATAATCCAGATTATCAAAGCAGGTAATCCACATTATCTGCTTTGAACTGAATTATGAGTCTACATTGCCATATAATCCAGTTCAAAGAAGATAATCTGGATTTTATATGACAGTGTAGAAGGGGCCTAAGGGAACAGCATGGGCCAAGTGGTTTCTTCATGAGAAGAGTCCGGCTTTCTCAGCCAGTTCTGTCAACTGCCCTCTGCTGCTTCTGCTTAGAGCTGTCTGTGGATCCAAGTCCATCAGTGTCGCACATGGACGGTGAAGCGACAGCTCCCCTGGTGGCCAGAAGTTGGATTGTGAAATAGCCTCTGTCTGTCTATATGTGTTGTGTGTCTATGGCATTGAGTGTTTACCATGTATGTGTACATTGTAATCCGCCCTGAGTCCCCTGCGAGGTGAGAAGGGTGGAATATAAATACTGCAAATAAAAGTAAATAAATAAGTTAGCAGATGCATGTGATAAAACAGACCTACCGCATCCCATACCACAGCAGCTACACCCAGCTGCTTCCAGTCCTGCTTGATCTGGATGGTGCGGTTGGCAAAATTGTATACAGAGGAAGACTGGTGTAGCTTTTGTGTCCCCCAAAGAGCTGAGTCGTCATAAGGAACCAAGGCCATCTTCTTGCCTATCAAGCCAAAGAGGAAAAAAAAGGAAGACTAAGTAAGATTCCAGTTGGAAGAGTAAGTTGAAGTGCTCTCTCTCTCTCATTTAAACATGCCAGTTATTGATTAGGGCAGTCTTTCTCAACCAGTGTGCCGTGGCACACTAGTGTGCCGTGACGGACCTCCTGCTGCGCCACGAGAAAAGCTCTCTGCCCCCCTTCCTCCCCCCTCCTGCTGAACTCCTGCTGCTTGGGGGAGGAAGAGGAAGGGCCGGGCAGTGGTGAAGAAAAAGAAGAAGGGACCGGGGCGCCGCCTCCTTCGGCCGTTTCCCCAGCCAGCCTTCAATCCGCCATGACTCCCACCATGACTCTCGCCCCTTGCTCGCTGAAGCCGTGTGGAGGAGGAGCCCGCCCACTGAAGCCCGTCCACCGCTCATGCTCCTCCTCTGTAGGAGAGCTGAAGCTGGGGGAGGGGGCGGGGCATGGCGCGGCCTGGCTCTGCCCCCTCCCCCGGCTTCGGCACTCCCAGTAGCTGCTCCAGCCTTGAGCGGACAGTGTCAAGCCAGCATTGCGCTGGTTCTGGCACCGCTGGCTTGGCACTGCCCCCTCAAGGCTGGAGCAGCTGCTGGGAGAGGTGAAGCCGGGGGTAGGGGGCGGGGCATGGCGCAGCCTGGCTCCACCCCTCCCGGCGGCACTCCCAGCAGCTGCTCCCAGCAGGCTACCAACCCCCAGCCGTTCTTTACTGTGTTAGAGTGTCATTTTGTGTCATTTTGGTTGGTGGTGTGTCCCCGGATTTTTTTAATGTTAAAAGTGTGCCGCGGCTCAAAAAAGGTTGGGAAACACTGGATTAGGGGTCTGTTAGTGTTAGTTTCCCTAACATGTGCTTCTGGGTTCATATTCCCTCCCTTCATCCACAAGGCTCCAAGGTCCGCCCTGACTTACTGAAGGGCTCTATATATGTATATGTATATATACATATACAGATGAGTCCCCTCAGGGAGATAGGGCGGGTTATAAACTATGATGATGATGATAATGATTATTATTATTATTTGCCGTTCTGTACTTCGTAGGGAATGGGCAGGGCCACACAAGCATTTCTCTGCAGCTGGATGGATGTGAGGTGATGACATCAGTGCTGGGATCCGCTGGGATCCTCCGAGAAGTTTCAGTCCTGCTCTAATCATTGTGTGTGGGCTTATCGGGATATAACCAGACACTACTCTGAGTCATATAGGATTGCACCCATTCCGAATCACAGAATCATACAGTTGGAAGAGACTCCAAGGGCCATCCAGTCCAAGCCCATTCAGGAAATGCATGATCAAAGCACTCCTGACAGATGACCATCCAACTATTTTCATTGCCTTCGCCTCTTTCTATCCATTCTATATATGTCTTCCATTTAGTTTTAATTTCTCCTGTTTTATCCTTCTGTGTATCCTCCCAAATTGCGTATGCTATGATTTCGGATTGGATCTGATCATAAATAAAGTCTGGCTACCAGTATTTAAAAAGTTATAAAACCAGGAAAGTAAATAAAAAGCAACACTTTTTAAAAAAAACAGGGGAATTCCAGACAAGATTAAATCAAGTCCAGCTAACACCCCCCAGCAAAGGAGCCATCCAGGCAGCAACCAGTCAGGCTTTGCAGCTGCAAGGCCATTCAATGCTAATCAAGGTGGCCTATTGCAACATTCACACTTGCCTCAATCAGACAAGGGTTTTTCCTCCCACCCTGGACATTCCACACACATATAAACCCCACTCCAAAGGAAGGGGCCTGAGGCTGTGAGGAATTGTGGGAGTTGAAGTCCAAAACACCTGAAAGGCCCCAGTTTGCCCAGGCGTGCTCTAGATCCATTTGCAGGGAGTATTTACAAACTAGCACTGCAGGGCAAGCTTGAGGACTGAACACAAGATTCAGCAATATATGAGGCTTTCCCCCAAATTCTGGTTTAACCTATAGCGAATCAGCGTTCAAAGCTTGGCCCCGCCTTCTCTGTCTCTCTGCGCGCGGATTGGTGCTTAGAGTGCGGCGCTCGCGCTGGCACGATCCAATAGGAAAGGCGGGTTCGCATTCCTTTGCCACGCCCACCCCTTATATAGGCACACTGCCGCGGACCCTGTAGGCAGAGTCAATCTCTCTCCTTGACTCCCTCCCTCCGCCCTCCGCGTTGCCATGGTTACCAAACAGACGGGAGAGGGATTCTCCTTTACTCTCTGCGAACGGGAACGAGGCTCCTTGCCGTATGGAGAACGGAACTCTCGCTGGCGCATGCGCACTGGAAGGGTTGAAAATTCCTTCAATTTAGGAGACTAGCGCGTTAGCGTCGCTCTACTTTTTTTTTTCCCTCAGCGAATCGAGGCGAGGGAAATAATCACAGCGCCACCTACTGGTCGGCGGATGTCGTTGCTTTGAGTTTTCAAAACATTCCTAGTTCAGGGCCAATGCTTGCTTCTGCTATTCAGGTGGTAAACACTTTTACCAGTAGGGTTGCCACTTTTTGATAAAGGGATAAGGAATAAGTACCTAAAAATAGGGAATTTTTCACAAAAAATAAAGGACACTTCATTAAAAACTTGAAAAATCAATTGATGATTGGGAGGAGGATGGGCCATGGATGATGGGATTTGCAGTACCTTCACTCACATCCTGAGACCAAGGTTGTTGCAATTCCAAGAGTGGAACTGAAAGGGACGTAGGCACCCGCCTCCTCAGTGTTGGGCTGCAGACCAGCGGTGGCTGGGAGAGCCTTCGCACAATTAAAACTCGTGTGCCAACTGCGACCATACCTCGTGAAGTCTGACTTGACTATGGTGGTCCACGCCTTGGTTACCTCGCTCTAGATTGGATTACTGCGATGCGCTCTACGTGGGGCTTCCCTTGAAGACGGCCCGGAAGCTTCAGCTTAGAACATAAGAACATAAGAAGAGCCATGCTGAATCGGGCCTCAGCCCATCTAGTCCAGCATTCTGTGTCACACAGTGGCCCACCAGTTGTACACTGGGATCTCAAGCAGAAGGGAGGGCAAAACCCTGACCTGCTCCCGACCCCCCACAACCAGTACCCAGGGAAATCCTGCCTACCTCAACCAACTCCGAGGGGGCACTTGAATGTCCTTTTCAGTAACTACCGATACAGCTTGTCCAACGCTCGGCTGCCAGATTAATAACCGACCGGGGCAGGTTACAGGGAGCGGTCGACCCCCCTGTTTAAAGAGCTCCACTGGCTGCCGTTTATTTTCCGGGCCCAATTCAAGGGGCAGGTGATTACCTACAAAGCCCTAAACGGTTTAGGACCCGCCTGCCTTTGCGACCGGCTCTCCTCCCACGAACCGGCTTGAGCCCTTCGCTCCCCGGGGGAGGCCCTCCTTTCGCCTCCACCAGTTTCACAGACCCGGTTTGTGAATACTAGGGAGAAAGCTTTCTCCTCTGTGGCCCCCCGACTTTGGAACTCCCTCCCGGGAGAGATCAAGAATGCCCCTTCACTGGAAGCCTTTAAGAGACAATTGAAAACCTGGTTTTTCCGCCTAGCCTTTGGAGACAAGTTCCCTCAACGCCCGCTTCTTGGATTTCCTTCCCCTTTGCGACTCTTCACGTTTTGGCCCTACTCCATTTATCTCCCCCAGTTTTTAAACATCTTATATGTACATGCGGCCCGCCCTCTCGTCTTCTTTTTTCCTTTTGTTTTAGATGCATTTGTTATTGTGTTTTGTTAGATGTATTCATGTTACTGTGTTTACTGTTTTTATTGTGTTTATTGTTTTTCTTGATGGCTGATATTTTGTGATTTGTGGTTTGGGCTCGGCCCCATGTAAGCCGCTCCGAGTCCCCTTTGGGGAGAGGGAGGTGGCTTATAAATAAAGATTATTATTATTATTGGTTCGGCAGCCCATCATTTAAGGATCTTTATAAGGAAGTCTCAGGCATTTAAGTAAAAAGTGTCACTTGTGTCTTACGCAATTGAGGGAAGGTCTTAAATACATAGTCATAGATGCTATAAGTGGAGTACCCTCAGTCTAGCCAGTAGAGCAGTGTTTCTCAACCTGGGAGTCGGGACCCCTGGAGGGGTCGCGAAGGGGTGTCAGAGGGGTCGCCAAAGACCACCAGAAAACACAGCATTTTCTGTTGGTCATGGGGGTCCTGTGTGGGAAGTTTGGCCCAATTCTAATTTTGGTGGGGTTCAGAATGTTCTGTGATTGTAGGTGAACTATAAATCCCAGCAACTACAACTTCCAAATGTCAAGGTCTATTTTCCCCAAACTCCACCAGAGTTCACATTTGGGCATGTTGATTTTCATGCCAAATTTGGTCCAGATCCATCATTGTTTTGAGGCCACAGTGCTCAAACTACAACTCCAAAACTCAAGGTCATTGCCCGCCAAACACTTCCAGTATTTTCTGTTAATCATAGGAGTTCTTTTGTGCCAAGTTTGGTTCGAGTTCATCATTGGTGGAGTTCGGAATGCTCTTTGATTGTGGATGAACTTCAAATCCCAGTAAGTACAACTCCCCCAATCCCACCATTATTCAAATTTGGGTATGTCGGGTATTTGTATGTATGTATGTAATTTTGTGTTTTAAGTTTTTAATAATGTTGTTGTAATAGGTGTTAATTTGTATAGCATTGAATTTTTGTTGTAAGCCAGTCTAAGTCCCTCTATAGAGGTGAAAAGGTCGGGGTACAAAAATGTTAAATAAATAAATTTGTGCCAAATTTGAATGAAAATACATCCTGCATATCAGATATTTACATTACACTTCATAGCAGTAGCAAAATTACAGTTGTGAAGTAGCAACAAAACAATTTTATGATAGGGGGTCACCACAACATGAGGAACTGTATTAAGGGGTCGCGGCACCAGGAAGGTTGAGAAATACTGCTGTAGAGGATGAAAGATTCCTCATTCCCAGGAAACATGGTGGGTGTTTATTGGTGCGTTCAATTTACCGCAATAGTACATAACCCAATTCTCTCAATAAATCCCCAATAAAATACAGTGGGACTTTAGTACCTGCCAGGGTTTAGGTAAGAAGACCTCCCATTAACACCCAAACCCTGGGATACTCGGGTGCCATTATACTCAACTCATGGGTGATCTCTCATGGCCAAGTATGAGTGTTGTTCAAAGGCAGAGTCTTAGCAGTGGATCCGTAGATGACCATGAAGATCTATTCTGGATTCACATAGTCTTTCACAATGAGGACATAGGGTTCCAGATGGATAGCAGCTGCAAAAAGCAGTTGTTTTTCCCTTCCAAGTTGCCTTAAGCACATTCCTTGAAGGGGTGGGGCTTGCTACAGCAGCTCCCAGCTGACTCACATCCTGCCAGGTGGGAGGAGTTAGCCTAGTTTCTGTTCTTTAAATCAGTCAGCTAACTGTCCTTGTGAGAAGCAGATCAAGCAGACTACTTTCAAATAAGGAATAAAACAGAAAATAAATAAAGGAGAAAGAAAGGAGCACTGGTAAGTTCCTGGGGTAAATTTGTTGTTTAGATTCTAGTATTGCTTTAGGTCTTTGTTAGCAGATAGAGCATAAACTTGTAACAAGTCGGAAAAGAAATATCCAAAGACTTGTAAAAAATTAAATTAAGTAAATTAAGACCACAACAAAACAGTTAATCTACAAAAAAACATATTAATAAGAAATGGAGGTAGTCAGCCAGCAGTGGGAGGGGGGGTTCCCAGTGTTTTGCATCGAGTGTCACATGTATGACTATCTGCCTGCCGGGCAGAAGTCTTGGGTGTGCGTTCGCTGCAGTGAGCTCCTGGCTCTCAGGGAACGTGTTTCTTCCCTTGAAGCCAAGGTAGCAGACCTGGAGAAGCACAGAGAGGAAGTGAGGCTGGAGGATAAGATCTCCAGAGATGCAATAGGAGCATCCCACTCCGTGATGAGCAGCCCTCCAGCTGCCTTGGAAAATGGGGGTCTTGGGCAGGGAGAACATCAGTCTGAGGAAGAGGGACCGGCTCCCTCAGTTGGGACCCCTTTCTCAGAGGCTGTGCCCATATCTTCGTGCACCGAAGATACTTCTCGACGGGTGGTAGGAGGTGGGCTTCTTGTAGTAGGTGATTCGATTGTCCGGAACATAGAAAGCTGGGTTTGTGATGGACGTGATGACCGCATGGTAAATTGCCTGCCGGGTGCAAAGGTTGCGGACATTACGAGGCATCTAGATAGGCTGGTAGATAGTGCTGGGGTGGAGCCAGTGGTCGTGGTACACGTTAGTACCAATGACATTGGGAAGGCTAAGCGGATGGTCCTGGAAGCCAAATTTAGGTTGCTAGGTTGAATATTAAGGTCCAGGACCTCAAAGGTAGCATTCTCGGAAATGCTACCTGTTCCACACGCAGGGACAGCCAGCCAGGCAGAGCTCAGGAGCTTCAATGCGTGGATGAGGCAGTGGTGTCGAGAGGGAGGTTTTAGATTTGTTAGGAACTGGGGAACATTTTCAGGAAAGCCAGACCTGTACAAAAGGGACGGGTTACACTTGAACGAAAATGGAACCAGACTGCTGGCGACTAATATTAAAAAGATTTCAGAGCAGCTTTTAAACTGATTCCTAGGGGAAAGTCGACAGGAGCTGGGCAGCTTCCGGTTCGAGAGGGTGAAATGCCAAGTATGGAGGACGAAATCCATACACAAATGGCTGAGTCAACAGAAAAGATAGATAATAGTAGTCGAGAGGTAGGACATGGTAGGCCTTCTACAAATTCTCACAAACAGCCAAAGTTGAAAGTGCACCAGAGAAATAAATATAAATGTCTGTACGCAAACGCTAGAAGCCTTCGAACAAAAATAGGGGAGTTGGAATATTTGGCAAAAGAAAAAAATATTGATATTATTGGCATAACAGAAACCTGGTGGACGGAGGAAAACAAATGGGACACAAAAATTCCAGGTTATAAACTCTGGAAAGACAGGAGAGGGAAAAATGGTGGCGGTGTGGCCTTGTACATAAATGAGGAGCTAGAATCTCATGAATTAGAACTTAAAGAAATTTCAAACTCACCTACAGAAACATTGTGGATAAAAGTCCCAGGACAAAAACTAATATAGCACTAGGGATATGCTATCGCCCTCCCAACCAAACTCCAGAGGCAGACTGCTATCTGGAAAATGAAGTTAAACAGGCCTCAAAAAGAAATACATTAGTCATAATGGGGACTTCAACTATCCCCAAATAGATTGGCCAAATTCTTGTTCTACGCATGAAAGAGAGACAAGGTTCCTCAACATGCTAGCTGATTATTCCCTTGAGCAGATGGTCATGGAACCAACCAGGGAAAGGGGATCCTGGACTTGGTGCTAACTAATGAACAAGATCTCGTTCAAGATGTCCTTGTAGCTGAGCCCATAGGTACCAGTGACCATAACACAATAACCTTCAACGTAAGTTTGGATAGCAAACTGTCAGTGAAAACTAACACGGAGACATTAAACTTTCACAAAGGGAATTTCACCAAAATGAGAAAAATTGTAAAGAACAAACTAAAAGGAGCAGTAAAAAAATCAAATCCCTCCAAAATGCTTGGAAACTGTTTAAAAATACCTTAAAACAGGCCGAACTAAAATGCATTCCAATAAAAAGAAAGAGGCATGGAAAGTCCAAAAGGACACCAGTATGGCTTACAAATGAAGTAAAAGATGTGATTGGAAAGAAAAAAAACTCATTTAAGAAATGGAAGGCTCTTCCTACCGAGGAGAACAGAAAGGAACACAAGCTCTGGCAAACTAAATGCAAAGCAACAGTCAGGAAAGCCAAGAGAGATTTTGAGGCACACATAGCAAAGAATATTAAAAAAAAACAATAAAAACTTCTTTAAGTACATCAGAAGCAGGAACCCAACTAGAAAAGCAGTTGGGCCACTCGACGACAATGGTCAGAAAGGGAAAATCAGCGAAGACAAGGAGATTGCTGAGCGGCTAAATGACTTCTTTGCCTCCGTTTTCACACAGGAGGACAGACAACATATGCCTGCAGCTGAGTCAGTTTTTTCAGGGAGGGAATTAAATGAATTAAACCAGATAGAGATAAACAAGAAAGATGTTCTCACATGCCTTACTAAACTAAATGTCAACAAATCACCAGGTCCAGACGGCATCCACCCCAGAGTTCTTAAGGAACTCAAGTGTGAAATTGCTGAACTTCTAGCTAAGATATATAACCTTTCTCTAAGATCAGGCACTGTACCCGAGGACTGGAGGGAGGCAAATGTAACACCGATCTTCAAGAAAGGATCCAGAGGTGATCCAGGAAATTATAGACCAGTCAGTTTAACCTCAGTTCCAGGCAAAGTGATGGAAACCATTATTAAAAAAAAATTACTAGGCACATAGAAGAACAGGCATTTCTGAAAGAAAATCAACATGGTTTCTGCAAAGGCAAATCATGTCTTACTAACTTGTTAGAATTCTTTGAGGGTGTAAATAAACACATAGATAAAGGGGACCCAATTGATATTGTTTACCTTGACTTTCAAAAGGCTTTTGACAAAGTCCCTCACCAAAGGCTCCTAAATAAGCTCTTCAGCCATGGAATCAGGGGACAGGTCTTGTCCTGGATTGGAACCTGGCTAAACTGTAGGAAACAAAGGATGGTAATAAACGGACATTTCTCTGGGTGGAAAGAGGTGAGAAGTGGCGTACCCCAAGGTTCAGTTTTGGGTCCGTTACTTTTTAATGTATTCATTAATGATCTGGATGTAGGAGTGAATTCTGAGGTAGCAAAGTTTGCAGACGACACTAAATTGTTCAGGGTAGTTAAAAATGAAACTGAATGTAAAGAGCTCCAGAAAGATCTCTCGAAATTGAGTGAATGGGCAAAAAAGTGGCAAATGCATTTTAACCTAAACAAGTGTAAAGTCATGCACATCAGGGCAAAGAACCCCAAATACACCTACCAATTGATGGGATCAAAGCTTTCCGAGACAAACCAGGAAAGGGATCTTGGGGTTTTGGTGGACAGCTCAATGAAGATGTCAACCCAGTGCGCAGCAGCAGTGAAAAAAGCAAATTCTATGCTAGGCATGATCAGAAAGGGAATCGAAAATAGGTCAGCAAATGTTGTATTACCTCTCTACAAATCGATGGTAAGGCCACATCTGGAGTACTGTGTACAATTCTGGTCACCGCACCTCAAGAAGGATATAACGGAACTGGAAAAGGTACAGAAAAGGGCAACAAGAATGATCCAAGGGATGGAGCGGCTCCCTTATGAAACCAGGTTGCAACGCCTTGGTCTTTTCAGCCTTGAAAGACGGCGTTTAAGAGGTGACTTGATCGAAGTGTATAAGATCATGCATGGGATAGAAAAGGTGAATAAAGAAAAACTGTTTTCTTTGTCACAAAACACTAGGACTAGAGGGCACTCCCTGAAGCTCCAAGGTAGGAAAATTAGGACTAACAAAGGGAAATATTTCTTCACCCAGAGGGTCATTGGGTTATGGAACTCACTTCCAGAAGAGGTTGTGACAGCTGTCAGCCTGAACAACTTCAAGGCAGGATTAGACAGATTCATGGATACCAAGTGTATCGGTAGTTACTGAAAAGGACATTCAAGTGCCACCTCGGAGTTGGTTGAGGTAGGCAGGATTTCCCCAGGTACTGGTTGTGGGGGGTCGGGAGCAGGTCAGGGTTTTGCCCTCCCTTCTGCTCGAGATCCCCGTGTACAACTGGGGGCCACTGTGTGATACAGAATGCTGGACTAGATGGGCTGAGGTCCGATTCAGCATGGCTGTTCTTATGTTCTTATGTTCTAAGGTGGTCATGACAAGGATATGCATGGCATACCTTCCTTTCGGCACATTTCTCCCTTTCTCCTTCTATTCATGCCTCTTCAAGATCCGTAGCACCATTGGTACCAGGTGCCTGTAAGTTTTCCAGGCTGTAGGGCCATGTTCCAGAAGCGTTCTCTCCTGACGTTTCAATTGGCCACCTTGATTAGAATGTAATGACCATTGGTACTGTTACAATATATAATAGTGTAGGACAACTGTGTCCTTTATATAAAATGGCAAAATCAAGGTTTGTTTTTTGGATTTTAAAAAGATACACTTTCAAACTATGGATGTTGAAATCTATAAATGCAGAATCCATTGATATAGAAGGCTGACTGTATATGCAGACACAGAGCAAATGTTTGTTGTATAATACCCAAGTTAAACATTTAGCATTATACTGGCTTCATACAAAATACAGTACCCCAGTGGATGCCTGAAATCACAGATAGTACCAAATCTATAAATACACACACAATGCTTTTTTCTGTACATACATTCCTGTGATATAAATGACTTCATGTCAGGAGCGACTTAAGAAACTGCAAGTCGCTTCTGGTGTGAGAGAATTGGCCGTCTGCAAGGATGCTGCCCAGGAGACACCAGGAATTTTTTTGATGTTTTACCATCCTTGTTCTCTCATGTCCCCACATGGGGAGCTGGAACTGGCAGAGGGAGCTCATCTGCGCTCTCCTCGGATTCGAATCTATGACCTGTCGGCCTTCAGCCCAGCCGGCACATTGCGCCACCGGGGGCTACTTTATAAATGACTAATGGGTGGGTAGAGTAGACAGCATATTGAACAATGAGATGATTCATGTATGGTGCAGGATGGCACAAGCATTCCTTGACTAAGAAAAGAAAATGTGGTTTGCATAGGTTGACAGGCAACATGAAGCTACACACATACACATGTGGATATGTACGTGATTCACAGTAAAGGCAATAAAATAAGTGATCTGTGAGGAAGGGCTGAGAATATGGAATAACGGATGTGATTGTCTGTTAGAAGGATTGTCTGTTATGTTTAAATAAGCCAGTGGAGGTCAGAGATAAAGATATATCTTGGGAAATGTGAGTTATTGAACTTCAGTCACACTGGATGTTCCATTGTGACAGTCACAATGGAAGTCATTAAACTGTATGTCAGCCTTCTGTTTAGTAAATTATTTTGTACTATACACTTCTGCATAAAATAATTGGAATGCTTGTATTCAGACACATGGTATCTGTGGTGGCAGCAGTTATTCGGGAATGGCTGTGTCCAGTGGTGGTGTTAGACAAATAAAAGTCCCACATAGGGACCATGAGGCCATGTAGATGCCCCCACATCTAATGACATAGCCGTGGGACAGGATAAGGTATTCATATTTGGTAGCAATTGGGGGACAGATAGAAATAAGACTCACAATTGGAGACAGAGGTGAGGTAAGTGGAAGTCCTCATAATAACCCTTTTAACCTATTGTCTTATTTCCTTTTTCTCCTGCAGATTACATAGAAAAGCAGTATTCACAATTCCCACTAAACATTTTTTCATAATAAGTAGGTTTTAATTTGTTTTCAAAAGAACAAAAAACCCCCAAACTAACAGTCCAAAAAGGGGGAAAATAAGGATATAATATGTGGATTGTGGAGCCATGTTAGTTAATTATTTATTTATTTTATTTATTTATTTATGGCATTTTACCCCGCTCTTCTCAACCCCCGAGGGGGGACTCAGAGCGGCTTCCAAAAGGCATAATTTGATGCCTACATCACCATTGCAGTATAAAACACAATATAAAACCCTCCAGCATTTGACACTAAAATACATTAAAATACAATTATATTCACACATCCTATGCATTCACCTATGTTAAAAACAGTGTTCCATCCATAAAAGCATTGAGCCCTATTCACCAACTTTCCATTAAAACTACTAAAGTGCTGTCCTGTGCTACTATGCGAATGCCTGGTCCCACATCCAGGCTTTCACTTTTCCTGAATGTCAGGAGGGATGGAATTGATCGTATGTCGCTAGGGAGCGCATTCCACAGACAGGGAGCCACCACCGAGAAGGCCCTCTCCCTCGTCCCCACCAGCCGCACCTGGGAAGCCGGCGGGAGTGAGAGCAGGGCCTCCCCGGATGATCTTAAAGTACGAGGTGGGACGTAGCGGCAGATGCGTTCGGACAAGTAAGCTGGGCCAGAACCGTATAGAGCTTTAAAGGTCAACACCAGCACTTTGAATTGAGCCCGGAATTGGACCGGCAGCCAGTGGAGCTGACACAACAGGGGGGTGGTATGCTCCTGTATGTAGCTCCAGTTAGTAGTCTGGCTGCCGCCCGTTAGACTAGTTGTAATTTCCGAACTGTCTTCAAAGGCAGCCCCACGTAGAGCGCGTTGCAGTAATCTATTCAGGATGTGACCAGAGCGTGGACGACCGTAGCCAGATCAGACTTCCCAAGGTACGGGCACAGCTGGCGCACGAGTCAGTTCTATACATAGGTCTATTGTATCATCAGAAACATCGAGGGATGGGGGAATTATCATTATAAACATTCTTTAATAAAGGAAGTGAAGTGAAAGGAGAAGAAAAATATTCCAACTTTAATGGTTCTGGTCCAGCTTATCTGTCCGAATGCATCTCTCCCTATGAACCATCTAGGTGCTTAAGCTCTTCCGGAGAGGCCCTGCTCTCGGCCCTGCCTTCTTCGCAGACTCGACTGGCGGGGATGAGAGACAGGGCTTTCTCAGTGGTGGCCCCTCGGCTATGGAACGCCCTCCCTAGGGACATTAGATCAGGCCCTCTCCCTTCTAACATTTCGGAAGGAAGTCAAGACCTGGCTGTTTGATCAGATGAAATGTAATTATTTAATTGAGACCTTGGGAACGATGATGATGCAACGGAAACCGGTTTCAATAATGAGACGCTGAGATTTGTATTTTATATTTTTAACTGTAAATTTTTGGTTTTTATATGATTGTTTTATTAAGTGTTATGTATTTTATCTGTGGGCATTCGTTGCCATGTGTGCACCGCCTTGAGTCGCCTTTGGGCTGAGAGGGGTGGTATAAAAATATACTCCTTGGCATTACTTCGTGAATGAAGATTCTTAGGAAGGACTCATTCCACGCTTTTTACAAGCACGTTGATGACTAAAAAGGCCAATCTGAGATAGGCAAGTTCGGTTGCAGAAAGCACAGCAGAAAGTCTCCTTGGGTGATGTTGTTTCCAAGTTGCGGTTTTTTCTGCGTTGTCGTTTCTCTTCGAGACCTGTTCGCCGTGTCTTCTCGAAAGAGGCCGCAGCATTGTGGATAGTGCATCTCCATGCCTCCTGATGTGAGGCCAGGGTGGACCATTGTTGGTGATCAATCTGGCCAAGCCTGATGTTGTTTCAGGGAGTCCTTATATCTCTTTTTGGGGGCGCCTCTCTTGCACTGACCCGTGGCGAGTTCACCATAGAGTAGTATCTTTGGGAGGCGGTGGTCCTCCATCCTAGAGACATGCCCTGCCCAGCGTGCTGTGTTCTCAATAGCATGGCCTCAATGCTGGTGACCCCTGCTTGCTCAAGGACAGCAACATTAGTCACATAGTTGGTCCAGTGTATATTTAGGATTGTGCAAAGACAGCGCTGATGAAAGCGTTCGAGGAGTCGTAGGTGTTGGCGATAGGTGACCCATGTTTCAGACCCATAGAGGAGAATAGATAGTACGATAGCTCTGTACACACTGATTTTGGTGCTTTGCCTCAGGTGCTTGTGAAGCCTTCCGAATGCACTATATGGCCTTTGATAATCTGTGATCTATCTCTTTGTCAATCTTGACGTCTGAAGGGATGATGCTTCCCAGGTAGGTAAACTGCTGAATGGACTTAAGTACAGATTTGCCTATGCTGACGTGGGGATGACGGTGTTCTTCCTGTGGTGCGGGCTGGGTAGAGGACTTCCGTTTTCTTCAGGCTGACTTCCAGCCCAAACAGCTCTGCAGCTGCTGCAAAGCAGGATGTTAGGCGCTGCAGGGCTGCTTCTGAATGGGCGACAAGGGCAGCATCGTCAGCAAAAAGGAGCTCACGGACTAGATAGTTTAGAGTCTTAGTGCGAGCCCTCAGACGGCTTTAAAAATAAAAATATAGTTAGTAAATAAATAAATAACATCTTATCTGACAAAGAGTATCAAATTGTCATTCTAGATCTGCATTGGTTTATTTTATCTTCTTTATTATCCCTTCTTCTCTTCTAACTCTGCGTAATATTCCTTCTCCTTATTTTATCAGTTAACAAATTTGAACCTACAAAACATTTTGGTTTAATGTCTTCCCATGTAAGCTTAGCCATGTTGCTTACAAGGTGATTCATCCACAACTGCTACAGCCAAGTCATAGCACCACAGAATTGCAAAACTTCTGTTTTCTTCCATCAACCAGACTGCATTATAGAGATGTAAGCAATTCTGAGGCTTCTTGGGTTTGGTGCATGGTCAGTGAGTCAGATATAATCCTTAACCTCTATGGAAAATTAGGCAGCCATACCATAAGATGAAGGCGAGTCCCAACCTATTGTTTTGCTTTCCTAGCAGAAAGCAACAATACACTGTTCATCTTTGGTCTTGAGACAGATTCAGGATTTTGCAACAGTGACTCAGATGATGATTTGGAAAGGGCACAGGTGAGCTATGGTTGATTTTGGAGGTGCCCCCTTCCATCACATCTGTAAAATTATGTGAAAACATGAATAACATCCTTTGGTCCAGAACTATAACTTTTATAGTCCCTTACCATTAGACTTAGTAGCTAGAGAGTTGCAGTCTGGAAGGCCAAAGATTCCCCTCTTCTACCCCGGCTTCTTGATAAAGTTTTAAGAATATCCGCGATAACATCTTGTAATTTCATACCATGTTGAACAGCCTGGAGAAACATTGAATCTATGCTTTTTCTTTGCATTAAATTGTATTTAAGCTTGTTTTTAAAGATGATACTTCTGATGTAGGATCTTCTCACTCTCCCCCTTTGTCATTCTCGTAAATAATACGTTTCCATACCTACTTTTCTTTTGGAAAGAAAATCCTTCTCACTTTCCTTTTACCTTCCTCTTCCTGTTTCTAATTCCCAGTGTTAACTACCTGCCAGTGCCTTCTGAACCTACCATCAATAACCAATATTTTATATTTCTCTGTCAGTTCCTTACTAGTTTGCCTGAGGTGATCAGCTGCACATTTGCATTGCTGATAAATTATGTGTATAATAGTAACCAAGGGCCCCTGGTGGTGCAGTGGGTTAAACTGCTGAGGTGCTGAACTTGCTGACCGAATGGGTTGCCACTTCGAATCCGGGGAACGGGGTTAGCTCGCACTGTTAGCCCCAGCTTCTCCCAACCTAAAAGTTTGAAAACATGCAAATGTGAGATCAATAGGTACTGCTTCTGCAGGAAGACTTTCCGTGTCATCGCTCCAACACTTTGGAACGCGCTCCCTCCAGAAGTTCGTGTCCTGACTAGCTTGCTGGCTTTTCAGAAGGCCTGCAAGACCTTACTGTTTGAATAGGCGTTCGGCCCTTAAAACTTGCAGGCCCTCTGCAGTTATAACTGCAGGCCTCTGATGCCTACTGCCATACGTTGTCGGGTTGCTTGTATTGCTAGTATGATTTTTATGTATTTGTATATGCTTTTAATTGTGTTTTTAACTGTGTTTTTACTGTGTGGAAGTCGCACCGAGCCGGATGGGAGTGGCGACGGACAAATCCAAATAAATAAATGTGTTCCAAGCAGTCATGCTGGCCACATGACCTTGAAGGTGTCTATGGACAATGCTGGCTCTTTGGCTTAGAAATGGAGAAGAACACCACCCCCAGAGTCAAACACAACTAGATTTAATGTCAGGGGAAACCTTTCTAGGATGATCCTGCACAAAACACCTTATCTGCATACTTACCAAAAGCCATGAAGTGCATAGGTCAGCTAACACCTGACTTTGCAGGTCTGCACATTATTCCCCAATATGATGGTTGGCAATTTTGAAGGAGTCTCATTGCTAACAACACAATCGGTAGAAGGCCTTGAAACATGGTCATTACAAAACAAACCAGAATATGTTGAACTGTATAAACTATATCCAACTGCCTTGGAAATAAAGGGAAGAAGGTCACATGCAGGCAAAGTTTAATCTAGCTTCCCCAGTTAAGGTCTTTCCCTCCTAATATGTTTTGCCTTCTGCTTGGCTTTCCTTTTTTGCTCTTCTGTTGGGGCTTTTGTGAAGATGATTAATCCAAGAGACAAGATTTGGCAGATGTTTTAAAAACCAGATTCTGACAGAGCCTTTGGATTACAGGCTTTGGGCGTATCCAGATTGACTCTATCCTCAGAATATTTTTCTGTAGTAACTATTTCGCTGCTGTTTAATTGAAATGCACCATTTCAACTCAAGCTGTGAACTCAGACACACTTAACAAGGAGTAAACTACATTGGGCACAGTAGGATTTATGTTTATGTAAACATGTTGCCAGTGTGTGTAATTATATGTGGCTTGCATTGTGGTTATGCTTCCTGCCAGCCCGGATTACCCATAGGGACAACGAGGCCGTGGCCTGAGGCGCGAGCCAAGGTGGGGCGCCAGATCACGGCCCAAAATAAAATAATTTTTAAAAATCGTCCCTACCCCCCCCCCTTCCCTCTCTCTCTCATCCTCTGCAGGGCCTCAGCTTGCAGCATAGCCTCCAGCTTCTTCCTGTCCACTCGGAACCGCTCCTCGCCCCACTCGAGGCTGGCGGCGTGGGCCAAGCCACCGCCGTCATCAGGAAGCGGGGAGTCGGCACTGCGCTCGCTGTTGGAGCCCGTGTCTGAGAGCGCCGGGGCCGCCATCCTGAACAGCGCCGAGGAAGAGCTCCACTCGGAGGCGGAGGAGACACCCACCCCGTCGCTTTCAGGCAACGCCGCCAACACCGCCTCCCCGCAGCAGCAACAGCAGCAGGTGCCCTTTAGGTCTTCGCCTCTGCGCCTCCCTCCTGCGGTGGCTCCTCCGGGAGAAGCTATCTGTCCCCACAGCCCGCTCCCTCCTCCTCCTCCGCTGCCACCTCCGCCTTCATCCCAGCCATAAAAGCAGGTCTGCCCGGACACCCAGCCAGCCAGCCTCCCAAACCAAAACCGAAGCCCCGACAATGGCACCACCGCCCAGGGCCTCCCGCCTCCTCTTCTCTTTCTTCTCCCTCTTTTTCGGAGTGGGGCGAGCCTCCCCCACTGGAGTCCCCGAAACGCCCGGGAAGGTGTGTGTGGGTGGGTGGGCTGCCTGCCTCCCGAGGGGTCTTTGGAGGATCCTAATGCGGCGGTGCGAGGCGGGGGGGAGGGCATAATTCCAAACTGTGGCTTAGGGCGCCAAAAAGTGTTGATCCGGGCCTGCTTCCTGCACCTTGTCAAAATGTATACCTTCCAGTGACTTCATTGTTATTTGTGTTTTTATATTATACTGCCTCCAAGAACACCATGATAGGGTTTTCTTCTCCTTCTTCTTCTACAGCCTTGTAAAACAGAATGGAGAAAACCCAGGCTGAATCTATGCATCTTCACCAGAGTCTAATTGAATTCAGTACTCCTTATGTCCAAGTAGCAGAATCAGGGGGGCAATTAAAAATAAGATTTGTTGAGGTCATCAAAATAGGTATTTATTTGTGAGATGATTTCATTGTTGGAGTCAAATCTCTTTCCGCTGAGCCATTTCTTCAGGTTTGGAAACAAGAAATAGTCACTCGGGGCTAAATCTGGAAAATAGGGTGGATGAGGGAGCAATTCGTATCCCAGTTCATGGATTGTTGCCATGGCAACTGCATCTTGCATTGTCCTGGTGCAAAATAACTTTTTTCTTGCCCAAATGCTGTCGTTTCCCCCCCAAATCCTCATTAAATCGACCCAATAAGTTGGCATAATATACGCCATTGATTGTTTTACCCTTTTGAAGGTAGTCAATGTGGATTATACTGCGTGCATCCCAAAAAACAGACACCATGACTTTATTGGCTGACAAACCCACCTTGGCCTTCTTTGGCGCCGATTCACCCCGAGAAACCCACTGTTTTGACTGCTGTTTGGTCTCTGGTGTGTTGTGGTGGATCCACGTTTCGTCCACAGTTACGAAATGGTGCAAAAACTCATTCATATTACAGTTGAACAACGCCAAATACTCCTGCGAAATTGTCACACAATTGCGTTTGTGGTCGATTGTGAGCAAACGCGGCACCCATCTTGCGGAAAGCTTTCTCATACCCAAGTGATCATTTAAAATTGAAACCACTGAGCCATGCGAGATGCCTATGGCTTCCACAATCTCTCCCACTTTCAATCTCGGATCGGCCAATACCATATCGTGATTTTTTTCAATGTTTCGGGTGTAGAGACCTCAACTGGGCGTCCAGAATGTTCGGCATCTTTCGTGTTTGTACAGCCACAATGAAATTCAGTAAACCACTTTTTTTTACCATTGAAATTGATGGTGCAGAGTTCCCATAGTATTTATCAAGCTTAGCCTTGGTTTGAGTGATGGTTTTTTTTCTACAAAAAATAATGCTTAATGAGCACACAAAAGTCACTTTTTTCCATTTTTCTCCTCAAATCACGTGGTAGTCTGCTATCAATGGCTGTCAAACACAAACTAAATGACGCAGCTTGTTCAAATTTTGACAGGAGTCAACTGACAGATGCCTGTTGACAGGAGCAGTGTTGCCCTTTCAGTTAAGAGGCGGGAAATTAAAAAAGTCATGGACTTATTGACCCGCTCTCGTAGGTACCAGTTAACAACAATCTCATCCTGAAACTGAACAGAGTACTTCTTTTATTAATGATATCAAGAAATCATCTTTTAATGTCTCCTGTAGAGAAAAAGTTCCCTAATCATTAACAGCTAATATATATGGCAAAGATCTACATGTAATTGTTAGTCGCACTGAAAATAGACCAAGTGACTCAGTGGGGAGCTGGTAAATCAGTACTTATGCACATCCTATTGTTTAGCTCTAATAAGAGGTCTACCCAACAACTGGATTTAGGACAACGCTAGCTTTCATGCATCCAACACCCAGCCTGGCCTAGTGGTTTGAATGTCAGGAGACAAGATTCAAATCCCTGCTCAGCTATGAAAACTCGCTGGCTGACCTTGGGCAAGTCACATTTTCTAAGCCTCAAAGGAAAACAAAGGCAAACCTGCTTTGAACAGATACCGCCAAGAAAACATTGTGATTGGTTTGCCATCGGGTAACCATAGGTCAAAAATTACTTTGAAGGCATATAGAAACAAGCTTTCATAGTAATAGAAAGCCTTAATCAAGAGTATGTGTGGTCTTTATAAATATGTACAAGATTGATAGGTTTGTAGATTCTGTTTGTTTTGTCTTTAAGAGAGAGGCTATTTAGGACTAAGGATGGAATTCTGAAACTAACGAAAGGGAAGGATAATATGATTTGCTATCCAATACAGAGAGAGTCAGGGCCCTTCCACACAGCCATATTACCCAGAATATCAAGACAGATAATCCACAATATCTGCTTTGAACTGGATCATCTGAGTCAACACTACCATATAATCCAGTTCAATTTGGATTTTATACAGATGTGAAGAAGGAGCCTCAGAGGTTCCCCATCCTTGCTATACATTTTTCCATGAGTATATTTCAATGAACTACCTGAACAGACGTCTCTAGGTTTACGTTATAGTTGGGAAGGTCCTCTAGTACAGTGTTTCCCAACCTTTTTTGAGCCGCGGCACACTTTTAACATTAAAAAAATCCGGGGGCACATCACCAACCAAAATGACACGCTAACACAGTAAAGAACAGCTGGGGGGTGGTGGCCTGCTGGGAGCAGCTGGTGGGAGTGCCGAAGCCGGGGGAGGGGGGGAGCCAGGCCACGCCATGCCCCGCCCCCTCCCCCCAGCTTCAGCTCTCCCACAGCTTCTCCAGCCTTGAGCGGGCAGTGTGAGCGAGGGGCGGGAGTCATGGCTCCCGCCCCTCACTCGCTGAAGCTGCGCGGAGGAGGAGCATGAGCGGTGGCCCGGCCCTTCCTCCTCCCCCAAGCAGCAGGAGTTCGGCAGGAGGAAGGAAGGGGGGCAGAGAGCTTTTCTCGCGGCACAGCAGGAGGTCCATCACGGCACACTACTGTGCCACGCCACAGCGCTTGGGAAACACTGCTCTAGTACTCCAGGTCAGTCTGTTTCAATCTAGCAACATCTGGCAGGCTTCATAATCCACAATCCCTGCAATAAATGGTGTTTTGTGCAGGATCATCCTAGAAGTCTTGCCTGCTAATTGTAGATCTCTGAAGGCTGAAAAAGCTAATAATTGAGGACAGGGGCGGTCTAAGGTAATTTTACATGGTAAGCGAACATTATTTTGCCCCCCCCCCAAAAACATTATTTTGGCACCCCCCAACATTATTTTGCCCGCCCCCCTCCACGCGTGCCCAGAAGCTCTTTTCCACGCCTGGAAAGAACTCCCCAAAGTTGCAGCCGCAGTTTGAGGCGCGCGCCTCTGCCTCGCGCACTTCTCACCGAGGAGGAGGCCCCCTCCTCCGAGCTGCCGGGGAGGAGGAGGAGAGTTGTGCCGCTCCCCCGCCCTCTGCAATGCACCGTGGGAGGAGCCGGCAGCGGGAACCAGGAAGAGCAAAGAGGAGCCTTCGAGACCGCCGAGGAGGAGGCTCGGTAGGCAAAGGACGCCTGGCGGGCAGGGGAATGCGTCCTTTACCCAGATGGCGCCCCACGCGGCTGCGTCCTTTGCCTACTGGTAGGACCGCCCCTGATTGAGGACCCAACGGCATGGTGTTATGTTCACATTCCTGTACTAATAGCCTGCACATGATAAAAGCTCCATACTCTCATGTGTGATACATAGGCAATTAGATCTTTTGTTGACTCTGAAGAGATTTGCTGAAATAAAATTAAAAATTAAACACGAGTTGTCCTGGTCTGTGTCTGTAACTGGCTGGTTTCCTTCTTAGTCATGCATCATAAGAACATAAGAACATAAGAAGAGCCATGCTGAATCGGGCCTCAGCCCATCTAGTCCATTCTGTGTCACACAGTGGCCCACCAGTTGTACACAGGGATCTCTAGCAGAAAGGAGGGCAAAACCCTCACCTGCTCCCGACCCCCCACAACCAGTACCCGGGGGAGTACTGGTCTTTTTAGTAGCTCTGAAGTAAACAATAATTCAATATCAATTTTGCATTTCTTAATATTTATTAATTCATGGGCAGGGGAGTGACACCATAGCTCAGGTGGGGCTGTGCCCCAATGGGCCCTCGAATAATGCCTTGGAAATGTGACTGGAGGAAGATCCACGTTCAAATCTGGACATGAATAAAAGGCATTGAGTATTTCTGTAACTAAGAACCAGGGGCTGTGTTCAAAACCTGGCATTTGTTCTGTTCAAACAGCAACTTGAACTCCATGCCAAGGCCCAGGACTTGTACAAAACGTTCCCAAGGAACCTCACTCAGCCATACATTGATGGAAATAATCTCCTGACTTATGTGTGCTTCTTTATGCGTGCAAATTAACCTTTTAAAGGAAATGGGAGCAGCAGTGTTGATCCTCACTCCCAGCCTGGGGCAGTACGGTAAACACTGATTTTGGCAAGAAGAGGCCTTGGCAACTTCCATCTCTGGAGATCGCAATGCTTCCAAATTCAAGCATATAGCTTTTGTAGTCCTTATGATGCTTCACAAAGCCAAGCCCTGTTGCTTTCAAATTTGTGTCCTTGCAGATAGGATAAATTATAATCCATGGATCCGCAAATATGGATGGATGACCTTTTGAACCACATGTGCTTCGGTCAGAGCTGTCATTATTATCCAATTACTAGAACATTTTGAATCATGTATGGTTCATCTACCATGCATAGAGCCCCTCGTGGCACAGTGGGTTAAACCCTTGTGCCAGCAGGACTGAAGACCAACAGGTTGCAGTTTCGGATCCAGGGAGAGCACGGATGAGCTCCCTCTATCAGCTCCAGCTCCTCACATGAGAGAAGCCTCCTACATGGATGGTAACATATCAAAACATCCAGGCATCCCCTGGGCAACATCCTTGCAGATGGCCAATTCTCTCACACCAGAAGTGACTTGCAGTTTCTCAAGTCGCTACTGACACAACAACAAAAAATCTTTAAAAATCCATGCATAATGACTGCAGTTTGGCACCCATTTAACTGCTATAGCAGGAACTGCCAGTGGCGCAATGAGTTAAACCCTTGTGCTGGCAGGGCTGAAGATCGACAGGTTGCAGGTTCGAATTTGGGAATCTGCGGATGAGTTCCCTCTGTCAGTTCCAGCTCCACATGCGGGTATATGAGAGAAGCTTCCCACAAGAATGGTAAAACATCAAACATCCAGGTGACCCCTGGGCAATGTCCTTGCAGATGGCCAATCCACTCACACCAGAAGTGACATGTAGTTTCTCAAGTTGCTCCTAACACGGGAAAAAAACTGCTATGACTCTATGCTATGGAATCCCAGGATCTGTAGTTTGGAGAGGCACCTGCACTCTTTGGCAGGGAAGGTGAATGGCCTTGTAAGGCTACAACTAGATTACTTGAATACACTCTACATGAGGTTGCCTTTGAAGACTGCTCGGAAGCTTAAAATAGTCCAGCGAGAGGCAGTCAGGTTAATAACTTAAGCAGCATACGGGGAGCATACATTTCCCATGTTGTGCTAGTTCCACTGGCTGCCACTTTGCTACCGAGCATAATTCAAAGTGCTGGATTTGGCCTATAAAGCCCTAAGCTGCCCCGGCCCAATTTACCTGTCTGAATGAATCTATGAACCGTCGCGGAAATTAAGATCTTCCAGGCAGGCCCTGCTCTCTGTCCCGCCACTTTCTCAGGTACGCCTGGAAGGAACGAGAGAGAGAGAGAGGGCCTTCTCAGTGATGGCCCGTCAGCTATGGAACTCCCTTCTGAATGAGAATGGTTTAAACAGAGGATTTTAACGTCAAGATAAGTGATTTTAATGTTTTTGTATGTGTATAGTATAGTATGTTTCGGCATTTAATTTGCCATTTATATGTTGTGCTCTGCCCTGAGTCCCCTTCGGGGTGAATATAAATGCTTTCAATCTATATAAATAAAAATGTAACGTTTTGACAAGAATTGACACCAAATTTGGACACAATACACCTATCAGGCCAATGAGTGACCATCACTCAAAAAAATTTGATTGTGTCATTTGTTAATTGTAGTTGCTGGGATTTATATTCACCTACACTCAAAGAGTATTCTGAATGCCACCAATGATGGAATTGACCAAAAATTGGCACACGGTTCTTCCATGACCAACAGAGAACACTAGAAGAGATTGGTGGGCATTGACCTTGAGTTTGGGAGTTGTAATTCACCTACATCCAGAAAGCACTGTGGACTCAAACAATGAAGGATCTATGCCAAACTTGGTACGAATACTCCGTATGCCTAAATATGAAGACAGATGGAATTTGGGGGAAATAGACCTTGACATTTGGGAGATGTAGTTACTGGGATGTATAGTTCACCTACGATCAAAGAGCATTCTGAATCCCACCAACAATAGAATACTGTGTTTTCTGATTGTCTTTGGCGAACCTTCTGACACCCCCTCATGCCCCCAGATGTCATGACCCCCAGGTTGAGAAATACTGCCTTAAGGCCATCCGGTCCAACTCCCTTCACCAGGGCAAGAAAATGTAATCAAAGCCCTCCTGACAAAGAGCCATCCAGCCATTTATATAGATACTAGCTGTGCCCTGCCACGAGTTGCTGCGGCCTATGGTAAGAATTTTCGAAGTAGAGGTAGATATCTGGACTATTATGAAAGAGAGGTACCTACCTATTCCTTCCCCCCTTTTCTTCCCCTTCCTCTCCTTTCTTCCTTCTCTATCTCTTTCTTTTATTCCTTCTTTCACTCTTTGGTTCCATCTTTACTTCTCTCTTTCCTTCCCCCTTCTCTACTTTTTCATCTCCTTTCTTCCCTCCATTTCCTTCCTTCTTACACTTTTTATTTCATTTTCTCCTCCCTTCCTTCTTTACCTCTTTCCTGCCTTTCCTTTCCTTTCTACTTTCTCTTCTTCCTTCCTTTGGTACCTTGTTCTTTCCTTATGCCCTCTTTCTTTCCTGCCTTCCCCCTTCCCCTCTTTCATCCCTTCCCTTTTTCCCTCCTTCCTTTCTTCTCTCCTTCCTTCCTGTCTGTTCTCCCCAATACCATGGTAGAGTCCCTTCTAACTCTATTCTATGAGTGTATTTAATATAGTAATATATAATGGTAACATTATATTATGTTTGTATGTATGTATGTGTGCGCTGGGCAGATATGTGGCAACTTTCTGATTGGTTTCCACTATGGTATTATTTGCATATGGCTTCTGATTGGCCAGCGTCAAAATTCTAAGACTCTGAAGTGGTTGAAAAGGGAAAGGCAAGGGCCTGAGGCTGTCAAAAAGGGTGTGGTGTTATTTGCATATAGGTTCTGATTGGTCCACCTCAACATTCTAACATTCTGAAGTGGCTGAGAGTGGAAAGGCAGGGGCCTTAGTGGCATCTTATACTTTTTAGGATTTAGGATTTGTAAGTTATTTAGTTCTTTTTTGTTTAGTTTTTTGTTGGTCACACCTTGCATTGGGAGACATTTTGCTGCCAAATTTGGTGTGAATCCATTCAGTGGTTCTTTTGTTTACTTCAGCGTCATTACGAACAGAGCATATATATATGAAGCAGCCCTGCAGCGCCTAACATCCTGCTTTGCAACAGCTGCAGAGCTGTTTGGACTGGAAGTCAGCCTGAAGAAAACAGAAGTCCTCTACCAGCCCGCACCACAGGAAGAACACCATCATCCTCACGTCAGCATAGGCAAATCTGTGCTTAAGTCCGTTCAGCAGTTCACCTACCTGGGAAGCATAATCTCTTCAGACGCCAAGATTGATAAAGAGATAGATCACAGATTAGCATTTGGAAGGCTTCACAAAAGAGTCTGGAGCAACAAGCACCTGAGGCAAAGCACCAAAATCAGTGTGTACAGAGCTATCGTACTGTCTATTCTCCTTTATGGGTCTGAAACATGGGTCACCTATCACCAACACCTACGACTCCTTGAACGCTTTCATCAGTGCTGTCTTTGCTCAATCCTAAATATACACTGGACCGACTAAGTGACGAATGTTGCTGTCCTTGAGCAAGCAGGGATCACCAGCATTGAGGCCATGCTATTGAGAACACAGCTGCGCTGGGCAGGGCACATCTCTAGGATGGAGGACCACCACCTTCCTAAGATACTACTCTATGGTGAACTCGCCACGGGTCAGTGCAAGAGAGGCACCCCCAAAAAGAGATATAAGGACTCCCTGAAACAACACCTCAGGCTGGGCCAGATTGATCACCAACAATGGTCCACCCTGGCCTCACATCGGGAGGCATGGAGACACACTATCCACAATGCTGCGGCCTCTTTCGAGAAGACACGCCGAATTAGTCTCAAAGAGAAACAACAACGCAGAAAGAACCGTAACTTGGAAACGACATCACCCAAGCAGACTTTCTGCTGTGCTTTTTGCAACCAAACTTGTCTATCTCAGATTGGCTTTTTTAGGCATCAACGCGCTTGTAAAAAGCATGGGATGAGTCCTTCCTAAGAATCTTCGTTCACGAAGTAATGCCGAGAGAGAGAGATATGATTCACACACACATACGACAGATCATAGATCGGAAAGGGACCCCTAAAGAAGGACAATGCTACTGTATGTTGCATGTTCCAGAGTATACAAACCAGACAATCTTAGGCAGCACAGAAATGGCTGGAGTTGAAGTTAGCCAGTTGACAGTTTTTTCTGTTGGAAATGGAATGTTCAGTACCTTCACCAACACTGCAGCCCCTATACATAGAGGGAAAATGAAAGGCCTCAGGCAGTCAGCCACTGCGGCCCACAGCAATGACGGATCAGGACCAAATTTGGCAAACGGGGGCCCAATGGCCCACTTCACAACCTGGTGTGGTTTAGGGCAGGCTGGGAAACTAATAATGGGATTTGCAGTACCTTCACCTCACTCACTTCCCAAACAACACTGCAGCCCCTATACATAGAGGGAAAATGAAAGGCCTCAGGCAGTCAGCCACTGCGGCCCACAGCAATGACGGATCAGGATCAAACTTGGCAAACAGGGGCCCAATGGCCCACTTCACAACCTGGTGTGGTTTAGGGCAGGACGGGCCACGGATGATGGGATTCGCAGTACCTTCACATCATTCACTTCCCAAACAACACTGTAGCCCCTTTTAATCACAGACCAGGCACAAAATTGACAGCTAGGCTTCCTTAACTTGATTTTCCTGACTAGGCCTCAGCTCATGGGATATTGTTAGGCTTCCTCAACTTGATTTTCCCCAACAATGACAGAACAAGACCAAACTTGGCACACAGACCCCCCAAGGCGCACCCTACATCCTGGTGCAGTTTGAGGGAGGATGGACCATGGAAGATGGGACTTGCAGTACTTAAATTCACTTCCTTAGAGCACTGTGGCCCACACCAAACTTATGCACCATACCTCCTTCTGCGGTTTATGGCACGATGGCTCACAAATGATGGGATTTGCAGTACCTTCACCCAATTCATTCCCCACAGAACATTGCAGCCCCTAAAAATCAAAGACCAGACCCACACAGAGTACCCATGACCCACTCTACATCCTGGAGCAGTTTTGAGTGGGACGGACCACGTATGATGGGAGTTGGAGTACCTTCACTCACTTTCTGAGACCGCTGCCACCCTCATCCAATGACTGATCAAGACCACACTTGGCACACAGAGACCCCATGACCCACTCTACATCCTGGTGCCGTTTGGAGAACGGGGGACCATGGATGATGGGACTTCCAGTACCTTCCCTCACTTCCAGAGACCGCTGCAACCCTCATCCAGAGAATGATCAAGACCAAATGTGACACACACAGCCCCCATGACCCACTCTGCATCCTGGTGCTGTTTGGAGGGGGGTGGTCCATGGCCAATGAGACTCGCAGTACCTTCAGTAAGTTATTGAGACCACTGCAAGCCACATAAACATCTAATAGGAACCAATCTTGGCACACAAAGCCTTGCTCAAATAACCCGGGTCCTCAGCTAGTAATAAAGGAATGAATGAATGAATGAATGAATACAATTCCCTGGGTGCCATAGCATTGCCTCATTGCAGTTAAAGTGGTTGTGTGGAAGGGCCCTCTGCCAGAGGAACAAACAAACCACAAAAAAAACCCCAACAGAAAATAGCTTGGTAATTCCCTGTAGTCCCTGAGGCAGAGCTCTGTCATCTCGAGTCAGATTTCCCAGGGAAACTGAGGCGGGGCCACTCCACCCTAGCAGGCAGGAATGGGAACCAGCTGTGAGCACACACAGGCCAGAAAGAGGGGAAGCTGGCTATGAAGCCACGCCCCAAAGGGAAGCCGGGGGCGTGTCTATGCAGATTAGAGGCGGGGCTGGACTCAGGCGGCGTTAGGAACACCGTAGAGATAGGAAACAATAGAGGTCTACGGAAAGAGAGCACAGCTCCACTCGATAAAATCCGAGGGTTTGTAGTTTATTGTGACACCCGAGCTCTCTGAGGTGTCACAATAACACAAAAGCCACAACATTCAGAATCAACAGTTAATATTTATACATGGCTATCAAGTCTCCTCTCAGCCTTCTCTTCTTCAGGCTAAACATGCCCAGCTCTTTAAGCCGCTCCTCATAGGGCTTGTTCTCCAGGCCCTTGCTCATTTTAGTCGCACATTCCAGCATGTCAATACCTCTCTTCGATTGTGGTGCCCACCAAATCACCCGCACCCATCCTCCGTTTCAAAGCCTCCAAGGAAGGAACTTCCACCAGACTACCAAGGCAGAGAGTTCCACTGCTGAACAACTCTTACAGTCAGGAAGTTTTTTTTCCTAATGTTCAGGTGCCTGCAATTTGAACCCATTGAGAGGCAACATGATTTTCCCTCGATCTGGATCACCCCCGACAGATGCCCACCCATCCTCTGTTTCAAAGCCTCCAAGGCAGGAGCTTCCACCAGACTCCCAAGGCAGAGAGTTCCACTGCTGAACAACTCTTACAGTCAGGAAATGTTTGTTTCCTAATCTTTGGGTGCCTGCAATTTGAACCCATTGAGAGGCAACATGATTTTCCCTCGATCTGGATCACCCCCGACAGATGCCCACCCATCCTCCGTTTCAAAGCCTCCAAGGCAGGAGCTTCCACCAGACTCCCAAGGCAGAGAGTTCCACTGCTGAACAGCTCTTACCGTCAGGAAGTTTGTTTCCCTAATGTTCAAGTGCCTGTAATTTGAATCCATTGAGAGGCAACATGATTTTCCCTCGATCTGGTTCAAGCTTTATAGGTAAACTTGAGCCTTCTAAGTGTTTTGGACTTCAACTCCCACAATTCCTAACAGCCTCAGGCCCTTTCCTTTTGCCCCTCGGCCGCTTAACCCTGAGGCTGCTAGGAATTGTGGGAGTTGAAGTCCAAAGCACCAGGAGGGCTCAAGTTTACCCATTCTGAATAGCCTGGCTGGCTGGGAACACTCAGGGCATAATAGGAGTGGGCGTGGCTTCAACGAGGTCACGTGGCCTCCGGGCGGCATCCTCCTCCTCCCCCCCTCCCACCATCACCACCGCTGGCTCCTGTGCGCGGGGCGGCTCGCGGGCTTGTCACGTGCGCCGAGGCGCGGGCGGGGATTGGCTGGCGCGGGGGGAGGGGGAGGGGGGAGCGCGAGCGCTGCCGGGGCTGGTTTGCGCGAGCGGAGGAGCCTCCCTCCTCTCAGTAGGAGCCTCGGAGGCGGCGGCGGCGGCACAATGAGGCGGCGCAAGGGCCGCGGCCTCCGATAGTTCTCCCTTCCCTCCCTCCCTCCTTCCTTCCTTCCCCATGGGGAACACCGTCACTTGCTGCGTCTCTCCCGGCGCCAGCCCCAAGCTCGGCCGGGCCCGAGGGTCTGTGCTGGGGGGCGGAGGAGGAGGCGGAGGAGGCGGAGGAGGGGGACTCGCGGCGGCGGCAGGCCTAGACCGGCGAGGGACCGCCTACCGGGAGATCACTGAAGCGGAGTCTGGAGACTCGGACCCCGGCGGGGGCGGGTCCCACCTGCAGCATATCAGCGACCGCGAGTTCCCGGATGGTGAGTCCAGGAATAGTCAAGGAATTGGGGGCTCCTTCCCCTCTCTGTCTCTCAGGGCCCTTCCACACAGCCCTCCTCCTGTCAGGCAGGAAACCCCGCAGTCTCTGCTTTGAACCGGGTTATCTGAGTCCACACTGCCACATACCTGAGTTCAAAGAAGGAAATGTAGGATTGTCTGGAAGGGACCTCTCCATGTCTCTCTGTGCGGCCTAAGAAGCGCTTCCTTCGGGCCTCTGGAGCCCCTCAGCACAGCCCGAGCCGCTTACATGAGGACAAGCCCAATGACATAATAATAAAAAACAACAACACAGCAGCAATAACAAAACAATAATAATAGATTTATACCCCGCCACCATCTCCCCAAAGGGACTTCGGGGCGGCTTACATGACGACAAGCCCAATGACACATAATAATAAAAAAACAACAACACAGCAGCAATAACAAAATAAATAATAATAGATTTATACCCCGCCACCATCTCCCCAAAGGGACTTCGGGGCGGCTAACATGAGGCCAAGCCCAATGACACATAATAAAAATAACAACAACACAGCAGCAATAACAAACCAATAATAATAATAGATTTATACCCCGCCACCATCTCCCCAAAGGGACTTCGGGGCGGCTTACATGACGACAAGCCCAATGACACATAATAATAATAATAATAAACACAGCAGCAATAACAAAACAATAATAATAATAGATTTATACCCCGCCACCATCTCCCCAAAGGGACTTCGGGGCGGCTTACATGAGGCCAAGCCCAATGACACATAATAAAAATAACAACAACACAGCAGCAATAACAAACCAATAATAATAATAGATTTATACTCCGCCACCATCTCCCCAAAGGGACTTCAGGGCGGCTTACATGAGGACAAGCCCAACGTCACATAAAAAAAACAACAAACACAGCAGCAATAACAAAATAATAATAATAAACTTTAGGACTTACTATTGGATTCAGGTCTTTTGTTCCAACTCCATGGGCCCTTCCACACAGCCCTATAACCCAGAATATCAAGGCAGGAAACCCCACAATATCTGCTTTGAGCTGGGTTATCTGAGTCCACACTGCCGAGTTCAAAGAAGGAAATGTAGGATTGTATTCTGTCTGGAAGGGGCCTCTCTCTGTCTCTCTGTGCGGCCTAAGAAGCGCTTCCTTCGGGCCTCTTGAGCCCCTCAGCACAGCCCGAGCCCTTACGAATTAACCCCTCTTTCCCCCTCTTTTTTCCTTGTTTCCAATAATAATAATAGATTTATACCCCGCCACCATCTCCCCAAAGGGACTTCGGGGCGGCTTACATGAGGCCAAGCCCAATGACACATAATAAAAACCAACAACAAACACAGCAATAACAAAACAACAACAATAATAATTAACTTTAGGACTTACTATTGGATTCAGTTCTTTTGTTCCAACTCCATGGACCCTTCCACACAGCCCTATAACCCAGAATATCAAGGCAGGAAATCCCACAATAGCTGCTTTGAAGCGGGTTATCTGAGTCCACACTGCCGAGTTCAAAGAAGGAAATGTAGGATTGTCTGGAAGGGGCCTCTCTCTGTGCGGCCTAAGAAGCGCTTCCTTCGGGCCTCTTGAGCCCCTCAGCACAGCCCGAGCCCTTACGAATTAACTCCCCTTTCCCCCTCTTTTTCCTTGTTTCCAATAACAATAATATTAATAATAATAGATTTATACCCCGCCACCATCTCCCCAAAGGGACTTGGGGGCGGCTTACATGAGACCAAGCCCAATGACACATAATCAAAACAACAACAACACAGCAGCAATAACAAAACAACAATAATAATATTTATTAGTTTATTTATTAGTTGGACTTCTAGGCCACCATCTCAACAACACAGCACCAATAACAAAACAATAATAATAATAGATTAATACCCCACCACCATCTCCCCAAAGGGACTTCAGGGCGGCTTACATGAGACCAAGCCCAATGACACATAGGCCTAATAAAAACAACAACAAACACAGCAGCAATAACAAATCAATAATAATAAACTTTAGGACTTACTATTGGAATTCAGGTCTTTTGTTCCAACTCCATGGGCCCTTCCACACAGCCCTATAACCCAGATTATCAAGGCAGGAAATCCCACAATAGCTGCTTTGAACTGGGTTGTCTTGAGTCCACACTGCCAAGTTCAAAGAAGGAAATGTAGGATTGTATTCTGTCTGGAAGGGGCCTCTCTCTGTCTCTCTGTGCGGCCTAAGAAGCGCTTCCTTCGGGCCTCTTGAGCCCCTCAGCACAGCCCAAGCCCTTACGAATTAACCCCTCTTTCCCACTCTGTAATCCTTGTTTCCAATAATAATAACAACAACAATAATAATAGATTTATACCCCGCCACCATCTCCCCAAAGGGACTTCGGGGCGGCTTACATGAGGACAAGCCCAACGACACATAATAATAAAAAACAACAACACAGCAGCAATAACAAAACAATAATAATAATAATAATAGATTTATACCCCGCCACCATCTCCCCAAAGGGGGGGCAGCAATAACAAAATAATATTAATAATAATTGATTTATACATGACGACAAGCCCAATGACACATAATAATAAAAAACAACACAGCAGCAATAACAAAACAATATAATAATAGATTTATACCCCGCCACCATCTCCCCAAAGGGACTTCGGGGCGGCTTACATGAGGACAAGCCCAACGACACATAATAATAAAAAACAACAACACAGCAGCAATAACAAAACAATAATAATAATAATAATAGATTTATACCCCGCCACCATCTCCCCAAAGGGACTTCGGGGTGGCTTACATGAGGACAAGCCCAATAACACATAATCAAAACAACAACAACACAGCATCAATAACAAAACAATAATAATAATTGATTTATACCCCGCCAACATCTCCCCAAAGGGACTTCGGGGCGGCTTACATGAGGACAAGCCCAATGACACATAATAAAAAGAACAACAAACACAGCAGCAATAAGAAAACAACAAGAAGAATAATAAACTTTAGGACTTACTATTGGAGTCAGGTCTTTTGTTCCAACTCCATGGGCCCTTCAACACAGTCCTATAACCAAGAATATCAAGGCAGGAAATCCCACAATATCTGCTTCTAACTGGGTTAGGAGTCCACACTCTGATAATGTGGGATTTCCTGCCTTGATATTCTGGGATATGGGACCTTTCTGGAAGGACCCTAAAGCGACCCAGGCCCACACAGCTGAATAAAATTCCACATTTTCTGCTTTGAACTGGAATATACGACAGTGTAGACTCAAATAACCCAGTTCAAGGCAGACATTGTTGGATTTTCTGCTTGATATTCTGGATTATTTGGCTGTGTGAGAAAGCCCCCAGCCTTAGGGTTTCCTGGGCCCAGGAGGTTTCAAAGGGTTCAGTGGCAAAGGGTGCCTCTACACTGTGCTATTATTATTATATTATACATACCCTGCTTTATCTCCCCAAACAGGACTCAAAGCGGCTTGACAGAAAAGCATCAGCATTGCATGTAAAATATGTATTTCTTTGTTATGAAGGGTCCTTCCAGACAGGCATATAACCCAGAATATCAAGGTAGAATTACATCTAATTACATCTCGTGTGGACTACTACAACGCTCTCTCCGTGAGACTGCCCTTTAAAAGTGTCCGGAAATTACAATTCATCCAGAGAATGGCAGCTAGGCCCCTTACTGGAGTATACTACTGCTCTGTTGAGACAGCTCTACTGGCTGCCAATTTACTCCTGGGCCCAATTCAGAGTGCTGGTGTTAACCTAAAAAGCAGTGGTTCTCAACCTGTAGGTCCCCTGGTGTTTTGGCCTACAACTCTCAGAAATCTCAGCCAGTTTATCAGCTCTTAGGATTTCTGGGAATTGAAAAACAAAACATCTGGGGACCCACAGGTTGAGAACCACTACTATAAAGCTCTATATGGCTTCAGACCAGGCTACTTGAGGCAATGGGTCTGGCATTCTAGACCAGGCAGATCATTTAGATCCAGTAAGGAAACCCTTCTCCAATCAGCCAAGGGAGAACCTACGTCTAAAAATCTCTAAAGATGGTATGTTCTCCAGAGCAGCTCCTAAATTATAGAATGTGCTGCTAGAAGAAACTAAAGCAGTCCCCTCCTTTGATGTCCTTCAGAAAAGGAGTGAAGACATTCCTGTTTAACAAAGCTTTTAACTGATTTTATTTGGTCCTATTATGTTTATCTGGGAATTTTAGAGGTATTCTATTGAATCCATTTTTACCCTTTGGATAGTTCTACTATTTTAAGGCTTTTCTATTTTTATGTCTTATTTATGTTGTTGATATTAGGGTGTGGTTTTAATGATCTTGTAAGCCACTTTGGGTCCATTGGAGAAAGACGGGGTAGAAATGTCCGAATTAAATATAAAGTATTAGAGGTTCGGTCACCCTTAAGAACTTTATGTATTATTAACATTAAAAGTTAAATCCAAACTAAAATTCCCCATATACAAATGTACGAACATTAAAACAGGATTAAATAGAAACTGTATTAAAAATTCCCAGTGAAAATCCATTACAAACTTATTCAAAGTTAAAAAACACAGCACTTCCTGATTTGACGGTAAACACCTTCTTCTTTAAAAGCCTGCTTAAGCAAAAACATTTTAGCCTGAGGGAGTTCAAGAGTTGAGGGGCAGCCACTGAGAAGGAATGCCCACTCTCATTCCCATCAATTGAGCTTGAGATGGAGGTGGGACTGAGAGAAGAGCCTCTCCTGAAGATTTCGGGGCCCGGGCAGGTACGTTCAAGGAGATGTGGTTGGCCAAATAGCTTGGACCTGAACTGTCTAGGGCAGTGGTTCTCAACCTATGGGTCCCCAGATGTTTTGACCTTCAACTCCTAGAAATTCTAACAGCTGGTAAACTGGCTGGAATTTATGGGAGTTGTAGGCCAAAACACCTGGGGAGCCACAGGTTGAGAACGACTGGTCTCGGGCTTTAAAGGGCATAACTAGCTCTTTGAATTGTGCCCTGTAACAGACTGGTCGTCCACTCCCTGTAGCAAGCATCAATGAGCAACCTGGCAGCAGCTCTTTGGACCAGCTGAAATTTCCGAGCACTCTTCAGAGGCAACCCCATGAAGAGCACATTACTGTAATCCAGACGGGAATGAATGTCGTTTGGCACCACTTGGCCATGGCTCAATGCTGTGGGATTTGTGGTTTTGCGAGGTCTCTAGCCTCCTCTGGTGCCTCAGGAAACTGCCAAACTCAGGAGTCCATAGCATTGTGCCATTGTTGAGTGTCAAACTGCATTCACTCAGCCCAATATGTTAGCATTGTAAAGTAGAGAAAGGTTGGGATGCCTAAATGCAACAACTTTTTGAGAAAAGATATATTTTTTAAAAAATTGAGAAATTATTCAAAATACCAATCCAAGTAGCTATGGAATTTATGTTGATAAAACATTGGTGCAAAGAACCAAGATTTATTTTAAGCAATGAACCTAGCAGGAAATGTGGTAAAAAGGAGATGGAGAGATGAAAAAAATGTAATCTGGAAAATTATTTGTGTAAGTCAAATATGACATTATAGCAGGTATAGTCAGAGAATAATAATAATTTAAAAAAATATTTATATCTTGCTTTTCTTTCTCACAAGATCCAAAGTGACTTACAGGATATTAAAATCATGTAAATAATAATCCAACTACATCAATAATAAGTATAAACCATCATAAAATAATACTTTAAAACAACAACAATATACATTCAGGTTCTTGTGGCATTATGTCAGATCATATTGCACTTTGTTCCAGTCCATAAACACTAGGGTTTTTCTTATCATTCCTGCTTAGTTTTCTTCACCAAAGGCTTTGTACACAGGAGGATAAAACTGACAAAATTAAAGAGAAGTGGGTGATTATATAAAATGGGAGGGAAGGTACACAAGAGAATAAAACAGACAAAATTAAAGAGAAGTGGGTGATTTATATGAACTGGGTAGAAGATGGTGAAGCCAGTCTAAATATTGGACAAAGATTAAGAAGACTGTGTTCATGGTTAAAGATAAAGATATAGAGGAAAATGTGGTGGGGGATGGGGATGGGAGGCTGGAGGTGAATAGATAATATAGAAATACTTACATACTTGCAATGTATATACACAACAATTGTTTATTATCTAATCAAAGATTGTGCTTTATTGTATCAGAGGCAAAACAAGGGTACAGTTATAATGTATTTAAAAAAGAACACAAAGTTTAAAACTTGGCATTATGCTAGATTTTCTTTTGACCAGAAGCTGGCCACTTGGAGTATCTCTGGTGTCACTGTGAGAAGGTCCTCCATTGTGCATGTGGCTGTGCTCAGGCTGCATCTGTGGTTTGCTCTATGTGCTTGATAAAAAATATATTTAAAAAACTTCATTCCACAGAGTAGAGCAGGCCTCCTCAGACTGCAGCCTCCAGCAATTTGGGCCTCTAACTCCCAGAATTCCTGACCATTGAACAAGCCAGCTAGAGTTTCTGGGAGTTGGAGGCCCAAACAGCTGGACGGCCCAAGTCTGAAGATGCCTGGTGTAGAGGCACCCATATTCGGATGCTCAAACCACTGTACAGTCTCTCACCTCAAGGTAGGACAGGAGGTGCCTGTCGGTTGGGATGCATTTCTGTGAGTGGCGCACCGGTGCCTGTAGAGAGGCATAAAGCTGTACAAACAGAACCTCTTTATAAAGAAGAGATTCTGGGTACATGTATACCAGACATGGGCAAACTTTGGCCCTCTAGGTGTTTTGGACTCCAACTCTCACAATTCCTAACAGCTGGTAGGATGTTTGAAATTGTGGGAGGTAAAGTCCAAAACACCTGGAGGGCCGAAGTTTGCCCATGCTTGATGTATACTCTAGAACAGTGGTTCCCAACCTTTTTTTTAAATCAGGGACCACTCTCCATTAGTACCAAAAAGGAGACGAAACAGTTTTTGGTCAGCTTTAGAATCTGTTTGCTTATTGGGGATGCTTTTTCAGAATATTGCATTAGATAGACCACATCAGCTCTAGTTTCTGATACAGAACATATGCCATGGAAGGGAAGAAGTGGCAGGCAGCATGAAAGGAGTAGAAAATCAATAAATAGGAAAGAGGCTCGAGGACCAGATTTTAGTCCTCTCAGCCCACTGGTAGTCTGCGGCCCATAGGTTAAGAACCACTGCTCTAGAATGAATCAGGTTTGACACCAATTTAATTGCCGTGGATCAATGCAATGTAATCATGGGGATCATAGTTCGTGGAGGCGTCAGCACACTTTGGCAGAGAAGGCAGAAGATCCCAGTATTCCATAGCGTTGAGCCATGGCAGTTAAACTGGTGTCAAATGCCATTAATCCTACTGTGTATAAACCCTTTAATACTAATGATTTCCAATTTCTGGTTTTCCAGTCATTTTGGACTTGAACTACCAGCAGCATCAGCCACTTGGGCCAATGGCCAAGGCTTCTGGAAGCTGAAATCCAAAATTCCTGGAAAACAGACTGGGAATCACCGAACTAAACAAACAAAAAACCTTTAAGTAAACTGGAAAGAAAGGGCTTGAGATTGACTCGTCACCAACCATCTGAAGAGGAGGTGTCAGTGCTGTTGCTAGATACTGCAGTTTGCTTTTCTTAATATGAGTGCATTGTCCTTACCATTTTCGGTTGCCTTTGTGCAATTCGCAGTCATAAAGTCAGCTCTCCACATTTAGTGTGATTAGGGTGCAGAACCTTCTCAAAAGTAGGAAAACAGCAATAAAAAACCAGTTATTTTTGCCTGAGAGAACATTTCTTGAGGAAGCTCTAGATCCTCCAGCACACCTCTATGCTCAAGTTCTACCTGACATTTACTATAGAATCACACAATTATCTCCAAATGCCTAGATAATTCTCTCTAGGAATCTCTAGGTTTTCAGCTGCAGCTCTGTGTCAGAAGTTGACCATGGAGTCATGCCAAAGGATATAGGGCTTGCTAGAGATCACATATTAATGAAATCTTCAAAAGTGAAACCCCTAAATGTGACTGTAATTAATACGTTATGACTAGACAATCATTAGTTTAGTGTTAAATTTCTCCTGACAGATCATGTCCTCATGTAAGCCGCCCCGAGTCCCTTTGGGGAGATGGTAGCGGGATTTAAAAATAAAGTTATTATTATCATAAATATTTGGTATTCTTTGAAATAGTTGATTACTGGATTTCTCCAAACTCTGTATTTAACTTGCTTCCTTAGTGTTAATTTTTCTTTTAGGTGAGAGTGAAAAGGTGAGAAAGAATTGCTTAATTTCTTTGAAGAAACTGAACTAAACAGATTAAAAGGCTGTTGAACTTAATGGGAAAGTAGTTGATGAAAGGAGTGTAAATGTATCTTATCTCTTTATCAAAGGTTCCATAGATGACAAAGGTTTGAGGGGCTGTTCCTTAAGGTGCTGATTGGGGAAAGAAAGAAAACAGTCCAGAAAATTTCTGAATATTTGTTCCTGGTGTGGTGAAAATCTGTAACAGAACTAGAAAGCATCCCAACCTAATAAACTCTTAACATTATTGGGTAGATTTATCTAAAATAATTGAGCAGCATGTCCCCCCTCCTTAACTGTAATTCAGCCATTTGTCTTAGGTAGTTTTTTTATTCTGTTTGTTGATGTAAGTCAGCATTTCATATTATTTAAAAATGTTGTTTTTGATAAGATAAGCCAAAACATATATTGGACTGTATTGAGGCTATTCAGTCTCTGAATATCCTAAAGACACCAGTTCCCATGTGAACTTGGGATCAGCTTTGGTTGATACTTGGATGGGAGACTCCGTGAATTCTAGGTGCTGTAGGCTATGCAACATTTTGGAGATAAGAACTGTCAAAGCCACCCGAGTATTCCTTGCTTAAGAAAACCCTATGGATTGCCATCAATTGACAGAGAAAGTGAAGGCACGCATAAAGAGAGGAGAAATATCCCTGTTTGGACAGCACTGATTGTGCACAAGATGTATAATAGTACTTTCTTTTCGTGGTCAGCCGTGAATAGCACCTATGGTATTTCCTGCGCCCTGCGCAGACAGTTCGGAATCTTTAAAAAGTTAATATCACTTTAAACTGTAGCCCCGCCCACATCCCCTCGAGCATATATAGCCAGTGGGAGGGGCTGCCACCTCAGATCCTTTTATCCGCCGCTGCTGCAACAGCTAGGAATCTTATCTCATATTTCTTGACTAGCGTTAAGGACTACAAATTGTAAATTTCTAATATTCTTCATATTGGTGGTGTTTTGCCACCACCAATTATTAATTGTAATTATATTAATTATTCATCTTGGTGAAAATTAGCCATCACCACTTAGCCATCACCATTTATTATTAATTAATTATTACTTTTGATTAATCTTCTGATATTATTAATTACCTTTTGGAATTATTAATTATTACTTTTTGATATTAATTATTACCTTTTGATAAGAGGTGTTTTGTTACCACTTATTTTTACAGAAAATATTATATTCGGTATCGTATCACTGTTACGTCCAGACACTCTTCCCGTTATGTCTTTCCAGACATTGTACCATTTACTGAAGGAGAAAATTCTTACTTCTGCCTTTGCAAGCAGACTTGATTTGGTGAATCAACCTAGATGTTCTATGAACAAGCATAATCTTGGGAGTGCTCAATCCTTCTTCCGTCAATTTCCGCGCCTCTAGAATACAGTCTTCATCGACTATATGTTTAATTTCCAGAACTGTAGAAGATCTCTGGTAGACAGTGGTTCGTCTATTCTCTTCTCCTTCGACATGCATAGCATGGTTACACTTAACGTACTGGGAGGATGCCAGTGGCCTCCATGTGTTTATGGAACCGTTGCCTTTCTGGATTGTCTCAGGGGCATATCTGACTTACCATTTGAATGGTTGTACTTATCTGAGTAGTTTAAGGATCATTCCATTAGATCTATGGTAACCCCACTACTCGTTGGGGGGGCTTCCTTTGGAAGACCTAGGCTACTGCTGGATAGATGCTTGGTCTACTCTGCTCACCTTCATCTTGCACAGGATGCATTCTGTGGCAGAGCAGTCCTACACTACGGTGGCATGATACCCACCAGCCATGTTATTAGCTCGCTAGTCTACCATAGGTGCTATTCACGGCTGACCACGAAAAGAAAATATGGGTTGCTTACCTGTAACCGTAGTTTCTTGAGTGGTCAGCGTGAATAGCACGCTCCCGCCCATCCTCCCCGCTGATATCATGCCTCGGTCCTTCAAGCTGCTTTTGCGGCGGAGTAAAGGATCTGAGGTGGCAGCCCCTCCCACTGGCTATATATGCTCGAGGGGATGTGGGCGGGGCTACAGTTTAAAGTGATATTAACTTTTTAAAGATTCCGAACTGTCTGCGCAGGGCGCAGGAAATACCATAGGTGCTATTCACGCTGACCACTCAAGAAACTACGGTTACAGGTAAGCAACCCATATTTCTCTGTTGTGCAAACATCCAGTTTACAGAAATTTGTTGTCTTTGTTCCCAGAAAGAGCTGTTACTCCATGTCAGTGTGAGAGTTTGCTCATCCTTCATATTCTAAAAAAAAATGCCACACTAATATTTCTTGTGCAGTTTTAACTGAATAAAGTGACATGGTCCCAGATAAGCTGTGGCTTTTTGCCAGTAATTACATGAGATTTGGTTTGTTGTATTCCAAAGTCATCTGGGCACTTTGTGGAATGGTGTACACGTGGCCATTTCTTTGCAGTTAATCTTAGGGATAGACCTTTCCCATATCTGGCAATATTTGTACATGCCTTATTCTACTAACAAAACATATTTGGTTTGCATTAAAATTGTGTGTACACTTGCGTGAAATGAGAGATTTGGGTCATAACCAAATGTTCTAGGGCGACACATCTTGGTGACCTATAATTAGACAAAATCAAGCATGGGCAAACTTTGGCCCTCCCGATGTTTTTGTCTTCAATTCCTAACAGCCAATAAACTGGTTGGGATTTCTGGGAGTTGAAGTCCAAAATACACAGAGGGCCAAAGTTTGCCCGTGCTTGGACTAAATTAAGTAAAATAAGTGATTACATTCAGTCTTAAAATGTGTGATTTATCAAGTCCTGGAAATTCAGGACTTGACAAATTACTTATTTGCGTTTACAGTGGAACTTCTGACATCAGTGAGAAAAGTCAAATCATTACTAACTGAAGTCCCAGTACTAAAACTCTGCCAGCTTTAAATATAGAAGGTCCTTCACTTTTTCAGGAATTAGGGGCACAGAATCCTTTGTAAAGTAGAAAACTCACAAAATTTAAAGAATGCTCCTCTAGGAATCCTTAGATCAGGGGTGCTCATTAAGTAGATCGTGATCTACTGGTAGATCTCGAAGGGCGTCCTGGTAGATCGCAGGCACAGTGTGTATGGCTCCCATGCCCTTTGTGAGGAATGCTCAGGGGCTTATTATACTCACATTTAGTTGAATTCAGTCTTAAAATATATTATATGGGTCTCACTGAAATAAATTTCCTAATATTTTGCTTTTATGGCTCTCTGAGTAGTGGGGAGGTAGATCTTTGGGACTTAGTTGTTTTATAAGTAGCTTGCATGCTGGAAAAGTGTGAGCACCCCTGCCCTAGATCCTCCAGGGTAGTATTTCCATACTCTGTGCCTCAAGATGTTTTGGACTTCATCTCCCACAATTCCTAACAGCTGGTAAACTGACCAGTATTTCTGGGTGCTGAAGTCCAAAACACCTGGAGGAGCAGCATTTGAGAAACACTGCTTAAAAATGTCTCTGTTGTCAGCTCCCATCATATTTTGGGAAGGTGCCTTCACCTTAAATCTTGTTCCAATCTTATGAGTTAGCTATTGATCTGCTGGTCTTGATCAACTTTTGAAATGAGGTAATTATTCTCAGGATTTCTTTTCTTCTGAGCTTTCTTTTCTATAAATGTCATTCTCAAGAAGAGACATCTGTTACAGGTTGAGCATCCCTTAACCAAAATGCTTGGGAAAACAAGTTCTGGTACCTGAATTTTGAACTACCCGTATTTGCATAAATGCACATAATGTAATATTGTGGAAATGGGACCCAAATCTAATCAAAAATTCCATGTAGTTTCTGCACACATACACACACACCGAGAGAGAGAGAGAGAGAGAGAGAGAGAAGAGAGAAGAGAGAGAGTGAGTCTGAAGGTCATTTTAAACTAATTTAAGTCCATGCCCCACAGAGCCTCACATTTCTCTCCAGCCTTTTGTCTTATTCATTCACTACTTGTGTTGTATCTGAAATGCAAAGTCAGAGAGAGAGGAGAGAGAATCTGTGAAAGGCCACGATGCGCTTATTTTAAAGTTTTAAATCTCTCGACCCTTAGACCTGATATGTTTGTGCGTAACTGTGCCCCTCTTCTCTTAAGCTGGTCATAAAGTGAACTTGATCTTGCACTGTGAAAGGATGGGAATGCAAGCATAGTGCTCAGCACAAGTCCTTATCTCTCACCATTTCACAGATCCTAGCATTTCTCACATATTTCCCCTCATTGGGTAGCCCACCAGCTGGCTGATGTGCCATAGTCACCACCTTAAAGGCATAAGTGGGCACCTGACTTTGGGGGGGGGGGATTGGCTTACAGGGGATTTTGGATCTCTGGGAAAGAGATGCTTAACCTGTAACAAGTATAACTGCTCAGTTGTTTTTCTACACGTATATTAGCTAGAATCCACACAAAGGTATAGTTGGATGGTTTCTTTGGAGCTGACCCCTCTGCCACTTCCTGCTCTAGTCCTGCTTCTAGCAGCATGTGGCTGGGCTATTCCACTTATTTTATATCTGTCAATTATTGATGAAGTAGAGTAGTAAGTAATGACTTTATTAGCAAAACAGTGCTGAGATACAAAGGGGAACTTAACAGTTTTATCACCAGGAAGTTGTCTCTATTCAGCTTATCCATGCATGAGCCACAACACACCTTTATTCACTTCTCATCCCATGACACAGAATATTTATGTACTTTCCAAGTGAAATGTGAATACAAGAAATAAAAAAATGAGCTAAAGAGGAGAGTTGGAGAAATGAAGTAGTTTCCATTCAAATGTACAAGATGAATAGGTGTGAGTGATTGAAAGACATAAAATGTAAATAAAAAGAATTGAAGGATCCTGGAGAAGAAATTCCATGATACAGTAATAGCACTATGTAACACAATTTTTGTTCCAGGGTTACAAATGTCATTTCCTAATTGGTTCTATCATTAAAAACATGGAAAAGGTTTATTAAACTGCAAAAACTTTGTTATGGGATATCCTGTAGCAGATTTTGCTATAGTTTTTCAATGAATATCTCAAGTCTCAACCAATTCAACTTAGTTTGTAGCAGAGTGTAAAATGACGTATCTGGAGTATTAACAACTACTTTCAAAGCACTGCAAAACAGGAAATAACAATTTCAAACCAGGAACTTTCCATTTTTTCAAATGTTACATAGTGTCATCAATATTTATATCATTTCACAACTCAGAATTACAAGAACAGATCAAGAAAGTTCTTTGAACAAATCTTGCTACAAAAATCATGTAGTAGGATAACTGTAAGTTAGCATTTCAGTAACAAAATTAAAACTCAGAAGATTTGGAGAAATGTTGACCAAGTGCAGATAGAAGACTGAAAGAAGAACTGTGAGAAGAGTAAAGGTTAAATAAGATTAAAGTATTAAAATAAATTACAAATAGTAGGACACGACCCTTTGAAGCAAAGTTTTTCCCCCAAACAGATAAAGGATGAAACTGGAATCATGAATTTTATCAAAGTGACAGCCTTTCTTCCAAATCATTGTGATTGGAGAGCTTATTGTCAAAAGCTGTGCAGTTAAAGGGAGCCAGTTAACACTATTGACCCTCTCTCCCCTATCCTGGAAGCTTTTGAAGAAATGTAGCAGACAGGATTTATGTGTGTCTTGCATTTTTGAAACCTTACTAGACTGCTTCAGTTCTGGTACTTTCAGGTGTGGGCTCTATTTATTTATTAAAAGTGTATGTAATTTCTTTTCTGCTAAAACACTTTTATATAAACAATAAAAAGCTGGTTTTCAAATCCAGATTTAAAAGGATTTAAAGGTGAAACGAGAACTTTCAAGACAAGCCTGGATCTTTTACATTGGAAACTTTAGTGTTTTATCAGAAGGAAGGAAAAGGGTGGTGTAGCAAAGGATTACTAAGGCTGAGTGGAACATGCCACCATTGTGACTGGACAATGGCAAACTATATCTGAACCAACAGGAAGCTCCGCTCCAGCAGTAAAGGCAGATGCCAGCTGCTCACTTCCACCCACATTTCCCACCCAGGGCTAGGTCATTCTTCATTCTTCAGTCAAGTGAATAATGATAAATCTGAATATATCTATTAAAAGTGCTTCAGTTGTGGAACAAAGCATACTTATCAAATGTCGACATTGTCATGTTTTAAAAGGCAGAATCATCTCTGACAAAAGTACACGAATGGCACCAGCCCGATCCAATGTGTACAGAGTGTCTTAACTGTGAGGCCATCATCATTCATAGCTGATTTTTGACCAGTTGCACAATCATCCTGGGTGAGGGAAAATTTTGCACCGTCGCCTATTGTTGATTCTTTAGGTTGTGATTGGGGCTGCTTGACTTTTGTTTAAGTGGGTTGTGTGAATGTATGATTATATGCAGAAAGGCCCCGATTTTTCCCTTTCTGTTCTAGCAGCATGAACAGTACACAGCAGAACCATGCTTGCTCAATGAGAGGCTTCCATATCACTTGGTAATATTATTTTTTTACTAAATTAATAGTAAATTTGAAAGTAATATTGCTTTGTAATATGAAATCCTCTGATTGAGAAAGGAAATGCATTGAGCAAAAAACAGTTTCATTCATGCTCTTCATGTATTATGTCTGAGTAGACTTTGGATAATATTCTTCAGTGAATGATAAGCAGCATTGGTAGTCGGGATATGATAAATGTTTCTTGCTATGTAGCCCAGTGCTAGAAAATATGATTAACTTTACATCAGTTTGTTTTACTGCCTGTTTTTACATTATCATAATAGTATACCTGATATTTCCAACTTTCCTTTATTTATTTTTCCTTTATATTTATTTCACTCAGGTGATAATTAAGACAATGTGCAACACCCAAACTAGTTTAATTCCATATAATAAATTAAATACATTAATTTACAGTAGTCAAGACCTAACATCATAATGGGCAAGAAATACTATAAAAGCCCAAATGATTGAAAAAGGCAGTAAAAATGCAGCAATACTAGCAGCAGACTGTGTAAATACAATAATAGTAGCCAAAGAAAAATAGATAAAACAAATTCTAAATGCAGCAATCATAACAGTAATCATAAAAATGATCAACAATGTAGGGACCAGGTAAAGCTGACTATAACTTTGCTTGCAGGAATGGAAAAATATTCCTTTGTTGAATAATACTGACATTATAATTCACAATGTTTTGTAAAAGAATATTAAATCAGGAAATATGATAGTAAATAGAACAGTTCTGAGTCACCTTCATAATGTTCACAAAGCTGGTTGCTTAAGTAAATTATTCCCCCCCCCTTTTTGGAGTAGCCTTATCAAGTCTAGAACTAAAATGTGTTAGTGTTTGATATTGTCACAGAACTAAAGTAAAAACAACAACATTGGATCAGTTTCACAAGGCACAGTTAAAAGACAGGAAATACAGAACTATCACAGCGGATTTGATATCTCTTGGGTTTTTGTGCCAGAACACCCACCCACTTCATGGACACCAAAATGCATGGATAATTAAGTCCAATTATATACAGTGATACAGTAAAATTGCATCCCTCACATTGAAATAGCAAAAAAGGCAAAATAAATGCTGGCAAGAGCCTCAGGATCTGAACGTTGGGAGTCTACAATAGGGTATGCCTACATAGCAGAATAGTGCTTGGCAGGCAGTAAAATCACAATTTTCCTTTTGGATTTGCCCTCCCCCCTAATATTTTTGAGCCATGGTTGGTTGAATTTATGGATGTACAGAATCTGCAGATACAGAGAACCAACCATAGTTTAATTAGGAATATAGAATAATGCTCTAAACAGGACTTATATCGAAAGGAGGTTTCAAGAACTGATATATTCAGAGATGTTTTTCTGAATATACTGATCTTAGGCGTTACTACAGTTCTAACATAACAGCATAAAGTCTTCAACTAAGAAAGAAATATGCAAAATCTTTATGAAAATGTCTATCAAGGTCTATGTAGTTATTTACTGAAATATGTTTCCCATCTGTAAGTTCAGAAACATATTTGTGGGTTTTCTTTCCAAAGGTACCAAATTAAAAATAATTATTGGTGGCAACACAATGTTGGTTAAGAGTAGACTATTATGTACTGATCAAAACAATTAAAATGTATCAAATCACTTTGGTATAGGATTTGGACAATTGTTTTTATAGCAAAATAGTGCATATCCTTGGCACTTTTTTCTGATTCCTGTAAAATTTGTTCAGATGGATTTGGTACTTTACATTTATGATTAAGACAGTTCTGAAGAATTAGTTGCATTTTATATGTTATGATATGATGAAGAGAAGGTTTTGTCTGTGATTAGAAAATTGTTTCTTAATGTCATGGTTTATTCTTCCTTAAGTAATATGGATATAGCTTGGGAATGACTTCTCCAATAGGGAGACAAAATCACTGTCCTAAATGTGAATTAAGTGTGTGGTTAGATTTCATTCACTACTCATTATTTTTTAAACTTACGGTAAATACATTAACATCTATTCTTGTGATCTGTTAAAAATGCCTCTTTAGGAGACACTGTTTGAGACCCTGTCTTTCTAGCTAGTACGATCTATGAAGGAAATAATATAATATAGATTTTCACGAATGCTTTTTTCCTATGAACTGAAAGTTATGGACACTTCCTTTGAGTATGGATTTCCGTCCCTTGTAAATGCTAGTCTCTTTTTTGGTAGTCTGGACACTCAGAAAATGGGCCTGCACTTACCTATTTGCAGGATGGCATGACTTCAAACCATGATGTTAAATGGCCAGGAAATGATTATTTTAAATAGTTTTCCTTATTGTGGAAGATATATTTCCTAAACAGCCATGCCCACTTAGTTTTTTTTATAGCAGTTAACTCACTTGTTTCAATTAAATAAGAGCTTTTTATTACCTACAGCCCACATGCAGCCCAATTTTTAAATACTACAGCCTTTTATCTATGGAGACAAAAGAAGTGATTGTGAAATTAGTGAATTTCTTTCTAGCTCTCTTCACATAGTAAAATCACCCACTTGAAAATAAGAGCCACAATCCAGGACAGAGTTACACATGCTGAATTGTGAGCGGCTTGCCCCAAACTTTCTTGAAGTGTCAGTTATTGAGGCAGTTGTAATTTTTACGAGTTAGAAATTTGTTGTCATTCTTTTTGGTTGGCAGGATACAGTATTCAAAAATTTCCACCAGAAAAAAAATTAAATGCAGGGCCAATTATTATGGTTTGTGCCATACTGGTTAAAAAGAAGGAAAAGGGGAGGAATGCAGTGTAAAATGAGTTTCCACCTTACAAGTTGGGATTAAAGGTGGCATCTAGTTTTAACTATTGACTGCAAGATCTAGATCAGTGATTTTCAACCAGTGTGCCGCGGAACACTAGTGTGCCATGAGAGATCATCAGGTGTGCCGTGGGAAATTATTTTAGAACTTCATTCACATATAAACTATAAGGTGCATCTGTCCCTTTAAGAAATGGAACCATAGCACTCTTGCGTCACCTAAGAAGTGACGCGAAAGTGCTATGGTCGTGCCATCTTGGATTTGCTCAGACGCGGCTAAGTAAACAAAGGTAGAGTTAGTGCTGCAGCTGCGCGTTGAGCAAGAGCTTCGTGTGTGTCTTTCTACCATTCCTGCCAGGATATCTATTTTATGTTCATCGAAACAGGCCCAGGTTTCACACTAAGTGAGTGGTTAAATAAATTAAAAAACATATTAACTATGTGTATTATTACTGTGTTAGAGTGTCATTTTGGTTGGTGGTGTGCCCCAGGATTTTTTAAATGTAAAAAATGTGCCGCAGCTCAAAAAAGGTTGAAAATCACTGATCTAGATATCCAACTGTGGGCACCCCGGCTGTTTTCTGAAAGAAAACAAGGTTTGTACATGCATTTTTTTTTGCCTCCCTCAGAGCAGTGCTTTGGCCTACAATTGACTTCCAGGACATGCTGCAGGGCTGCTCCTAGCCGAAATTAGAGAAACCTTTCACATCAGCTATGGATTGTGATCTGTTGAAATAGCATGCGATGCCAAATGCTCATAAATAGAAAACTCTCATTGTTGTTGATACTGTGAAGGATATAAAGTTATGCTTTTTGAGCAGTGATGATTTTGGAAGAGTCTGCTACTACTATTTGTTGTATGTTCTCCCATTGCATGTTACAGTGCAAGTTTATAAATCAAAGCATAAGATACAAACTAAAATCATGGAAGCAAGTCTACTTAAAGGAGCAACATGATTTTTGTTCCACTCTTCGGACTCCGGAATTTGCTGTCATTGTGTGTTTGTCTACGTCAGGGCTGTCCAACTGGTGGCCCGCGGGCCGTATATGGCCCCCAACCCCTTCCCCACAGCCCCCTACCCTCCTGCAAGATACCTGCTTTTTAAGATTTAAAAAAATATGTTTTAAATATTTTTTTGAATTTTTTATTTTTTCCCGGGGGGTGTGGGGGGGGGCGGGGAGCAGGCTCCCTTCCTCCTCCTCCTCCTCCTACTTCCCTCCCCCCCCCTCTCTCTTCCCTCCTCCTTCTCTCTCTCTTTCCCCTTTCATTCCTTCCCTTTTCCACCACTTGAAAGAAAGAGGGAAGGAGAGAGTGCACCAAGCGAGAGGGGCGTGGCCAGAGCAAAAAGGGGCGGGGCCGAGTTTGGAGCGCGGGGATACTCATCCATTCCCTTTCTGGCTTCCTCCTCTTCTGAGGATTCCTGCCAAGTTTGGTCCTGATCCATCATTATTTGAGTCCACAGTGCTCTCTGGATGGAGGAGAACTCAAGGTTCAGTACTTTCTGTTGCTCTCATGAGAGTTTAGGTTTGATTCAACATGGCTGAGGAATGCTTTGATTGTATTTTCCCCTTATAGCAGAAGGAGGTAGGACTGGATGGCCCTTGGAGGTCTCCTATTCTAGGAACCCATTGTAATTATTATTATTATTATTATCATCATCATCATTAGAGGCTGAATGGCCATCTGTGAGGAATGCTTTGATTGTGTTTTTCCCTTATAGCAGAAGGAGATTGGACTGGATGGCCCTTGGAGGTCTCCTATTCTAGGAACCCATTGTAATTATTATTATTAAATATTATCATCATTAGAGGCTGAATGGCCATCTGTGAGGAATGCTTTGTGTTTTCCCCTTATAGCAGAAGGAGATTGGACTGGATGGCCCTTGGAGGTCTCCTATTCTAGGAACCCATTGTAATTATTATTGTTATTATCATCATCATTAGAAGCTGAATGGCCATCTGTGAGGATTGCTTTGATTGTATTTTCCCCTTATAGCAGAAGGAGATTGGACTGGATGGCCCTTGGAGGTCTCCTATTCTAGGAACCCATTGTAATTATTATTATTATTATTGTTATCATCATCATTAGAAGCTGAATGGCCATCTGTGAGGAATGCTTTGATTGTGTTTTCCCCTTATAGCAGAAGGAGATTGGACTGGATGGCCCTTGGAGGTCTCCTATTCTAGGAACCCATTGTAATTATTATTATTATTATCATCATCATCAGAGGCTGAATGGTCATCTGTGAGGAATGCTTTGATTGTATTTTCCCCTTATGGCAGAAGGAGATTGGACTGGATGGCCCTGGATGGCCCTTGGAGGTCTCCTACTCCAGGAACCTGTTGTTGTTGTTGTTATTATTATTATTATTATTAGCAGAGGCAGAATGAATATTATGCCTTATCATTCAGGGTTATAGGCCTGTGTGGAAGGGCCTTGGCTTCTTATTTGACTTCCTTTCCACACATCTGAATAAAATCCCATGTTATTTGCTTTAAACCAGATTATATGAGTGTGGACTCCGATAATCCAGTTCAAAGCAGGTATTCTGGGTTATATGGCTGTGTGGAAGGGCCCTGAGTCCACACTGCAATATAATCCAGTTCAAAGCAGGTTTTGTGGGGTTTCCTGCCTGGATATTCTGCGTTATATGGCTGTGTGAAGGGCCCTGAGTCCACACTGCAATATAATCCAGTTCAAAGCAGGTTTTGTGGGGTTTCCTGCCTGGATATTCTGAGTTATATGGCTGTGTGAAGGGCCCTGAGTCCACACTGCAATATAATCCAGTTCAAAGCAGGGACTGGGACTTGAGACTGGGATTTTGGTGTTCATCTCTATCTCCAAGTCAAAGCCCCGGTGTCCTCCACAGACACCTCCAAGGTGGGGAGGGGGTGGAGCTTGGGGCGGGGCAGGGGTGGAGCCGGGGAAGGGGCGGAGCCGGGGGCAGAGGCAGACCCTTCGGCCCCCCAGGTCATCAGTAACCGGAATTCCGGCCACAGGTCCGGTAGAAGTTGGACAGCCCTGGTCTACGTGCCTTCATGTCACATGTCAACTGGTGGCAACCCTATGAATTTATTTATTATTTATTTACTGTATTTCTAACCTGCCCTTCTAACCCCAGGGACGACGACGAGGGACAGGGGTGGATGGACTCAGGGCGGCTTACAAGGCATAATTAGATGCCGGCAACAATACACAATATAAAACACTAATACAACAAGATTAAAACATCAACATTAAAACACTAGCTATCCAGTTCATTTAAAATTCTATCTATATAATGCACATTCAAATAATCAATGGCGGAAGCCGTGTTTTATGTCCGCCGTTAAAACAGTCCATTCCAAATAAAATGCTGCAGTTACTGTGCAAAGGCCTGATCCCACAACCACGATTTTACTTTCTTCCTGAAAGCTAGGAGGGATGCGGTTGATCGTATTTCGCTTGGAAGCGCATTCAACAGATGCATTCCATAGGGTTTTCTTTGACAAGGAATACTCCGTGGTGGTTTTGTAAGTTCCTTTCTCTGAAACATAGCCTACAGCACCTGGTATTTATTGGCAGTCTCCCATCCAAGCACTAACCAGAGCTGATTCTGCTGTGCATCCAAGAACTGGTGCCTTTACTATTAGATTATTGCATTCACACAATATTAAATAACTGCATACTTTAGTTACCCTGCAAGAAGTGTGATTTGCGATACATTACTTGCTTTTCTGTATTGCTGAGAGTAATGTAACAATATTATTCACATAACTGTTGGCTGGTTTGTTGAGCTTAAGCTCAGAAATATGTAAGAGTTGTCAAGTTAATTTTATGAAGAGGGTGTTTGCAATCCTTTCAAGGAGGGAACTATCTTAGTGTGGCACGAGTTATTCCTGACAGCAGTCCACAGGCATACCGGTATGTCTGCCATCTAAATCCCTCAGAGCAGCTGTTTTCTTTTTGACAGAAACATGAGCCATGTCTCTTATTTTCCATCCTAGTACGCTACAATGCATTGTATTGACTTGGACAGTATGTATCTGAGCATTGCATTGTATTACAGAATGCATTGTATTTGAGCCCATCAATTTTTTCTTTAAAATCTGCTACATACTGTTAATATGTACACAGCTTCACACACATGGTGAGATTTTTGCATTACTATGTGTACTGGATTGGACATAAAGGAGGAAAGGTAGGATTGAGAGTAGGAAAGAAAGATAAATTAGAAATATCAGTACAGATTCACTAGAATGGGCATATTGTAAAAAGAACTTTAGGTTACAAAGTAATCCTGACCTGAGATGACTTCACAACAAAGTGCATGTGGGGTTGTTTTCCTGTGAATCACAAAAGTGATCATTCATATTTGTTGAATCTAAATCCAACTTTGGTGAATCACTGTGAAATGTGTTCGATACTCTTCATAAATGGTTATACTTTGTTTCTAAATGGCACCTTGAAATTAATAAAGATATCTTGCAAACATTTTATCAAAAACAATAGTGGCCATGTTCAGAGAAAACAATGGACATTCCTTATACTGGGCTGCGTGACATGATTATTAGTTATAAATGTGTGGAGTATTATGAGGTCCCTAGCAGGCTTGGTTTGTATGTCATAAAACCACAAGGTAGGCACAATTTGTTTATTTATTTGCTTCATTTACACCCGGACTTTCTCTCCCCCTTAGGGGGACTCAAGGCAGCTTACAAGTCTGGCAAGATTCAGTGCCATTTAAAACAAAATCATAAAACATATCCCGTCAGTTAAATTAATTAAACAGTCAAGCAAATAAACACATAGAATAATAACAGATTAAAAACAGATTAAAACATATAAAGTGCATGGTACCATTCATCCATAATCCTTGCTCATAATCCTTATTCAGAGTGTGTCAAAACCATAATAGTTTATTCTTCAAACGCTTGAGTACAGAGCCATGTCTTTATTTTTCCCCTGAAAACCAGAAGAGATGGGGCCTGTCTGATGATGTCCCTAGGGAAGGAACGCCACAGCCGGGGCGCTACCACTGAGAAGGCCCCATCTCATTCCCACCAATCGTGCTTGTGAAGGGGACTAAGAGCAGGGCCTCCCCAACCAGTCTTTAAGTTCTTGTTGACTTATAGGAGATGTGTTCGAACAGGTAAGTTGCGCCATAACTGTTTAGGGCTTTATAGGCCAAGACCAGCACTTTGAATTGGGCTCAGTAGCAAACTGGCAATCAGAGTTCAGCTCCTACTGAATTTAGACTTCATACAAATCAAAACATGAAAAGACCCCTCGGATTGTCCAGTTTCTCCCATTTATGGCAGGAGCAGTTGACCAGCACACATGCACTTGCTATCTATCTAATGGTAAGTCAGGACTTTAGCTTAACATTGACGCCTTCATGAACTACTGGTTTGTATACAAAATATGTCATAGGTGCTAATGATCATCTATTGAGGAAAGTGGTATGGGATCTCCTAGGAATGAAGTTACTTGACTCTGAATGTTTATGGTCAATGACTGCTTCTTTGGGGAGGTTTGAATTTTTTTCTTGCATTTGTGTTTCCCCCCAAAAAGAGATACCTGAGTAGTGTTTCATATTATTGTTTCAGATTTAGCATTGGAGTCAAATCCATCTGACCATCCTCGAGCAAGCACAATTTTCTTGAGCAAATCCCAAACAGATGGTAAGAAAACCTTTTCTCTCTTGAAAAAGGAGGGGAGAATAGCTTGCATATTTAGATCTTAATTTAGAAATAGCTACAGATCTAATTGTATTTGTATGGAATATTTTTTGTTTCAACGTTTTAGTTCAGGTTTGGGAGACATATGACTTTTCAGGTGTTGTTGGACTTCCAGTACTCCTAACCTTTGGCTGTGCCAGCTGGCATTGCTGGAACTTGCGGTCCAACAGCATCAGGGAGGCCACATTATTCCCATATCTGCTCCAGATAGCCAGCTTTGAACAGCAGTTATTTTGATAGTATAAATGTTTCAATTTTGCTTGGATCATCCCAAACTAGCACATTAATATCTAATTAGGATACTATTGAATGACAACATTTCAGTTAATATACCCTTTATGAAAAATAGCTATCACCAGGGTGAGCTCCCATCTGTCAGCTCCAGCTTCCCATGCAGGGAAATGAGTGAAGCCCCCCACAGGATGGTAACACATCCAGGCGTCCCCTGGGCAACGTCCCTGCAGATGGCCAATTCTCTCACACCAGAAGCGACTTGCAGTTTCTCAAGTCACTTCTGACACAATTTAAAAAAAACCTTTCCCACAGTCTGGTGTTTATGGATATCTCTTTTACAAGTTTGTGTGAGGAATATATATTTTTGATTGAGTAAATCCAATGACCCATGAGTTCCTCCTCATGCATCCCAATCCTAACAGTCCAATGTCGAGTATGATTTGTTGGATTGAGTGACATTCATTCTCTGTAATTTATTTCAATATTTCAAATGCAAGTTCCCGGTAATATATCAACCGTGAACAGATGAACGACTGAACTGTTACTGGATAAATCATAGATATCCTTGTCAGGTTTGAATGCATTCTAGAGAGAGAAAAACTCAAAGCAACAGAGTGCATAGTCTATTTTATAATGTCATCTATTTAGAAATTTGGGTGTTCTCTGATAGAAATCCTTTCTCCCTTTTCAGTGAGAGAGAAGAGGAAAAGCAACCACATTAACCATGTACGTATATAAAATAGATATGAGAAGTGTAAGTAAAAGCATGTCAGCTAGTTTTATAAAGGATACAGCAACATCTTTCACAAATTTAATCTGAATTACTGTTTTTGAAATCAGTGGGATTTAAGGGTACATTAATGACAAGGATGTGGTTTATATTGATCAGTAAAAGAAAGGTAATCCTCAACATCTATGCTGAATAGAATGGAAGCTGTTTAAAATACACAGTCACAGTTTAAAACTCATAGGTTTTGCTTCTATTTTGTACATACTGTACTAAGAACTAAAATTGATGATTTTCTTGGCAAAAATTAGCAATGAGAGCTCCTAATACAGTAGACTGGAGGATTGATAGGATTTTTCTTTTACTCAGAATGATGAAATTATTCTCTGCATAGTGAAAATGAGGTTACTTTGCCTGTTAAAAATCTCTTTTCTCCCAGCCCTCTAGAGCACCATGCCAGGTTCAGTAGTTTGCTGCTTTGTAGTATCTAGGCTTAGGCACATATATGGAAATTGAGATTATTGAAGCTATTGAATTTAAATACATCTTTTACAAGTGAGCAGGAAATCATCATTTCATATAGCTTTGATGGGCTAGAACAGTGTTTCCCAACCAGTGTGCCGTGAGCGATCATCAGGTGTGCCGTGGGAAATTGGAACCTCCAATACCCGTTCTTCCCCCTCCTGCCAAACACTTTTTCTTCTCCTCTCGGGCTCCCTTTTTCCCAGCCTCGCTCTGCTTGCTTTGCCTCGCTTTGCTCTGGGGCGAGTCTGTGCAGTAACGCCCACACGGGTCACGTCTTCCTCCCTCCCCCCTCCCCTCCTGAACACGCTCACACTGCCCCCTCGGATCAAAATGGCAGCAGAAGCGGCAGTGTAGAAGAAAATAAGTTTTCGGCAGGAGGGGGAAGAAAGGGCTCAAAGGGGAAGGGGGAGGAAGAGATCTCTGTCAAAAGCTGACATGGGCAAACTTGGACCTTCCAGGTGTTTTGGACCCCAACTCCCACCATTCCTAGCAGCCTCAGGCCCTTTTCCTTTTCCCCCCTCAGCCACTTAATCAGGAAAGGGCCTGATCCAACATTGGTTGAGTCCACAGTGCTCTCTGGATATAGGTGAACTACAACTCCAAAACTCAAGGTCAATGCCCACCAAACTCTTGGTTTATTTTCTCTTGGTTATGGGAGTTCTGTGTGGGAAGTTTGTGTCTTTCTGCCATTCCTGCCAGGATATCTATGTTGTGTTCATTGAAACAGGCCCAGGTTTCACACTGAGTGTATAAATACATTTAAAAACATATTAACTATAAGTATTACTGTGTTAGAGTGTCATTTTGTGTCATTTTGGTTGGTGGTGTGCCCAGGATTTTGTAAATGTAAAAAATGTGCCGCGGCTCAAAAAAGGTTGAAAAACACTGGGCTACAACATTCATGTGTACTTTCATGACAGCTAAAGGAAGTGGCTCACTTGTGAATTACTTTATAACACCACTTTTGTATGAGTTCTGCCAGCAAACATTGATAAAGCAAACAATCTGTCCTAATGCTACTAATTAGTTTAAAGTACACTATGCCATCAAAGTAAAGTGGAGGGGAAAAGCTCTCTAGATGCAGATAATTATAATTATTATTTTATTTCTTACCTGCCTCTCCATGGTTCAAGGCGGGTTACGGAACAATGAAAACACATAATCACAGCAAAAGCACCACAAATACACATATTAAAATGTACCTCTATAAAAGTTACACACCAGAAAATATCTCTATAAAATACATAAAACACAGGTTAAACAAAGGACATGCAATGAGGCCGAGGGCTGGTCATGTTACATTTCCAGCAGACCACCCAATATCAGCCTGCTGCTAGGGACTCTTTGAAGAATGCTAGACTTTAGTAAAAGTATATTAAAAAGTGTCTTACCTTCAGCAAGGGTACATTTTCTAGATTAGTTAATATAGATTATATATGCCTTAACTGTTAGTGAAACTGGCAACAGTCTCTTGCTTTGTAACTATAAAGATTCAATAGGCTCTCCAGTGTAAAAGGTCTATTTTTTTAAAAAAAAATCCTTCCATAGGACTGAAGTCAAGTACCTTCTGTTTTAAGATACCTACTGCTGGTTTTCAGAATGACTTGGTTGATTGACAAAATTTGTAGGGTTAAAAAGTGTCCTTATGGGCAGTGGTTCTCAATCTGTAGGTCCCCAGGCGTTTTGACCTACAACTCTCAGAAATCCCAGCCAGTTTACCAGCTGTCAGGATTTCTGGGAGTTGAAGGCCAAAACATCTGGGGAACCACATGTTGAGAACACTGCTTAGGGCAGTGATTTTCAACCTTTTTTTACATTTACAAAATCCTGGGGCACACCACCAACCAAAATGACACAAAATGACACTCTAACACAGTAATACATATAGTCCGTCGGCTTGTTTTGAACGGAAGGGTGTTTCATTTGGAGATGGCATTTAAGCTTGCTTGGTACCATGGCGCTATTGGACAGATTCTCACCACACACCAAGCACAGCGGAGTCGATGCCATCGCATCCCCGGTGAAAGTGAATCCAAATGAAAGACAGCTTTCGCTGTATTGCCTCGAGCTCACCGTCTTTTCTTTTTTCTTTCGTCCACTACTCATATTAGGGCTTTCATCTGTGTCATAATTTTGTTCAGGGCCCTGTTTGGCATTTGCATTTTCCCTTCTCAAAAACTTCTCCATCACTGTCACTTGCTTGTGTTGTTGTGATTACAAATTGCCACTGTCACTTGACGTGCAGCTGCAGCACTAACTCTTAACTTTGTTTACTTAGCCATGTCTGAGCGAATCCAAGATGGCGCAACCATAGCACTCTCGCGTCACTTCTTAGGTGACGTGAGAGTGCTATGGTTCCATTTCTTAAAAGGAATGAAGTTCGAAAATAATTTCCCATGGCACACCTGATGATCTCTCACGGCACACTAGTGTTCTGCAGCACACTGGTTGAATGTGATGGCAAGGGGCTCTGTAATGTGTGTCGATACAGTTTCCCCATTCTTAGTAATTTGCACACGTTATTATAATTGGAGGAATATATTAAGTTTTGATAATGTTCTTCTCAGGCTATCTGTTGTTGAGGGAACAGGGTTTTTTTTCCTCTTATGTGCTAACAGCCTGTAACATATATGTGCCAATTGACTATAACTGCTACAGTAGAGTCTCATTTATCCATCCTTTGCTCATTCAACGTTCTGTATTATCCAACACAGTCTGCCTCCCGCCTGGAATAATGTCCAAGGTGGGAGAAAGAAAGACCCCTTGTCTGTTTTGATGCTAAATTCGTAAATACAGTATAACGTTTAATAGGCTTTTCCTTAATCCCTCCTTTTTATCCAACATTTTCACTTATCCAATGTTCTGCCAACCCATTTATGTTGGATAAGCGAGACTCTACTGTGTTTTCATTTCTGCAAACTCCAGGGATTACCCTTTGAGTAATATGATCTGATACTCCCTGTGATGTCAAATTAGAATTAGTGTCAAATGTTACCTTCTCATGCTATTTCGCTTTTCAAATTAGCTGCAAGTGAACCCTGATGCAAATTGAGACTGGGAGATTTAACGCCCATCTCCCATAATGTTTTCCATTTCAAAATTCTATTGAATTCGTTACAGTAACATTCTAGTATTTGCGGAGTATTTTTCAGAAATGGCACAGTAGGAAAAATTATAGCTCCCTTTTCTTTGTGGATTCATATTAGCCTCTCCCTCCAACTATTTTAAAGCAGCGAAAGCAGGCATACAATGATCACTTGAAATAACGTATATGTAATTTTAACTCTAGAGTTCCAAGTCCCATTTCAGTGTTTTGATCAATGTCTCTGTTTGCCAATTCTTGATCTCCCCCCCCCCCACCACATGTTACTGTTGTCAAATAGACTACGTAAGCCATAGCTGTTTGAATAAATGGTTGTAGAGAAATGCTGGGAGTTTAGCATTTTGGTGCCTAAAATCTTGCTCTCTTAAGTAGATATCTGTAGTCCAGTATGCTGCTGTTGATTTCTACCTGTCACACTATTGGTTTTCAGTCCACTCATTTAGCAAATATCTCTGGTATACCTTTGTTTTCTTTAATAACATTGTATACACGACTATTACATATGTAGCATTGGGTGTGCATGCTGACTAAACCCAGAACTCATGGGTTTCAAAACAATTTTTAAAAACTTTCCCCCCTCCTTATAGGTTTCCCCAGGGCAGCTTACAAAAAAATATAGTTCATGTTCAACAATATTTATAGATGACAGCACAGTCAGCCAGCCTAATCTTAGGAGCACAATAAAATGGTAAGTACCACCGGCTCTTGAGATGATCTATCATTCTCTGACCAAATCTAGTTGGAAATGCTAAATCCCGATTTGTATTTAAGGTGAGCAGGAAAATCTCTCCTCCTGCCCTTCTCAAGAAAACAAAGCAGTTATGTGAAGCTCTGGGCCGTGTATAAAAATGACGTTCATATAAGATACGCAGAACTAGTTCATTTTGGGCTCTGATGTTGGTCTGCCATCTAGTGGTGCCAAGTTAGCTCCGACTAAGTTGATTCCAAAATTCTCAGAATAAATAAAGTTAACAAAAATTTATCACTTTATAAAAAAAATTGTTGGTATCTTGGCTATCTGTATTTTTGGTCTACTTGTTGCTCCAGTGAAAATGTGTAGTTGAATAAGTCTTTATCCTTGCTCTTGTCTTTGATCCTCTGTAGACACCTTTCATCTACTGTATATAAATAAAAATGTAATGTTTGTGGGATAAACATAACTCAAAAACCAATGGACAAATTGAGACCAAATTTGGACAGAATACACTTATCAGGCCAACAAGTGACCATCACTCATAAAAAACACTGAAAAACACAACAGAAGAGACTTAAAAAGCCAAAAAACAAAAAATGCATTACAACGCATGTGCAAAACCACATATATACACAAACATATACACACACATATATATACACACACAACACATATACACAGACAGGGCCACAGCAATGTATAGCATGGGACGGCTAGTTTAATGTAAGTTTACTTCAAAATGTTTGAATTGTAATAAGAGGTTAGGAAGAAAGGGGCAACTTTTATTCTTTTAAACAAAAGAAACAATTCAACTCCTTCAAGTAATTGAACTGTTTCATTGGTTAAGCTGATAAAATGTGAAACAAAAACCTGATATTTTTCTGTTGATACAATTGGATCATGTTTATTCAGATATCTCAGAGGCAGAGAAAGTGTGAATTGCAGGCTGCACATTCTCCCTTTATCTCCCTGCCAGTTCCTACAAGTCCCCCAACCTTCAGAATCTGATTTTAAAATGTCTTGACTTCCAGACGGACAATCAGAAAATAATATTGTCTCCAACCCTCCAAACTATTCCTTAACTGCACCCCTTCAAATACCTTCATTTTTCCTGTTTCCCATCCAGAAGGATGTTTGGCAGTGACAGAACTTCACTTCCAGTTATTATCTTAGAGGAGAAACTGGTATTTTGGCATGCTTGGGGTGGACGTGGTTTGGACTGGTACTTGAGATGAAAACTGGTACCTGGCACTCTGTTGGTCTACACTAGAGATAGTTTGGATGTGTGATTGGGTCCTGCAATATGGACAATTTCACAAACCGAGTATGTTTCCTATAGGAGAAAATTGAGTCTTAGCAACAAATCTTCACGACAGCCTTATGCATCTTTTCAACTGTGTCATGTATGAGTCATGGTACGGTTATGCCAAAGAAGCAATATTCAGGGTTGAGAGCGTGAAGTAACCTTCCTTTCCTCCACTTTGACAGTTTTGAAACTAACTTACATGCAGTTCTCTTGGGCAGTTGACTAGAACAGTGGTTCTCAACCTGTGGGTACCCAGGTGCTTTAGCCTACAACTCCAGAAATCCCAGCTACTTTACCAGCTGTTTGGATTTCTGGGAGTTGAAGGCCAAAACATCTGGGGACCCAAAAGTTGAGAACCACTGGACTAGAGGTTTCGAACCAGGTACTCCCCCATCCATCCCATCAATGTAAATGTTATGAAATTGTACTATAGATCATTCTTTTGTCTACCATCATCCAGAAAAATGAAAACTCCCATAGAATACTATACTCTCTAGGACAGTAGTTCTCAACCTGTGGGTCCCCAGATGTTTTGGTCTTCAACTCCCAGAAATCCTAACAGCTGGTAAATTGGCTGGGATTTCTGGGAGTTGTAGGCCAAAACATCTGGGGACCCACAGGTTGAGAACCACTGCTCTAGGATATTTTCTGACCTCAGTAAGTATTCCAGTGTAATGCAAGGTATAAAAATGCCCTGTGTGCAGAGGATTGTTTGTGAACATAGTGTTTTATTCGCAGATTCAAAGTCAATGTTTTAACTTAGCCATGCTGCAAAAATATCCCTCTCACATATACACACCCAAAGTGTTTGTGGGTCTCTTTAGGTTCTCCAGTACAATTTTATATTCTTCTTCTGGCCCAGGTATAGATAAAATACAGGGTTGTTTGCTATCCACAGTTTTAGGTGTCCACAATGCTGGGTGAATTCTGGAATATGTCCCCAATGGGTACAGGGGTCATACTGTATAGAAGCAAGGATATTGTGTGATATGCACACACCTGAAGCCAGAAGCACAAGTTCATATTAGGCAGAAATGTTTTTTTTTATCTTTAAAAACCTCTTTAACATGGCAGGTAGCTGTAATGCAGGAGTGTTGTTTTCTATTCTTTGGTGGCAATGCCATAAAACGCTTACCTTGTAGATCTGGCTCTAAAAAGAACTGTGCAACAAATCATGACTCTAAGAGACTGATATTTCCCATCTGCCTGCCTGCCCAAGAGTTAAAGAGCTTTGTCACAGAGTACTTTAGAGTCTTGTAGCTCAACAACCATGCAGAACAATCTGCTTCAATGCAGGGCAAGCTGCTTAAGGGATAATTCCATGCCAATAGATTTAGCCCATTTATAGGTGATGCCCTACTAGAAGTTAACCCCAACTTAAATTCCCTGAAGAAGACAAACTCAATTGTGTGTGAATGTTCTCGGAGCTTTTACATGGGAACGGAAGGAGAGTTGACTATCCACAGTTCGTGAATGGTGATCACGCTTTTCTTCACAGATTCTTAGTATGAAGTATATTATCATGAACCATATACTGTTGCATTTAAGCCCAATTACCTCTCCCTTTTCCCCACTCTAAAAGGTATTCTATCACATGACTGCTGAACTTTAACATTGTCAACATTAAGTTGCAAGCATATTCACTGATTTGCTAAGAATATTGCCTAGTGCAGGCCTGGGCAAACTTCGGCCCTCCAGGTGTTTTGGACTCCAACTCCCACAATTCCTAACACCCTACCGGCTGTTAGGGATTGTGGAAGTTGGAGTCCAAAACACCTGGAGGGCCGAAGTTTGTCCAGGCCTGGCCTAGTGGCTTGGACTAGGAAGAGGTGCGATTATCATTAGTTCACCTTTAAAGTAAAAATGAGTAAGTGGTTAGAGGATTTTGTCGGAGCTCAACAGCAAGCTTGATATACATAATATCAGGATTTCTTCTTGACTCAACAGTCCCACCTCTGGTGGCTTCATCTCCAGCTTACCTACACAAACTAAATTCATTGACCTTTTATAATGAGATCTATTAGATCTGTGGGGGTCTTGTATGATCTAATAGTAAAACATTTCACTCTTACTTCACTTAGTTTTATGGTATCATTTTAACATTCATAGATTCATTCTTATTTTAATATTCATAAATGCTTTAGAATTTTTGGGTGAATGTGAGCCTTAGCAGAAAAGACTGGAAACAAATGTGGATTTTGTTATAAAAATCTGTTTTTATTCCTAACAGCAATCTTGTATCAATATGGAATCCGTAGAACCACTTACAATGAAATGCCTTTTTTTTCCCCCTTCTCCTCACAGCGTTACATTAGCAATATACTATCACATAAAGAACAGGTGAGCACTTTTAGAAATTATTGTTTTAATATCATTACAGTGATGTTATTTGTAATTTCGACACTACTTCCCGAATTAGAGTTGTAGCTGAAACGTGAATCAGTTGTTCTAAACTGGAGTGTAATCAGTCATTTGAAAAACTATTTGTATGAGTTCTTATCTAAACATAGAAAGAGGGGCATTCTGTGAAATTAAAAGTATTGACTTCCTAGAGATAAAATGTATTTAGCAGCTGGCTTGTAAATGAATGCTTTTTCTACTTTGAGGTGTGACTAATGTCTGTCTATTCAAAAATCTTCAGTGCTTTTAAATTTGGCTTGCCATTTAAATCAGATACAATTTTAACACTAAATGTTAAGTTTTTTACTAAAATAATTTAACTGGATATCATTATAATTTCTCACCTAGAATCCATGCCTCTGGCAGATACATTTAGTTCAATGTGTTTTTCTATGTAAACTAAAAGCGTCAATGTGATTAGTTTCACTCTGTTTAACAACATGGACATATCATAACAATAAAGCCATGTAAATAATAGTCTTGTTGTACCCTGCTGTAAGATAGAATCATAGAGTTGGAAGAAATCTCATGATAAATGGAGGGATATACATATTTTAATAAATAAACTGGGGGGGGGGGGGGTTGAGCTGAAGGGTATCATTGTTGAAATATATGAAAAAGCATCACAGGCAAACTTGAAATAGAGCTTTTGAAAAGCTGGTGATTTGTTCTCAAAATCTTGTTTTGAGTTCATCAGTCCTGCAATGTTCTATTACTGTCTTAATTTATGATTAAAGAGCTCTGGGATATTGGGAAAATGAGAGAAAGGGGAAAATTCATAATGGATAGTATGTGATTTCTACATTTAATTCCTTAAAAAAAATCTTTCTCCAAAAGTAGATTAGACCTCGATCTTCTATTGCTTTATGTGCAATAGCTTTGTAAACTGACCTGGAATAGAAGTGTTGCAAATACAAGCTTCTTCAGGATGCATTTAACGGCAGGAGATTAGTGTTAAATATAGCTCTCTGGGAATGAAGGAACTACTTAAAAGACAGGAACCGCAGTGCTCATGAATTAGAGCTTAGGCTGGTTTCTTTGACTTCTTAAACGTCCACATGAAGTTTTGCAATATCTTTCATTTATGAAAATGGGATTTAAAATGTATCTGAGAGAGGCATTTGTGGAAATTAAATATCATAGTAAGTTGAATAGTCAGGTAAATCTAGAGTAGCATGGGAGGAAGACCCATGCTACCATATGACCATATACCTCTGTTGTTCCTCCCATAATTGTTGTCCTCATACTAGACTTCCCTCTGCCTGTCTGAAGACCTGCCTCCGCTATTCCACCCCCTACGAGATTCTTCCTTACAAATATTTCTTTTTCAGTTTTATCTCATCCAGAGTTTTATCATTTTATGTCGTACATTGGGCCCGCCCATTGTGATTGTTTTTTCTCATTGTATTATTTTGCATTGCTTTATTGTATTCTTACTGTATGTTTTATCTATTTTATTGTGATGTTAGTCGTGTTGTTCTGTTTTATTTTGCTGTAATGTACTTCTAGGCTCGGCCTCATATAAGCCACCCTGAATCCCCTTTGGGGAGATGGTGGCGGGGTATAAATAAAGATTATTATGTAATGCCTGTTGCCCAATGTTTGCCCTCTCCCCTCATTGCGGCCCTGCATTCTTTTACGAAAGGCTTTGAAACAGCAGGCAGCTGTGGGAGGGGATTGTAGTAAAGCTGAAGTCAGGTTACAAGTCTCACCATTTCTCACATTGGCTATGGTGGGTCGGACTATTTGGACTTACAGTTTATCTCTGCAGAGTTACCTGGGTTCAACCTCCCCCCTCCCCCCCAACTTTTGAATGCGGCATGCTTGCTACTCTTCACTTTCCCACCTTCCTAATTTTTGCCACCATTTTCGTGCTTGGTACAAAGCCCATATTTTACTCACATGAAATGTCCTTTCAAATAAGTCTGCAAAGGTTTTACAGCCACACAAAATATATATTAGGCTCATTTGTGGCATATATAAGAAGGATGTAAGGGGGTGTGGAGTGCTATTCCACTTCATAAACATCTTTCTCACTTGTCTCTTGGACTTGTCTCGCAACTAGGGTATGACTACTAACATACCTAAAATAATAGGATCCAAAATGAAAGCAAGGCTTCACTTTGGCTTAACAAAAAGACAGTATCGATACATGTATTAAATAAACAATCTAGTCATTTCTTATATGTTTTTGTGCCATTGTTTGTCAGTAAGATATTTCATCAACCCCATATTATGGTGGGGCAGCTTTTGTTGGGAGGTGTTTTTTGTCTAGCACTGGCCAATCAACTGGAGTTCTCTTCTAAAACAAATGCCGATTCCCTTACAGGAGGATCAAATGTTTTGGGATTGCTCATCTCACTTTTAAGTGGGCTGGTTTGGACTGAAGGGAGTTACAGTCTGTCAGTACATGGAAGACTGAGATTACGTGTTACTGCATTACACTGTCGGGGCTGCAATATCTTTAAATTCAACAAAGCTTGTTGGCAGATTCCGAAAACTACAAAGTGTATTGTAATGTTTTTTAAAATTTCAATTTCATCATTTTTGTTTTAACCGGAGGATTACAAAAGCAAATAGGGTACAGATTGCGGTTTTATGCTGCTCATAGGGTGTCCTCCTCAGATTGAGCTAGATGGAAACTGCAAATGTGTATATTGGTAAAAGCTTGATAACATCAGAGGCATGTATCTTTATGTGTTGCAGGGATTCAGATAGATCACTGGATATTTTTGATGAGAAGTCCCATCCACTCACGGTAAATCTGATTGTTCTCTTAGTCTGACTTGATTTAATGTAAGCAATTGTATTTTTTACTCTTGACATGTAATACCTACCGTATTTTTCGCACCATAAGACGCCGTTTTTTCCTCCCAAATTAGGAAGAAAATCAGCCGCGTCTTATGGAGCGAAGATGCAGGCAGGGGGGGTGGCGCTGGAGCAGAGGGGGGGGCGGCGATATACTCACCAAAAGTGTCGGGCGACCGCCGCCTCGGTCGCCGCGTCTCCTCTTCTCTGGTCCATTGCTGGTCCGTCCTTTCCTTCCCCCGCCCTTTCTTCCCTCGAGCAAAGGGTGGGGGAAAGGAGCAGGAGGAGGAGCGAAGCAGCGTCGCGTCAGACGGCTCTGACGCAACGCTGCTGCGCTCCTCCTGCTCTCCTTTCCCCCCCCACCCTTTGCTCGAGGGAAGAAAGGGTGGGGGAAGGAAAAAGCGCAGCAGGAGGGGCAAAGCAGCGTCGTCGCCAGATGCTGATATGAGCGGCAGCAGCTTCTGCTCCTGCTGCTCCCTTCCCCCCACCCTTTGCTCGAGGGAAGAAAGGGTGGGGGAAGGAAAAGGAGCAGCAGGAGGAGCGGTTAGCAGTCAGCGTCCAGAGGAGGAAAATAGGAAAAAAATTTTTTTCTATTTTCCTCCTCTAAAATCTAGGTGCGTCTTATCAGCCGGTGCGCCTTATGGTGCGAAAAAATACGGTACTTATTTAAGTTTGCTTGTAAGGTAAACCAGGATTGTAGAAAAAATGAGAGAAGATTCCTGGCTTTTAGTTTCTCCTGATAATGCTTCAGACTATATCTGTCCAGACAGATTTTTAAATTCCTGGATTTAACATCTGATGCTACAGAATGGTGACCTTAGACTTTTAGTTCTGTGCTTGGTTCTGCCTATGTTCTTTTTGAAGAAGACAGCTGGGATTATATTTAATCATGTTGGGGGAACTGTGCAGTACTTCTAGAATCCAAAAAGCTTATTCATGCATATGGAGGTAGTTGTCATTTCCTCCTCCTGATGGCATCCCGCCATGCAACTTTGGAATATATCTCTTTCCCCTCCCTTTTCCCACCTAATGTGGAAGTGGGCTGTAGTAGAAAGGGATGATGCTTAAAAGATTATGTATGCTCTCAATCCTTAGGTTCCAATTATCATATGTAACTGATTCAACCCAATCCATGCAGGATACTTTCACATCACTAATAGCATAATGCTCTCCGCATGTTCAGTCAAATCTCAGCCCTGCTGAATTCACAGTGGAGTATTTAACATTATGTTGTGTTTCAGCGTGAAGAAGTTCCAGATGACTACTTTCAGCATGACCCTGATCACAAGCACATCTATCGCTTTGTACGTACCCTTTTTAGTGCAGCGCAGCTGACGGCTGAATGTGCAATAGTGACACTGGTAAGTATTGCTTCATTGCTGCCATCTGGTGTTTAATGTTTGAAAACGAAGTCTCACATCTTCTGTATTTCCTGTACTAGACTTAACAAATAGTAAAATATCTACTTGATGATGGTTTGGCTAAAGATAATTAAGATTGAAGTCCACTTTGAACATTAAAAATATTTCTGGTGCATCATTGTACCTTATATCACATTTTTATATAGAAAATATATACAATTTCACTGATACTTGTATTGAAGTTTTCATGTTCAATAAATACGACACAAGCCCATTACACAAACTTAATGAAAATACTCCAATGTTATTGTAATACAGAAGTGGAAAAGAAGTATATTCATTCACCCTTAGACTATTTCTTTTTCCTGTGACCACTCCAATAGTGGGGTTTTTTGGTAAATTTTAGTAATGGTTTTATTTTGTGATTGTATTATCTTGTCCCAGAGAGTCTCCTTTTTCATGAAACCTCTTTTCTTGTCAATACTGTAATATTATCTAATTTGTCTATATTGGAATGATAAAACTTGGTTGTATCTCATTTAATTCTTCTTGTGACTTTAGTGTAAAATTCCCATTTTGTTTCTTTATAATTTCTTTGTACGAGGGCCATCTTTCCCCTCCTATTTCCCTCCTTTGACATGCTTCCAATGGGTTGATTCATAGCAGGGTTTTGTTGTAGAAATAGTCTTTGTTTTCCCCCCCAAAATTTGATCAAGGCCGCTCTAACAAAATGTGTAATTTTTGGTCGTTTTTTTTCTCATTTTGTACCAGACATAAGCATGCCACCCTTGTCTGAGATTGAACCCTTCCAGTGTCAATAGTTTTTGTTTCTTAAGGGTTTTCTAGTCTCTCACCCAATCCAGAGTGCATGCCTCATAGTACAGTTTTAGATCGGGGAGCCCTAGGCCTTCTAGTCTTTTCGTCGGTGAGATCCGTAAATTTTATTCTCACTTTTTTCCCTAGCCAAATGAGGTAAAGTGGGCAGTACAAAGGGATTGCCTGACTCCATATAACCCCCCGAGATCACTACGCTCAGAAGACCTGAACCTCCTAACCATTCCATCAGTTAAATCCTTTTGTCTGACCTCAACCAGGTGGCGAGCTTTCTCCATTATTGCTCCAACATTGTGGAACACACTGCCTCCGGAGACACGAGCTCTGCGAGATTTAAATGCATTTCGCAGAGCGTGTAAGACATACTTGTTCCGACAGGCTTTTGACTGCCTGTGAATAACTCCTGTCATCCTTTGTTGTGTTTTACTGTATTTCATTGCCTTATTACCTTCTTTTACCCATCTGTGTTTTATCTCTTTCTACTGTAAACCGCTCCAAGCCTTTGGGAGTGGCGGTGTACAAGTCTAATGAATAAATACAATTTAAAAAATATAGGACACACCATTAGGTTAAATGATTAGGAAACGATATGGAACGCCAAATTGAAATATACTTATCCATATGAATTACAGGAAAATTTGTTTAAAATGCAGTATCAATGGTACATTACACTGGAAAAATTGGTGAAATATTATAAAAATTCAGATGCTAAATGCTAGAAATGCAAAACTGAAAAGGGCACCTTCCTCCACATGCGGTGGAACTGCACTAAAGAAAGAAAGTATTAAAGAATAATCCATGATGCTATCCAGAAAATTTTACAAGAACAAATACAATTTAAACCAGAACACTTCCTCCTTGGAATTACAGACAAAGAACTGGAAAAAGGGGCATCCTCTCTACGTATCTGACAATGGCAGCGAGAATTGTATTCGTGAGACATTGGAAAACAGAAGAAATCATGACAAAACAAGCATGGATGACAAAAATGATAGAGAAGATGAAAATGGACTTACTAACACAACAAATATCCCACAGCCAAAATAGAACTAGAAAAGAGACAGATTGGACAAAAATGATAAGCTATATGACACAAGAAAAGATGAAGATCTTACTACAAAGTTACAAAATAGGGAACTAACATTCCTTGGAGCCAACCAAGAATTAAGACAAAAGGCAGCCAATCCAGCCCCTTCCCTGCCCCTATACATAACCCCGCACTCCCTTTTCTCAGCAAAAACCCATCCCTGGAGTTTCCCATCTCACTTCCATTTTCCCTACATGCTTACCCACTCCTCCCCATGCCTGTTACCTTTATCTTACTTCTCTTTTTTTTAAAAAAAACCCCAATACAATTGTTTTTTAAAGAAATATATTCATTTGCATCTTTTTGTGTCAGAATACTTGTGCATAAAAGTCCATGCCTTATAAACAGCAACATTTGTTATTTAATGGGGATTAAGGGCTTCTTTTAAACATTTGTAAATATAGTGTACCCGCCAGATAAGATTTCCAGTGACCATGGGTCATCACACCTCATAGTAGTAAATCGCAATAACATGAATGTGGTCACGTCAATGTGTACATGTTGAGGTTGCTGCTATTTAATAATGTGGGATGCGATCATCTGTAATTTTTTGTATCTGTGGAGAGTTCAAGAACTAAACTCTTGCAGCTAAAGCAAGCCCACTGTATTTATTTCTACCATTGTACCTTTTGGTGATTATTGTGGAATGATGTGCAAATTAGAGCAATCAAGAATTGGGAATCCTTTCACAGTATTGCTTTATGGAAATTTCTTATGGAGTATATTTATTCCAGTGTAAACAACAGAAGTGTGTTCTGGCACCCAAAAGTGTGACAAATTTATGACATAATTTGTTGACAGCCGGAATCCATGGGAATTCTGAAGAAACAACACCCTAAAGATCAGAAATCACTACTAAGGGAAAATATGGTATTTGAAACTCTAAAAAGTGCTACCACTAGTTGGCAGTGTTTCACCAGAAAAGGAAGCTGAGTTAAACTATCAGGCTGAGCATCCCTTATTCAAAATATTGGAACTAGAAATGTTTCATTTTATTTTGGAATACTTACACATACATAATGTGATATCTTGTAAATGGGACCCAAGTCTTTTTTATTTATCTTTTTTCTTGTCAGGAGTGACTTGAGAAACTGCAAGTCATTTCTGGTATGAGAGAATTGGCCGTCTGCAAGGACATTGCACAGGAGACACCTGATTGTTCTGATGTTTTACCACCCTTGTGGGAGGCATCTCTCGAGTCCCCGCATGGAGAGCTGGAGCTGACAGAGGTAGCTCATCTGCACTCTCCCCGGATTCAAACTTCCAACCTGTCAGTCTTCAGTCCTGCCGGCACAAGGGCTTAACCCATTGCACCACCAGAGGCTCCAAGTTATTAAATAAAATTCATTGATGTTCCATATACAACATATGCACATTGCTGTTTCAGAAATTTATTTATATCAAGTAATTTTAGTTCAGTCTTAAAGAGAATTAAATAGATTGCATTTGGGTTGATTCAAAACAGAAACCTTGCCTATGCACAAATTATGGTGAACAAAATCTCTGTGTTGCATACATAAAATGTGAATTATGAAGATATGAAAACAAGGGTTTTCTCTCTCTCTCTCTCTCTCTCTCTCTCTCTCTCTCTCTGCAGGTTTACTTGGAAAGGCTTTTAACCTATGCAGAGATTGACATCTGCCCAAGCAATTGGAAGAGAATAGTTCTAGGTGCTATACTGCTGGCTTCGAAGGTGTGGGATGATCAGGCCGTATGGAATGTGGATTACTGCCAAATTCTGAAGGATATTACAGTAGAAGACATGTAAGTTGCATGTATTGGTTAAATTTGTTCCTCAATTTCAGTCTAATGGCATTCTTGTTTAAATGTTTTAGCAAAATGTGAAAAATCTGTTAACTAAAGCTGTATAGAATTGCAGTGGCCTCCTTCATATATAACATGGAAACAGATTTTCATGCAGAAACTTCCCTCCCTTCTGAAGCCCCCCTTTACAGCAATTAAGATAGGTTGGTGAAACTGAATTATGGGTTGTGTGCATCCATCAGGGGCTTTTTTGCAACTCATCAAATTTCCCGCCCCCAAATTAGGAATGCAAACAAAAATAGCCACAAATTAACCAATATAAAATACAATCCACAGAGCTATAACATTTCCAGAAATGTTGAGGCCATGTAGGAGAATTTTTTTTTAAGAACCTGAAATTTGGGCAGCACTAGACTGAGTAAAAGAAATGACTGGAATGAAGACGACTGTAGAGACTCATCCCTTAGTAAGGACATTGCCTTGCCAGTGGAGGAAAAGGAAACGGCAGAAATATGGATGGCAGTGACTTGGTCCCTGTACATATCTTATGTGTCTATCTGTGCCTTCTGATGCCTTTTGAGTTATGGTACCCCCATGAATGTCACAAGGTTTCCCTAGGCACAGAATACTTGCTTGACCAATATCGTGTTGCTGATACATAGCCACTCCAGACAAGGCAAGTACTCACCTGCTGCTTTAGAAAATTATTTCCTATTATGTACTTAATCTGCCTTATTTTTTTTCTCTCTTTGCCTCATCCAGGAAAGATCTTTTTCCTTCCATCTTTCTCTGGGATATATTTCTTCCCCATCATGGAGGTTTTTTTGATGAAATTTGTTCATGGGTGTTTGTCATCGCCTTCTTCTGAAGCTGAAAGTGTGACTTGTCCAGTGTCATCTAGTGGGTTTCTGAGCCTGATCAGGGAATTCAGCCCAGACCCCTTAGCTAACACTCAAAGTACTACACCTCTCTGGCTAAGCTTAATTGTCTATTTTATAAAAAGAGGTTAACTAAAAAAGTCATTTACCGTTCCGGGGAGGTAGGGGTGGGGTGAGGTGTGGAATCTCTCACACATCATACCTAATTAGTATCTTGAAGTATAAAAATTTTCAACAATACTTCTAGGCCTACCTGGATAAGGTTAAAAATATAAAGTAGAAAATTTAGGAAAAGAGAAATAGCATTTCCCTCTTTCTACAGATTTCATTTGCATTTCACTTCTGATTCTGTGATGAGAAATCTGAAGCAAGAGGAAACTGCAACGCTTGATTGGCTAAATGTTCTAAAATACTTGCCTTAATGAAGTGTTGTAAGAATAGGGAAACCTTTCTAGCCATGTATCTGCTAATCCTGTAGATTACGGTGACTATACAAGAGGGAACATGCTGTTCATTCTTGGGCTACGCGTCATGGCAAATATGGGAAGGCAAATACAAGGGGCCTTTTTGGTTTTCCGAGGCTTTAAACCCCTATTAATAGACTTTCTAATCTCATAAAGCATTGTATTTTTATACAATTAAAATGTATTAGTGAGGTCTGCACAAAAAAGGAGGAAATGAATGCATGATCAGCTGATCATCAAAACATCATCTGATTTGCATGTCTATACGCTTTATGGCCATATGAGCAGGAAATTAATTCTGGCTGTGGATTTAATGGAACCCTAGTCCATCTTGCAAGGGAAAACAGACAAAGCTTCCATTCTCATTGAGACTAGCTGGCTAGATCATTGATTCCTCTTTGTTGTCAAGCTCTGCAACTGAACTATGTTTTTTTTTTAAAGGAATGGTTGGCTGCTGTCCTCTGCCTCCTCCCCCCCAGGTTATCAAGAAATCTTCATGTAGACATTTAATACACAATTGTGCAGCTGCTATTTCTATGCAGGAAACTGTTTTCAGTAGGATCAATTGTGTGGTTTTTGCTTTGCCCAGAGTAAATTGGGGAAATCTATTTGGAATTGCACAGTTTGAATACACAGATCAATCTACAGCTTGCAGCAAATGTGGACTAAAAAGGCAGGCAGTAATAATATGAGATAGCAACATCTCTCACTAGGATGTGTGTTGTTGTTGTGTTTTCATTCAGTAATTTCTGACTCTTTGTGACCCCATGGACCAGCCCGCGCCAGAACTCCCTGTAGGCCGTGGCCACCCCCAGCTCCTTCAAGATCAGGCTGGTCACAGGGATGTGTACCGGCCCTTAATTTCTGCCTCTTCGTTTCTTATTGTCGAAGTACCTTACAACTTTTTTTCTGAGCCTTTCCCTCCCAGCTATACCTGGACATATACAGGCCTGTTTCTTTAAGACGAGAAAAAGAATGAAAGCCAGTGTGGTATAGGGATTTGAGTGTTGAACCATGGACTCTGGAGACCAAAATTTGAGTGTACACTTGCTCATGGAAACTCACTGTGTGCTCATAGCAAGCCATACTCTCTCAGCCTCAGAGGAAGTCAAAGCCAACCCCCTCCCTTTTTTTAAACAAAATTTATTTACTTATTTATTTGTCACGTTTCTATACCGCCCCTCTCAGCCCGAAGGCGACTCGGGACGGTTTACACAGGCAGTCTCTGCCCTCAAAACAACACAGCAACAAGTCAACCCCCCCCCCCAGAAAAAAACATATAACAACAAATTAACAATTAAAAACATACAATTGCAATCTCAGCGTCATGTTGAAATCAGTTTCCATCACATCGTCGTCATTCCTTATATCCAATTAAGCCTTATATTTCATCAGGAAATGCCTGCTCAAATAACCAGGTCTTGACTTCTTTGCGAAATGTCAGGAGGGAGGGGGCTGATCTGATGTCTTTAGGGAGGGCGTTCCAAAGCCAAGGAGCACCACTGAAAAGGCCCTGTCTCTCATCCCTGCCAGTTGCGCCTGCGAAGAAGGCGGGACCGAGAGCAGGGCCTCTCCAGTTGATCTTGAACATCTCGATGGTTCATAGGGAGAGATGCGTTCAGACAGGAAAACGGTGTGATAGGATTGCTGTAAGTCAGAAGGTACATAACAACAAAAACCAAATGAGAGCGCCCCTTTCTTGCTTTCATGTTCAACAGTAGATTGTGTGGGCACAATTTTATAAAATATTTTTCTTCTTATAATGGCTGTCGACTGGTTTCTGTGGGAGAGATATTGCTGGGGGTTTTTTTTGCTGAAGTCATGTAACTTTCAACATGAATGTTTCCATTTGAACACATTGCATTAGTATTCTAGTGTTACGTTAATTGGGGTTGGGAATGACTTCCATGAGTTCCGATTTTCATAATATGAATTGGTTTAAATGATATCCTTGAGGAATACTATATTTTACCTTCTATATTTTAAGCTTGGTGGATGCTTTTTTGTTTTGAATTCTACTGTTTTTGAATTGACAAAAAATGATTTTGTCAGAAAGAAGAAAACTCTGCACATCACACATCCAAAGGAATACTAAAACAGTGTTTTTGGCTTGACGTTAGAGCTGTTACAGAAAGCTATTCCTTTCCAACCCATCTGAAGACTATAGGTGTTTTTTCTAGGTTGCTCTGCTTCTGAATGCATAGGATGGATTTTGGTGGAATAACATGAGACTGCCTTAACAGAATTCCTCCCATCTTGCCCTGGAAAAGTATCCTCTCAGAAGTTTCAGGAGAGAGGACTCCTTTGCCTTCCTAATGCGGCTGGCTTGCTTATTTATTTATTGCTGGAGATGAATCCATGTTGCCTCAAGAGGCTTTTTATTCCAAGATAATAGCAGCCACTCTTCAGAGATCCATTTGTTGCCGTGGTGATATGCCCACTTCTTTTGTTGGTCTGGCTGTACTTCAACAAGGAAAAAAGCCTTTCCTGTTATCAACCCTCTGAAAATGTCTGCAAGTTCTTCAGAACTAATCAACAGCACGCCCATCATTCGTTTCATCTGATAACTGCGGCACAGGGCCTGGTGAGAATGAGAATGGAGAGCGAATTGTGTACAGCTGCGCTAATGGAAGTCTAAACAGGGCCTCCCAAGTCAGCCAAGGGAGCGTGAGGCAGAACACAACCTTTTCCACCAAGTTGGGGGTCCCATAATTCAAATTGCCTATTGCTTCTAACAAAAACATATTAACATTGCCCCCCTTTTAAAAAAAATGCTTTGATTGCAACATACACTTTTTTCTCATTCAAAAGGTATGCGTGAGATTTGTGTGTGGGTCTTAATAAAGTTTACAACATCCTAGTTTGTTTTCCACTAACCTGCTTTTCTTTTCTTTTCCAGGAACGAGATGGAAAGACACTTCTTGGAGCTGCTGCAATTCAATATCAATGTTCCTGCCAGTGTTTACGCCAAATACTACTTTGACCTTCGCTCCTTAGCAGACGACAACAACCTGAGCTTTCTGCTGGAGCCCCTTAGTAAAGAGCGAGCGCAGAAACTGGAGGTAATGGCGGGCAGTTTGGGGATGTTGTTTGCAGAACTGCAGTGTCTGTTGCTGCTAATCACACCAGTATGGCTTACAAAGCTTCCTGGTTTGCTTTTATTGGAAAGTCTAACCCCTTAGTGACAGAAATCCTTCATGTAATGATTACATTTTGTAACAAAATTAGACAAAAAATCTGTTCTGGTTTTAAAGTGTTATTTCCTGTTTAATTGTGCAGTACTTACTTTGAAAATAGTTGTTCTACTCCAAAAGCTTCATCTTTGTGGCTGCCACAAATTATGCTGAATTGGTTGAGGCTCTATGACAGTGTTTCTCAACGTGGGGGTCGGGACCCCTGCGGGGGTCGCAAGGGGGTGTCAGAGGGGTCGCCAAAGACCATCAGAAAAAACAGTATTTTCTGTTGATCATGGGTGGTTTGGTTCTGTGTGGGAAGTTTGGCCCAATTCTGTCATTGGTGGGGTTCCGAATGCTTTTTGACTATAGATGAAATATAAATCCCAACAACTACAACTCCCAAACGTCAAGGTCTATTTTCCCCAAACTCACATTAGGACATATTATTGAGTATCTGTGCCAAGTTTGAGTCCACAGTGCTCTCTGGATGTAGTGAACTACAACTCCAAAACTCAAGGACAATACCCACAAAACCCTTCCAGTATTTTTCTGTTGGTTGTAGGAGTTCTGTGTGCCAAGTTTGGTTCAATTCCATGGTTGGTGGAGTTCAAAATGCTCTTTTATTGTTTGTGAACTATAAATCTCAGCAACTACAACTCCCAAATGACAAAATCAATCCAGAGATCCATGTGCATATCAGAGTCAGGGTGGTGCAGATATGAATGGATCATTTTTCATTTTTAAATCTATGAAGTAGTGAAAACATATAAATGGGAGGTGCTGGCATGTTGTCAATGTTTCAAACTTTTAATAAAGGAGCTGCATAGATTTTCTCATCGCCACACCAAAAATCCTTTCTCATACTTTCTTATGCCCCAAGCAGCATATAAATCCCGGAAACTACAACTCCCAAATGTCAATGTCTAGTTTCCCCAAACTCCACCAGTGTTCACATTTGGGCATATTATTGAGTATCTGTGCCAAGTTTGGTCCAGATCCATCATTGTTTGAGTCCACAGTGCTCTCTGGAGGTACAGGCATGTTTCAGAAGCATGCCCCAAAACCAAGGTTAGTGCCCACCAAACACTTCCAGTATTTTCTGTTGGTCATGGGAGTCCTGTGTGCCAAGTTTGGTTCAATTCCATGGTTGGTGGAGTTCAGAATGCTCTTTGATTGTAGGTGAACTATAAATCCCAGCAACTACAACTCCCAAATGACAAAATCTATCCCCTCTCCACAACCCCACCATTATTCAAATTTGGGCGTATCAGGTATTTGTGCTAAATTTGGTCCAGTGAATGAAAACACATCATGCATATCAGATATTTACATTACAGTAGCAAAATTACAGTTATGAAGTAGCAACAAAAATAATTTTATGGCTTGGGGGTCACCACTACATGAGGAACCATATTAAGGGGTCGCGGCATTAGGAAGGTTGAGAAACACTGCTCTATGAGACATTAATTGGAAAAACTATAGCAAAATGTGCTGCAGGATGTCCCACCAAAACATTTTTGCAGTTTAATAAACTTTCCCTATGTTTTATGATAGAAATAAATATGAAATGATATTTATAAGCGAGGAACAAAAATTGTGTTACATAGTGTTGTCATTTTGGAAGGGCAAAAAAGGTGAAAGGTCTCAAAAAGAGACTGTGTGGATACAGAGAAGTACGGGTTTGGATACATTACAGACACAAACTGACTAGCTCAACAGTCTGCATGTTTCCCACATTATGCTTGAGGTTGAAACCTCTGACACCTAGAAAATAAAACACTGTGTCACTTGAGAAAGAAAAAGACAATATGGAGCACCTACCATCACAGCCTCTCCCTGATGCTCACCATGTATCACCATGTATTATTTGGTCTCAACCAAATAAGAAACCTGCACATCTTGTTATCGTTTTGTACACTTTGACAGTAGTGCAAGCCTCCCTGTCCACTTAGAAATAAGGTGCATTACATACATTCAGTAAGATTTTCAGGTAAGTGGGCATAAGTATTGTGTTTGTTTTCTTCAGAGGGCATCTTAATTCAAGGAGGAAAGCCAGTCAGTTGTGGACAGCTGCTGAGTGTGCTTCTGTCTCACATTGCAATTCCTCCACTTACGGATTCTCTGCCAGCTGTTTCACATATTATTACAGATTGTAGCATAGGAAGAATAGGAAGAAATGAATGAATCATTGCAGCAGAAATAAGGAAAACAAGTTTCCTTATTTTAGGTATCCTGAACAGTAGATAAATCAGTAGGGAGAAAATTAGACATTCCATAGTGCTGATGTGGCATCTCACATTCATAATCTATTAGGATAATGTTTTCGTTTGATTATTCTGGTCACACTTTGGGTTTCAGACGAATATAACAGCTTCCCCTAGTTATATATAATCATTATATACACCCTGGTTGAGTTCTTGAAACAAAATGAAGGGCTATTACAGCACTGGAATGCCGAGGTGCTGTTCCATACCATTACAGGGAGTCTCCCAAGTTACAAACTTGTATGTATTTGCAGCGTTTTTATTCTTATTCATATGCACTTTGAATTACACTCATTCTGCATTTAAGTGATCTTATCAGTTTATGAATCTGTTGGCAGTTGTGCACTTTTTCCCATTGAGCAAATTGGGTCTTTGGACTGTAATAAAGTTCGATTTGATTTTATTTGAAGTTACGAGCAAGATAGGTTCTGTAGGTTTGTTCTTAAGTTGAATTTGTATGTAAGTTGGATCAGGTCAATCAAAAAGTGTACTTTTTGTAATTCAGCCCAAAAAAGGTGCATATTATAGTTCCTGTGTGATTAGAATCCCTTTTTTAAAAAAAAAACCCCAAACTTCCAAGCAATGGAATAGAAAACCATCAAAATAAATAATTCATGAGCCTCTCAGTTTGCTTGGGGTATATTTATGCTGTGGAATGAATGCAGTTTGATACTACTTTAGCTGCCATAGCTCATTGCTATGGGATCCTGAGAGCTGTAGTTTTATGAGGTCTTTTTGCTTATCTGCCAAAGAATGCTGCTGCATCATCAGACTACAAATCCCAGCATTGCATAGCATTGAGCCAAGGCAATTAAAAGTTGTGCCTTTCATGAAGGAGAGGAGAGGAGAGGTAGCGAGATACAGGGAGGGCGAAGGAGATATCAATGGGAAGAAAGAAAGGAGGGTGGAGCAAGATCGATAGGAAGAAAAAGAAAAGGGGCTTGGAGAAATATTCATATGAGGAAAGAGGGTTTAGAAAGATAGAAAGAAAAAAGAAAAGGGGTTTGGAGAGATCAATAGGAAAAAAGAGGATTTGGAGAGATTGATAGGAATTAAAAGGAAAGGGTTTGGAGAGATTGATAGGAAGAAAGAAGAAAGAGGGCTTGGGGAGACATTGATAAGCAAAAGGAAGTGGGGTATGGAGAGATAGACACACTTTGACTCAGCACTAATATTTCATGGCGGGGGGGGGGGTAAGGTTCATTTGAAACTATGAGTTGTATGTAAGTCGGATGTTCATAACTCAGGACAGCCTGCAACCAACCCTCTTGTCCTTTTCTCTGAGGCTGAATGTTTGCTTGATATGCTGAAAGGAGATGAGCAACTACCCCTTCATATCAATAATGAACTTATCAATTGGTTTGGATATTAGTATCCATCTATACACGCCAAGCCCATGGGGATTCATTCATAAATGTTAAGCTAATTAGCTTTGTTTAGAAGTGACTGTAGAGCTTTTTGCTGAAAAGAAGGACCTGAAAATGATGTTGATTATATGTGCTGATTGTGTAAACTTGATATGCTGTAGGATGTTGCTTCCTCTTTTAATTTTGAAAAAAAAAAGCTTCTTAAAGAATGTAAATACGCCTGCCCACTTCTGAACAAGAAGACTCATTAAGATTTTTCTCAACATAGTGGTAATTGTTTTTTTGATAAAGTCATAATGTAAGACATCATCGATTGGAAAGTAGTAAAGGCAAAAGTTTCCCCTTGACTTTAAGTCTACTCGTGTCTGACTCTGGGGTGGTGGTGTTTATCTCCATTTCTAAGCAAAAGAGCCAGCGTTGTCCATAGATGCCTCCAAGGTCATGTAGCCGGCATGACTGCCTAGAGCACCATTACCTTCCCGCAGAAGCGGTTTCTATTGATATACCCATATTTGCATGTTTTTGAACTGCTAGGTTGGCAGAAGCTGGGTCTAAGAGCGAGAGCTCATCCCGCACCCCGGATTTGAACCACCGGCCTTTCAGTCAGAAAGGTCAGCAGCTCAGCGGTTTAACCCACTGCGCCACGGGGGCTCCTTTGATTGGAAAACACACCCTAATTTCAGTACCACCACCAAAAATACATAAAATACACCTGCAATTCTAATTACACACATTTTTTAGAGAGGTTTGTATAGGGGGAGGGGGAAGTGCATGTTAAAATTGAAGCGATATAGTAGTGTGAAAAAAATCGGCGATTGAACTGATGTGAGTCTTAAAAGCTTCCTGGCTGTGCTAATGCTGAACACATATTTCTGTCTTGACCATGTTTTTCAGGCCATCTCCAGGCTGTGTGAGGACAAATACAAAGATCTGTCAAAAGCTGCTATGAGACGATCGTTCAGTGCTGATAACTTAGTTGGCATTCGCCGTTCTAATGCAATCCTCTCTTGAGCAAGACGGAAAGCTGCGGCATTGTGGCACCAGCATTCCTACGAACAGGAATACCACCTTCACTCCGAGCTCACAGGTCAGCAGTGGCGGCATCTTCCAGCCAGAGCGCGGGGTGAGCAAATCCAGCCAAGGAAGTCCAGAGGAGCATAATAATTCCATAGGGTGCAGGGGGGGCGGGGAGATGGGACCTCGACAAATGGGCACACTCCTTTCAAACTCCAGAAACGCAAGAACATTTTGGAGAGTGTTTTGTTTCCTTTTTCTCCTCACCCCCTCCCCCAATCCACAGACATTTGCTTACTGTGTAGGCCTATAGCTGTGAACTATGTGAGGTTTTAATAATGACTAGTTTTAATTTTAGGATTTGAACGTTAACACAGCAAGAGTCACAATGTTTCCCTCCCTCAGTCAACCAAGTCCTGGCTGCAGTTGCCTTTCAGAGTCAGTGCAGCACTCCTGCTCATACAGTGTATGTAAAGCCACTCTGGAAACCGTGCTGTAGCACCGACAAGTGACCGGTTCTTCTCCCATCCCACTCCTTGCACCAAACATTTACTAACAAGGCTGACTGATTGGGACATTGGTATTCAGTAACAGACCAAGGAGCTGCTAAACAGCTAGCTGTATTCCCTGCATAAACACAATGTCTCTATTTTGACATTGTCAGGGGATTGGAATTGTCTTTCGACTGGAACAAAGAAATGGCATTCTGTGTTCACTGGGAGGAAAACGAGTTGGTCAGGGGCCACTTCTTGTCAGCTATGGTGTTTCCCATGTTCTTGCCCTTCTAGGCCTGGCCTGGAAGAAACACAGTCCATAATACACTGTTTTTTTCTTTTTGGCTGAAATTCTGAATAGAACTGCATTGAAAGCTTAAATAGAACAAATAAACTGATTTGGTGATCGATGGACAATAAGGCTGCTCTGCGAAACTTTTCTACGGCAAACAATGGATATGGAGCACGTTTTTGCTTTTGTCCTGTGCTTCCAAAAAGCTTTAGATTCACAGTGGGGAAGTCTTTTGATGGCCCTGGCCTTGTTGATGAGGGAGGCATGATAATCTTTAGTTCATGTAATTGCCTTTTAAAAGACTTCTTTTCTTTAAAGCCTGGTATTTAATGCCCCTTGTTCTGGAAGTGAACTATGGAAAGCTGAGTTTTCCTCTAAAGCTAGTTTGCTCTTCCAGAAAGGGAGTTTAGAGTAAATTCATCTTTTTGCTCCAAAAATTAGGAAGCATAAAAAAACTTACCAGAACTGCAGATCTTCACAGTTTCAGGTCAAGATATTTAAATCATTTGTATTTCAAAACAATTTCAATAACTGGTGCAGTGCAAACTCCTGTGCAGTCTCTCTTACAATCGTTGTATTTAATGCCGAGCCCAACTTGCTTCTCGAGTGTACACAGGCCATCAGACTGTTATAGTCTCATGCAGTATTTTAACTTGCCAGCCCCAAGCAGGCGTTCCACGGAGTCTGTCGTTTCAGGTATTGATCACAATTCAATTTTGAAACAAATGCTACATCTTCAGGTGGCTTTTCTTTCTCATGTTTGTATTAAAAGAGAAGCTAATAATAAACTCTATTTTAATTAAGATTGGGCATTGTTGCTTTACTTTGTATTCCTCTTTCCCAGGGTATTTATTCCAACTGGATTTATGTGCATCCTCCTCCTTATATCACTGGGCACATATGGATACCTGCAGCAAGCATCACTGAAACGACTCTTCTAACCTGTCCGCCTCATGTTTGTTGACAAAAGACCAAATTTGCAGTCAGAAGACTTTGCAGAGCAATTATGCAGCTAATAAGAATGTACAACAGCTGCAGCACAAAATAATAAAAAGTCCCTTCACTCTATACATTCATAAGATCTAAAAAAACATAGACACACAAAATTGTTTTCACCTGGCACCATGGAGACTTGAAACTCAGCACCAGGTTCGCCGCCCAGCAGAAAGCATCGTATTAACTCAGGTATCGCCACTAAAAAGACCCTTTATCTGGTCAACACCTGCTTCGCCTTTGAAGGCAGGAAGGGTCTCAGAAGTACTGTAGTGGCATTTTAATACTGGATACTACTTTGATATTAGACCATGTGGAGAGTCAGGAAAAGGCATCTTCTGGATAGTCTGTCAGTTGAAATGATTGTAGTTTGCAAGTCTATGTGACCCTAATTCTTCCATGTCTCACAATGAACTATCCTGGTTTACTGAGAAGGAATTTCATAAATTGTATACTGTGTATGGCTGTGCAATGCGTTTCCTTATTACCATTTTAATTAACAGTCATCGTACATACAGAACAAGTGAAAGCTTTCAGGGTTTCTTTAGTATTCAGATAATACAACTTGCAGCTCTTTGGGCTTTTGTAATTTATAAGAACTAGGGTCTGTATGTTGGCAGGTAAAATGGAAGACAGTAAGAAATAGAGATTGAAGAGAGAGTCTCCTACAAAAATGTTCAACTCCTTTGGTTCAAGTCCAGCTTTTGTACACCTGGACAGGTTGCATATACCTGTCTGTGAGAATCTATGAATTTCCACTCACCTGTCAGATGGGTGCTCTTAGAAAGTAGTGAGGTTGAGATGTTGCATAACAGAAAATGGAAGAGCACACACACAGAAAACGTGAAAAACAGTGCAGTATATGAAAGTATTCCTCTGTAGATCTCAGTGCTGTGGTAGGATATTTAGTTTAGTTAGTGTCGCAAGGATTATGTGGTTACTGCCTTTCGATGCAGAAGAGAAGTCCCCAACGACACACCAGAGGAAACACCAGTATGTTCACGTCTGCCACCTGAAAATGTTTATGAGAAAGAGGCCAACCTCACCCTTTTGTGCCAACTTAGCTGGAAATTCGGAAACGCCATAATTCAATTGGGTGTCTACTCACTTGATTGCTGCCATATTGTTCCTCAATATACAAATCACTTTGTTTTTGTCTCCAAGGCGATTATATATTGAAACCTCTTAAAGTGGGTTTGGCCAGTAGAGGACATGCCCTTGAGAAATGGAAATGAATGTTAAGAACAACCCCTTTGCTGGGTAAGGAGGTATGTGTTAAACAAGAGAGGTGGGAGAGGTGGCTGTTCAAACCACAAGTACCAAAGGACATGCTTAACATCCATTCTCTGAGTGCTGCAGTTGTTTGTATTGACGTAGTTGCTACTAGAGAGAAGGATGCTGTTTCCCAAAGTAGCAGGGACCCTGATGACTAGTCTGCTTCTAAATGGAATGTCGTTTCCGAAGACTTCCTGGCACCTTTTTGATTAGTGACCCCAGCTCAGGTCCGTCTCTGCTTCCTAATATTGAGTACCTGGACTTGGAATAGAATCACACATGGTTCTATACAGGTGGCTCTACAGCTCTGCCCTTCCAAATAGAGCTTTGGGGAGAAATTGGAAGCAGTACACTGCAAATTCAATGGCAGAAGCAATTTTTATTTATTTCAGGTTGTAAAACATTAGGTTGTGTACACTTGTGCTTTGAATGCACAAGTGCTGAACATTGTCATAAGTGAGCACAGTAACACCTTCCTTCCTTGTATTTTAAAGGACTTCCTGAGCTCCTCCAAAAGATTTATGACCCGAAGAAGGATTTCTTTCTGTACAGCAAAATGTCCAGTTAGCTATAAGGCAGCAAACAAAAAAACTCACATTTCCTTGTGACTTAAAAGCTGTGTGCATGCCTTTCAGTGGCACCAGGATATATACCTGGTTCACAAATAATAAATACTGTCTACTATAGTAGAGGTGGTAACCTACATTTTCCACTGCCCCCCACGGCTTTACCTACTGAAATCATCTTGTAATGTTTTTTATATTTTCAGGACTTCCATGAAAGGCAGAATTTCCTCAATTGCGTCATCTTCCCTCAAAGTGCTGTAGTAAAAGGAGATGCCACAGCTTGTGGGATTTTCCCTTGAGCCGTAATACCCTGCGGTATCTCATCAGTTTTAACCTTAGTTGTGAGCACTGTCAGGAATTGTGGCCCAATATCTGGAGGTACTAGACATTGCTCACCTTGGTAAATAAAGTTCTGAGGTTGTAGACCACAGTCCAGTGTCAGGCAAATATGTCATTATTAATTGGGTTTATATATACCAGGGGTGCTCATTAGGTAGCTCGGGAGCTACTAGTAGATCTTCGGCCCTCTTCCAGGTGATCTTTGGGCCTCACCAGCTGGATGGGGCGCTCCTGCCATGCGCACGCACACCCTGTGCGCACGCACACTCCTGCTGCTGGCTTCCGTTCTCACGGTGCTTCTTTCGCCTGCGGGGCATTGCAGGAAGAAGGCAGTACGAGGCGGAGCCTCTGGCGGGAGCGCCCTGCCTCTCTCTCGTCCAGAAGCAGCTGTGCAGCCTCCCTTGCCGGCGAGAAAGGCAGGGCGGAGCTCTTCCTTTGGATGCCCCACCTCGTGCTTTCTCCTTCCTGTAATGCCCCGTAGGCGGAAGAAGCGCTGCGCGGGTGGAAAACAGCAACAGAAGCATGCGCGGTGGCAAGAGCGCGCGGCGGTGAGAGCACACAGCGGCGGGGGCAGGTAGATCTTTTGGACTTGGTTGCTTTAAGAGTAGCTCGCATGCTGAAAAAGTGTGAGCACCCCAGATATATACCATATCATCAGTATTGTTATGTCCCAGTAAGTAAACCCCAATTAATGGTGATCCTATTACAGGGTTCTCTTGGCAAGATTTCGTCACAGGATGCTTCTCTTTGTTTTCCTCTAAAAATATAGCCAAACAGCATTCAGTATTCTCTGGCAGTCTCCCAAGTCCTAGCCAGGCTTGGCCCTATTTAGCTTTTGAAATTGTACAATATCTAGTGTCTTGAGGTATTTAGACAAATGTGAGGTTAATACCTGCTATATGCAAAGATGACTTCTGAATCCCCAAAGCATTATGTGAAATATTTAGTAACAATATAGAGAATCTGCTTGTGCCTTCTTACACCTGCTAAGAACAAAGCTGCTCAAATCTGAAGAGGAGCCAGGATAACTTTTAGTACTTCCACTGAATTTGAAGGAAATCAATTAAGTGACATGGAACCATTTTCAATCTTCAGCATTATAGGTATTCAATAAAATGAGAGCTCTTGACACCTCTAATGTGAATACAGCAAGTAAGTGAAGATGTAGTATATACAAATAATATCCAGAGGCAAAGATTTCTCAGTGTAGTGGGTAACATACCACTGTGTTCATGGGCATCTAGTCATCAAGCTCCTTCTTTCCCCCTTTTACCCTGCTCACAAACATGATGGTCAGAACCAAGCAAAGTGTGACATTTACAGTAATTCAGCGTGGATGAGGAAACCCATTACTTGACCAAAATCTGGGGGAAGCTGCATTTTATGATTGGCAAGTTGCATTTTGTTGCCTGTTGTAAATATGCAATATGATCATGAAGGAATGGAAGATAGTTCTTGTGGAAGTTCCTTCAGATTAGATGAATGACTTGTGGCCTTTATTGGACTGCAGCTTCCCTCGGGCCTAGCTAGTATATCAACGGGTGAGGGATAATGGGAGTTGCAGTCGGGCATCATCTTAGGCCGCACATTGCTCACCCCAACTTTATATGCTTAGCTTGGCCATGGAGAGGTTAACCCATCTATCTTAGGGAGTTGAAGGAAGGGAGCACCACAGTGGCTCCTCCATAAATGGTTCTTGGCTTTCTCTCGCCCACAAAGCGCACGCTTGCCAGTACTTCACAAAACTTCCTCGCTAGTTTGTGTCCTGTCTCTTTTCCAGAAAATGCATTCCCGTAAATTTTTGTTTTCTATTCACCATAATCACAAACTCGATCTAAAAAACTATGCTTGTGTTTTCTTTGCAGTCCACTTTGCACAGACTCTAAATACATTCTCTGGTTTCTTTCATATTTTCACAAAACGCAACATGTACAGCTATACTTAAAGGCATGTGATGTTCTCAAAGTTTGGGCCCTAGAGGGAACAGCAAAGATTTTTTTTTCAAAACAACAACAATCATTTTCAGTTGGGTTGGTGTAGCTTGTGGTTCCATTACGTTGCCTATGTGTAATTCCATACAGGAGCTGTGGTTTTGTCACAGAATTTTTTAAAAAATCATGGATGTTATGATCTGTATTTTAAACAGTCTGGCATGCCGAGTGCCATGGGACCACGTCCTGTAAATGATAGATTTCTGAAGACTCAAGCCAGCCGGCTTTCTTGTAACAGAGAATTATCCCTTGACCATAGGTACAAAAATCATGTTTAGGCATTTATTAAGTTGAACGTTCAAAGTTGGTTTATTTCCTCTTAAAGCTTTTTACAGAATCAACTGTGTCTTTTTTAAAACTCTGTTTTGGCATGGTATTGTTAATCATATTGCAAGTAGTAGCTCCATCTCAACAAGGCACAACTGAAAGAGCAGCACAACCTAAGCATGAATCTAACATCAAGTACAGCGATTTAATGCCCCAGGTTTCCAATCTGTTATTTGTACCACAGACAGCGTGAGAATGTACATCCTGTTCCAACCCGTATCAAAGGCTCACTAGGGATTCAGTTACATATAAACATAATTCTTTTAATACCACTATGTACATGTTATAGCTACATGGTGCAATTTAGTTTTGAAAAATATTAAAGCGTACACAATATCTTGAGTAAAGGAACCCTTGCAAAACTATTGGTATTCCATACATTGCAGTCTTCTGCTTTTGGGGTACAATTTCAATCAATTTCTATTTTACTTGTTAATTTAGGACTTATATAAGCAGCTATCACCCTCTCAGTTTTCTTACAGCAAACTTTCTAAAACATTGAAAGCATAGTGTTTCGTATTTGTGTTTCATAAAGAGGCTGTTCTAATTGTATTAAATTATTGGTTGTATTATCAAGGTTGAGAAATGTCAAGCAAACATTTACAACTGGAATCAGAACTGACCAACAGCATTTCAACTAATTCCTTCTTCTAGCAGTCCATAGCTGCTTCTTGTTAGCCATGTGGCATAAAGGAGATTGTCGAGTAGTTAGTAAGTCATAACATGCAATGTGAGACTTTCATAAATTGAACAAGACTGATTTAGTTCAACCTGTTACACAAAGGCAGACTAGTTATACCTTAACCAGGACCTGCCTTTCCCCTTTCTTTGGACCTGTGCTGAACTTTTTTTCTCCGCCAGACCTCAGTTCTCCTGGCACAGCATATTGAACATTGAAAAACAAAAATATGTATTAAAAGAGATGAGGATGTTCAAGGTTCTCATCCTACTACCTTTATCATACATAACACAATATGTATTTCTTACACCTTGCCAAAAAGATATGCTTTTTGTGTAATCTGGTGGGGAAAATACAAGGATATATGGATATATAACCAACCCTCGGGAGATAGCTTGAAGAAGCCAACAGTGATCTAGTTTGGTGCAGTTTCCTTCTTGAGGAAGTATGGAAGGATATAAAGTCAGCCACTGTGGTACATCTTCTGTTTGGGAACATAAGAATCTGCCACACATTGATGTTCATGTGATACAACGTGTCCAAAAAGTATACAGTAAGGATGAATTTCTCAAAATTCAAAATCTGGGATGATGCAGGTAGCAAATTGTTACATTCAATTAAGTTATTTCTACTCCAGTTTTAAGTGGGCACAATTCTCCTTCCCGACAAATTGTGCTACTGGAGCCATACACGGAATACAAACCTGGATAAAGTTTGAATTACTAGGAAACACAGCCTAGTAATGTGAGCAGGGGAGAGGAGGTTGATGAATGTATTTCTTGATACACAAATTGGGGTAATAGCATGCAAGTGAGTTGATTTCAGGAATTAAGCATGCCTTATATTATTTGGGAATTTGAGAATGTTTACTACTGATGCACTTTATGAGACCTGTCAAGGTATACCAGCCCTCCCAGGTCTTTTTATTGTTAGTCTACAGAGAAGATGCCTCATTGCTAAGATATACAGTAGCCCATGATTTCTTCATGGAAAAAAGAATAGCAGCAATTACGACTCAGTGACACCTAAGGCAAAAACAATGGTTTTAATTAGTGAGGCTGCTCTGCAGCTTCTAATAAACAAAGCTGTCTTGGAAAGGCAACACAACAGGGGTTTTTTTTTAAGTACCAGATACTTTGGACTTCTCTGGGGTCACACTGCAACCTCCATCATGCTGCCTAGACTTTGGCTGCTGCAAGAAACAAGAGGTAAATTGCTTCCAAATTTCTACCTCAGTAGATGAAAGTAAATAAACCAAGTCTCCTCACACCTTAAATGTGTTGCGACAAGTTATTTTTGGAGTAGGACCCACCTGATGTGGGATCTTGTGTGGTAGATATAATCCGTCCTGCAGCTGAGGCTCGCACTCCATGTGGATGATGTGGAAGCCAGCCCATAAATGCTTGGTGCCACAACACATTTGAGAGTCAATCGGGAGACTCAGACTGCCATACAGCAAAAACAAACATAGTTGCTCCAAAGGATGAAATTCCTATTTGTAGCTCAATAGTTTGTAGCTAAAAGACTGAGTTAGGTATAGTCACAGTTTTTAAAACTACAAACGGAAAACATGCAAAACTTTTGGCCTCCAACGTTCTGCGGCCTAACTTTCCTCTGCCTTCAGTGGTCTTCAAGTGGGAAAGGGGAAGATTTCCCACCCTGGCTCCAGTAGCTTGCCTTGAACTTCCTTCTCCCCTCTGAGCCTGTGCGCATGACATTTGACATCACCAGTGCCACAGCCATCCGGTCCAGGAACTGGATGTGACCTTTCCAAGCTGCATATTCCTTTTGGCTAACCCCAGCAGCAAGGAGCAGATGTGGAATGCCAGGGTCAGATAAAGACTGGAGTCTTTAGACCTAGGGAGTGCCTCCATCTCGGCAGCCTCCGAAAAGAACTGCTGGTGGCTCTCTTCTCATGCTGTCCTGCTAATGTGAGAGCCCACATTAATGCATACATCCTACTCTTTACAGTAAGAATCCCTGGGGAAGAAGTAACAGGAATGTTGAAGGGATAAGATAGCTCCCCATTAACCTAAACAAGCTGCTAGTGGAATATGGCAGGAATACTGGAAGGATCTGATTAAAACAGTTCGGAAACTGGCTTATTAGCTATTTGGGACTAAAACTACCACAACTCTACTGGGAAAGACTGATAGGCACTGTAGGCCACAAGCCTTTGGCAATCCACTGCTGCCCCATCCTGAATGCAAGTTTTGAAGGGCAGAGTGGCTGTAAGTGACAAGCCACCATGTCCTTAATATCTGACTAGCCAAACTGAAGTTTTAAAAAATCTAAATGAGAGCTAGTAGTGTAGTGATTTGAACACTGGAAACCCACTGGAGACCTTGAGCATGTCACACACTCTCAGACTCAGAAAGGAAGCAAAGGCAACCCTCCTCTGGACAAATCTTGCCAAGATACCCCCATTATAAGGTTGCCTGAGAGTCACTATAAGTCAAACTATTTGGAGCTTCACCATCTAACCTAAGAAAATACACCGGCAAGTATAGAAAAAGACAGTAGCTATTTATTTCTCCTTTAACAACTCTGGATAAAAACTAAGCAAACAAGCATTTGTGACAGCATACACTTGCGAATGTCTACCCACTGAATTCAGGGCAACTTAGTCATATTGGTTTGACTGGAGGGGAGAGAGGGCGAGTTAAGGATGATTCATTCTTCCAGTGAAATGAGTGGGGAAATGAAATCCACAGAAGAGCCTGGAAAAATATTTGATTGTTTTTGAGCTGCTACAATGGTCAGACATGATGGCAGTCTGTTTGTGGGGAAGCCCACTAGCTGGAATCCAACCTCCATTTTTCTTGGATCATGGTGATACCTTCCCTAAGCAAGAACGAAATGTATGGATGCCCAAAATTGATCTCAAATGTCTTTCACCCTATAAACAGACACGAAAGTTGGGTTCCCTCCCTGTTTCCCTGTTAGAGGAACTCCCCTCATGACTGTTGTTCAAAAAGCTGCCCATCTTTGCAGAGGAGATCCAACCCACCATACCATTGCCTTTCTTATGTAGAATTAAAGTGCAAACATTTCACATTGGGAGAGGAACGGCTGCCCCTCCTGCTCTATCTCAGGCAAGTTTGCTGCAGCTTTGAAAGACTGACTCCCTTGGGCTCCTATGAGAAGGTCTGGGATATACAGGCCCTTCTCAAAAAATTAGCATATAGTGTTAAAGTTCATTATTTTCCATAATGTAGTGATAAAAATTAAACTTTCATATATTTTCGATTCATTGCACACCAACTGAAATATTTCAGGTCTTTTTTGTTTTAATACTGATGATTTTGGCATACATATCTCAAAAAATTAGCATATTCCATCCGACCAAATATGCTAATTTTTTGAGACAGTATTTTTGGGTTTTCAGGAGCTGTATGCCACAATGATCAGTACAAAACAAAAAAAGACCTGTGCAATATATGAAAGTTTAATTTGTATCATTACATTATGGAAAACAATGAACTTTAGCACTATATGCTGATTTTTTGAGAAGGACGTGTACATTTTTAAAGTTCCAGAGAGAGCTTGGAATTGCGACTTTTCAGGGCAATAGATCACAGTAGCCAGCAAGGCCACTTCAATGTGGACTGTGGGGTTTAAGACGCTGTTGCCCAAAAATGTTACCTTTCCAATTCTCGGTTACAAGCTGAACAGCTTCCCTTTCAAGGCGTCTGCAGTCAGTGCTTCAAAGCTCAGGATTGTCCCGTCTCCCTTCTGCACAGAGAGGAAGGCTGATTGTCTTACTTACAATGGTTTGATGCCACTGAATTCAGTCAGAAAGGACTGAACTTGAGGCAGAGGCTCATTTTCTCAGGGAGAGGGAAACATTTTTTTTAAAAAACAACCTTGGTTCAAAACAGTTGTGAAACATTAAATGACAGAAAAACATTGTTCCCACAAATGGCAGATTGGAGGATAAATGGCCCAAAAGGGAGCAAGAAGGCGAGGGCAATGCCCCATTTCTTTTAACGCTGTGACTCAATGAATGCATAGTTGGGAAGGCAACTCAACGAAGAAGAGAGTAACTTGGTGCACTTAGTGAAGCAGACTAATAAATAAACCAAATTCTGGTCTGACAAAACTTAAAGCAACTTGCTTGCCTCACATTCTGGCTGTTCTTTGGATTTCTTATGTCTAAAGAAATGGTACTGTGATGAGGAAAATCTTTGCTTTGCAAAAAGTGCAGTGGATGCCTACTCACAAGTAAACACCATTCATTCCATGACACTCCTTTCCTGGTAGCACCCCAAAAATATTATCTTTTGGACCTGAAGGCCAAGTCTCCCCAAGGTTGCATTGCTGAAAGAATTTAGGAGACGTAGTCCAAAGTACTACGTTTTCCATGCTCAGCTTTCAGGCAAGGGAGTTTGAGGGCCCTTCCACCCAGCCATATAATCCAGAATATCAAGGCAGATAATCCACAATATCTGCTTTGAACTACGATACCTGAGTCCACACTCAGATAATGTGGGATTTCCTGTCTTGATATTCTGGGATGTGTGGAAGGGCCCTGGGTTTCTTTATACGGCAAACTTTAGGAACCAGTGCATTATAAAATTACAATTAGGCCTGACCCACTGCAAAGTGTGTGAACTAGGATTACTCTGGCTAAGTAAATGAGCATCCTCTGGGCTACAGGAAGCATTACATGGGAGACATAGGGCCCTTCCACACAGTCATATAACCAATTATATCAAGGTGGAAAAACCCACAATATCCGCTTTGAACTGGGTTATCTGAGTCCACACTGCCATATACAGGTCCTTCTCAAAAAATTGGCATATAGTGCTAAAGTTCATTATTTTCCATAATGTAATGATAAAAATTAAACTTTCAGATATTTTCGATTCATTGCACACCAACTGAAATATTTCAGGTCTTTTTTTGTTTTAATACTGATGATTTTGGCATACATATCTCAAAAAATTAGCATATTCCATCCGACCAAATATCCTTATTTTTGAGACAGTATTTTTGGGTTTTCAGGAGCTGTATGCCAAAATCATCAGTACAAAACAAAAAAAGACCTGAAATATTTCAGTTGGTGTGCAATATATGAAAGCTTAATTTGTATCATTACATTATGGAAAACAATGAACTTTAGCACTATATGCTATTTTTTTGAGAAGGACCTGTATTATCTTTTGGACCTGAAAGCCAAGTCTCCCCAAGGTTTCATTGCTGAAGGAATTTAGGAGACGTAGTCCAAAGTATTACGTTTTCCATGCTCAGCTTTCAGGCAAGGGAGTTTGAGGGCCCTTCCACATAGCCATATAATCCAGAATATCAAGGCAGATAATCCACAATATCTGCTTTGAACTACGATACCCGAGTCCACACTCAGATAATGTGGGATTTCCTGTCTTGACATTCTGGGATATAGTGCTGTGTGGAAGGGCCCTGGGTTTCTTTATACGGCAAACTTTAGGAACCAGTGCATTGTAAATTAGGCCTGACCCACTGGAAAGTGTGTGAACTAGGATTACTCTGGCTAAGTAAATTAGCATCCTCTGGGCTAAAGGAAGCAGTACATGGGAGACATAGGGCCCTTCCACACCAGGCATGTAGCCGGGGCTTGAGGGGCTTCAGCCCCCCCTGAAATTTTCAGGGTGGTCCGCGAGAAGTCCTTACTAGTACATTATTTAAACAGTTATGTTTATTCATATCATGATCCGATCACCATGCTCGATATATCCCATATGCATGGGGGTATTGGGATAATGATACAAAAGGTTTTCTAGGGTAGACCCTCTCTCACTCAGACTCAGCCCCTCTAGAATCAAACTCAGTCCCTCCCGAATCAAAATCCTGGCTACGGCCCTGTTCCACACAGTCATATAACCAAGAATATCAAGGTGGAAAACCCCACAATATCTGCTTTGAACTGGGTTATCTTGAGTCCACACTGCCATATATTCCAGTTCAAAGCAAATTTGGTGGGATTTTATTCAGCTGTGTGGACGGGGCCATAGAATATTAGGCTGCAATCTCCTCCCTGTCTACCTGGAAGTAAACCTTCCTGATGTGAGCAGACACATCTGTGGGCACACTGTCAAGGCTTTCTGAAAGCAGCTAAACAGAAAGGAAGGGCTGCACAATCTGTCACCACAGCTTGAGAAATTCTACCTTTGGACTGTAACTTCCAGAATCTCCCACCCAGCAGGAGCTCTGAAGTAACTTCCATGCCTTGATCCTTCCTACTGTTTGTTCAAACAGCCCATCCGCACCTCTTGTTTCAACACTGAGGAAGAGAGAAGAAGCCAAGGCCTCCTTTGGAGCAATACAAAGCAGGAAGGCGGAAGATCAAGCAGGTCCCTTAATCTTTCTTCTCCCCCAGCTCCACAACCTCAATCTCCTAAGCCATTCTCCCATGTTGTTAAAAAGGTCCACAGATCCATGCTGCATGCAACTCACAATTGGGGCCCTGCACGCCTTACTTGCCCACTTTCCGAGAAAGGAGGCAGATCACCATGTTGTGGTAAAGCAAACTTTCCACCCTTGAAACACGGGCAAAGTGGCACCTTCCCACTTCCACAACACACAGTCCCTCTTCTTTTTCAGAATCCAAAGAGTTCCACCACGAAGAGACTCAAAGCTTTAGGGACACTCCCAAGCCTTTCCCAGCTGGGAGCCGAGCCGTGCTTACTTGCTCCCGTCTTGAGTGTATGTGACACCCAGCAAGGTGCTTCTCATACATGGGAGAGCGGGACTTGTTTGTGGTATGAAGCAGAACTGGGCATCCCAGACCTCCCCGTTAGAGCCGCAGTGGCTTCCCCGTACATGGCAGAACTCACGGGCTTTCCACTCCGGCAACACCTCCCCGTGAACCGCTTCCACGACTCAAAAGTTTTGCCAGACCAAATCCAGACCCCTGAGGTGATTCCCACCACCAGGCACATGAAGTACTTCAACATGAAGACCGCATAGTCCGGCCTCAACCTGTTCTTGTCCCCGGGGCAGGAGCAGTTCTGGGCCATCTCCCAAGTCTCCCGGTAGTGTTGCTCGTAGATGTAGCATCCCACCACGATCGTCGCCGGGACGGTATAAAGGACGGTGAAGATGCCAATGCGGATCATTAGCTTCTCCAACTTGTCCGTTTTGGTGCCTCCTTGTTTAATGACGCTCCGGATCCTGAAGAGCGACACAATCCCCGCCAGCAGAAACATGGTCCCAGTGAAAAGGTAGACCACCAATGGAGCCAAAACAAAGCCCCGGAGCTTGTCTAAGTTCTGATTGCCAACATAGCAGATGCCAGCGACCGGGTCACCGTCCACCGAGCTCAGGGCCAGCACCGCTATGGACTTGATGCTTGGAATGAGCCAGGCGGCCATGTGGAAATATTGGGAGTAGCTGGCAATGGCCTCGTTGCCCCACTTCATCCCAGCGGCCAGGAACCAAGTGAGTGACAAGATCACCCACCAGATGGAGCTGGCCATGCCGAAGAAGTAGATGAGGAGGAAGACCACGGTGCAGAGGGCTGGCCCCGTGGTCTCGTAGTGGATGTGGTTGTAGTCCTTGTTGCAGGCCACGTTGGCGTGGCCCACGACCAGCCGGATGATGTAGCCAATGGAGACAAAAAGGTAGCAGGCGGACAAGAAGATGATGGGCCGCTCTGGGTAGCGGAAGCGCTCCATGTCAATCAGGAAGGTGGCCACCGTGGCAAAGGTGGCGATGAAGCAGAGGACGGACCACAGGCCGATCCAGAAGGTGGCGAAGGTCTTCTCGTGCTGGGTGAAGTAGGGCTGGAAGCAGGGGATGGCACAGTTGCGGACGTGCCCCGTCTCAATCTTGTTGTAGAGCGGATGGGTCTCTTTGGAGATGGGGACCAAGGGCTCCCGGCATTCGCACACCCTCTTGCAGGCGCCGCCGCCGCCGCTGCCACCTCCGAAGGGGGCTTGCTCCTTGTGGGGCCCTTTGGCCTTTGAGCGCGTGGGCTTGGTGCCAAAGGGGGGCACGGTAGTGGTGGCGGCGGGGGCGGTCTCGGTGCGGTTGTAGTCCATGCAGAGCTGCTCGGCGTCGCCCAGGAGGGGCAGCTTGTCGCAGCCCATGCGCTCGGGCCAGGCGAAGCCGTACTGGCGCATGAGCGGGGAGCAGCCGGCCTTGGCCCTCTCGCAGACCGAGCGGCAGGGTGGCAAGGGCTTGGCGTAGTCCAGCAGGCAAATAGGGGTGTACATGGCGCAGAGGAAGAACTTGAGGTCCGGCGAGCACTGGATCTCCACCAGGGGCCAGAACTGGTGCACCTCCAGCCCGGCCTCGTCCTGCGTGTCGTGGTTGAACTGGTTGGGCATGTAGGTCAGGTTGTAGCCGATGCCTTTGCACATGGGCACCGTGATCTCCTGGCAGGTCACCGCTTTGGAGGAAGAAGAGGAAGAGGAGGTTGCGGAGAGGGGAGCCAGCACCAGGAGGAGGCCCAGCAGGAGGATGAAGCCAGCCATAGTCTAAAGCAGAGAGAAAGGAAGGGCTGCAAGGCAAGAGTTTCACATCAGGAGGAAGAGGGTGCACATGGCAGCCTCCACTGAGGAGTTCCCAGGCTTCCAAGTTGGGCTCCAAGCTCCAGTTCCAGCAGGTGGCGCCTCAAGGGGGGTAAGACCCAAGGGGAGCCGCAAAATCCGTGGCACAGGAGCGCCTCTCCCATCTTCCAAAAGCAAAGCAAGGTGCAACCCGGTCTCGCGTGTCCCTTCTTCGCCTGAGGAGTAGGAGGAAAGTTTGCCCTCACGCGCACACACACGCGCGCGCCTCTCCCAGGCCAGCCAAAGAGGCGCGCGCCAGAGAGAGAGACAGAGAGAGAGAGTGCTCTTACTTCTCCGAGCGCTGCCTTCTTTCTCTCCGCGCGCGAGCCACCTGCGCCGCTCAGGCAAAGGACTGGGTTGGCTGGTTGGGAACCGCCTACTTGGACACGCCCCCCTCGGAATTGGGACACGCCCCCTTCTCCAACTTGAAAGTGGGAAAGAAGGGGAAGGGAGGAAAAAAAAAAAAAGCATTCGCCTCGCGCCCTGCTCTGGAAATGTGCGCGAGGAGGGGAGTTCCCGCCCAAATGGAGCCTCCCAACTGTCTATACCAGGCCTGGGCCAACTTGGGCCCTCTGGGTGTTTTGGACTCTAACTCCCACCATTCCTCACAGCCTCAGGCCCTTTCCTTTTCCCCCTCAGCCGCTTAAGCGGCTGAGGGGGAAAAGGAAAGGGCCTGAGGCTGTGAGGAATGGTGGGAGTTAGAGTCCAAAACACCCAGAAATCCCAAGTTGGCCCAGGCCTGCTCTATATACCCAACTACAGGCATGCCCTGAGGTACACACATCCGATTCCTGGTTAAGAACAGGGGTGAGGCAAACACGGGAATTCCAGACAAGAAACAATCAGGGACAGCTAATCACCACTCAACAAATGATTCCTCCAGGCAGGAAGCAGCCAGGCTTTGAAGCTGCAGGAGACCATTCGATGCTTATCAAGCTCCAGCAACACATCCGACTCCTGGTTAAGAACAGGGGTGAGGCAAACACGGGAATTCCAGACAAGAAACAATCAGGGACAGCTAATCAACCACTCCACAAAGGATTCCTCCAGGCAGGAGGCAGCCAGGCTTTGAAGCTGCGAGACCATTCGATGCTTATCAAGCTCCAGCAACACATCCGACTCCTGGTTAAGAACAGGGGGTGAGGCAAACACGGGAATTCCAGACAAGAAACAATCAGGGACAGCTAATCAACCACTCAACAAAGGATTCCTCCAGGCAGGAAGCAGCCAGGCTTTGAAGCTGCGAGACCATTCGATGCTTATCAAGCTCCAGCAACACATCCGACTCCTGGTTAAGAACAGGGGTGAGGCAAACGCGGGAATTCCAAGCAAGAAACAATCAGGGACAGCTAATCACCACTCAACAAATGATTCCTCCAGGCAGGAAGCAGCCAGGCTTTGAAGCTGCGAGACCATTCGATGCTTATCAAGCTCCAGCAACACATCCGACTCCTGGTTAAGAACAGGGGTGAGGCAAACACGGGAATTCCAGACAAGAAACAATCAGGGACAGCTAATCAACCACTCCACAAAGGATTCCTCCAGGCAGGAAGCAGCCAGGCTTTGAAGCTGCGAGACCATTCGATGCTTACCAAGCTCCAGCAACACATCCGACTCCTGGTTAAGAACAGGGGGTGAGGCAAACACAGGAATTCCAGACAAGAAACAATCAGGGACAGCTAATCAACCACTCCACAAAGGATTCCTCCAGGCAGGAAGCAGCCAGGCTTTGAAGCTGCGAGACCATTCGATGCTTATCAAGCTCCAGCAACACATCCGACTCCTGGTTAAGAACAGGGGTGAGAATTCCAGCAAGAAACAATCAGGGACAGCTAATTCACAGACAAGAAAACAATCAGGGACAGCTAATCAGGGGTGACCACTCAGACAAGAAACAATCAGGGATTCCTCCAGGCAGGAAGCAGCCAGGCTTTGAAGCTGCAAGACCATTCGAAACAATGCTTAGCCAAGCTCCAGCAGCAACACATCCGACTCCTGGTTAAGAACAGGAGTGAGGCAAACGCGGGAATTACTAGAAAGAAACAATCAGGGACAGCTAATCAACCACTCCACAAAGGATTCCTCCAGGCAGGAAGCAGCCAGGCTTTGAAGCTGCGAGACCATTCGATGCTTATCAAGCTCCAGCAACACATCCGACTCCTGGTTAAAAGCAGGGGTGAGGCAAACACGGGAATTCCAGACAAGAAACAATCAGGGACAGCTAATCAACCACTCCACAAAGGATTCCTCCAGGCAGGAAGCAGCCAGGCTTTGAAGCTGCAAGACCATTCGATGCTTACCAAGCTCCAGCAACACATCCGACTCCTGGTTAAGAACAGGGGGTGAGGCAAACACAGGAATTCCAGACAAGAAACAATCAGGGACAGCTAATCAACCACTCCACAAAGGATTCCTCCAAACAGGAAGCAGCCAGGCTTTGAAGCTGCGAGACCATTCGATGCTTATCAAGCTCCAGCAACACATCCAACTCCTGGTTAAAAGCAGGGGTGAGGCAAACACGGGAATTCCAGACAAGAAACAATCAGGGACAGCTAATCAACCACTCCACAAAGGATTCCTCCAAACAGGAAGCAGCCAGGCTTTGAAGCTGCGAGACCATTCGATGCTTATCAACTCCAGCAACACATCCGACTCCTGGTTAAGAACAGGGGTGAGGCAAACGCGGGAATTCCAAGCAAGAAACAATCAGGGACAGCTAATCACCACTCAACAAAGGATTCCTCCAGGCAGGAAGCAGCCAGGCTTTGAAGCTGCGAGACCATTCGATGCTTACCAAGCTCCAGCAACACATCCGACTCCTGGTTAAGAACAGGGGGTGAGGCAAACACAGGAATTCCAGACAAGGAACAATCAGGGACAGCTAATCACTCAATAAATGATTCCTCCAGGCAGGAAGCAGCCAGGCTTTGAAGCTGCGAGACCATTCGATCTTATCAAGCTCCAGCAACACATCCGACTCCTGGGGGAATTCCAGACAAGAAACAATCAGGGACAGCTAATCAACCATGCAACAAAGGATTCCTCCAGGCAGGAAGCAGCCAGGCTTTGAAACTGCGAGCCCATTCAATGCTTATCAAGCTCCAGCAACATTCACACCTACCTCAAGCTGACAAGAGTTCTTTCTCCCACCCTGGACATTATTCCACAGATAGATAGATAGATAGATAGATAGATAGATAGATAGATAGGTAGATGGACTCCTCAAACTCTGCCATAGATGCAGGCGAAACATCAGGAGAGAATGCTTCTGGGATATACCATTCAGCCCGAAAAACTTACCACAACCCAGTTCCTTGTCTTCCCAACAAGCCGCGGGGACAGAAATTATTAGTATTATATTTGTTTATTTATCTCTACTGAAGGAGACTCATAAAACATAAAAAAGTATTACAATACTGTTATTATTTGTTTGGGCTTTGCCTCATGTGAGCTGCCCCAAATCCCCATTGGGGAGATGGGGGCGGGTTATAAATAAAGACACGCCGAGTGGGTCTTGAAGAGAAACGACAACACAGAAAGAACCGCAACTTGGAAACAACATCACCCAAGGAGACTTTCTGCTGTGCTTTCTGCAACCGAACTTGTCTATCTCAGATTGGCTTTTTAGTCATCAATGCGCTTGTAAAACGTGTGGGGTGAGACCTTCTAAGAATCTTCGTTCGCGAAGTAATGCTGAGAGAGAGAGAGAGATTATTATTATTAATACAAAAGTGAGGTGAAACCTTCTGAACAGGGGCACAAGAAGCAAAACAAAGACCACAACCACAGGTGGGGGGACCCTTCCCTATGCTACCCAAAGCTACCCAAAAGGTACCTGTTTGGACTTACATACAGATTCAACTTGAGAACAAACCTGCAGAGCCTATCTTGTTCGGCACTTGGGGGCTGCCTGTAATGGGCTTTTTGGACTTCTCTTTCTCCTCCTAGCACTTTTCGGAGTCACTCCATAGAAGAAAGATTAAAACACTGGAAGGACGATTATCTAGAAAAGGGTGAGTCTGCACTACACTCAAATGGACTTGGCACCACTTGAACTGCACAGGGATCTTGTGGGATCCTGGGAGTTAAAGGTTTACAAGGCCTTTTGCCTTCTCTGAGAGTTGGTGCCTCGCTAAACTATAATTCCAATAATGCCACAGCTTTGAGCCTGGGCAGCTGAAGTGCTGTCAAGCTGCATTCATTCTACCACATAATACAGTGTTCCCTCGCTTCCCTTGCTTATCGCGGACTCGCTGTTCTGCGGATTTCAAAAAATATTCATTTAAAATCTATATCATTAATTTAAAATATATATCATTTAATATATATATCGGGAATGTGGCGCAGCTGGCTGAGTGTCAGCTGCATAAGATCTCTACTGACCAGAAGGTCATGAGTTCGAGGCCTGCCCGGGTCGGGGTGAGTGCTTGACCAATTGTGTAGCTCATTGTCGACCTTTGCAACCCGGAAGACAGTTGCATCTGTCAAGTAGGAAATTTAGGTACCACTTGAGTGGGGATGCTTAATTTAACTGATTTATGAGGCCATAAAAATATCCAGGAAATACACACAAAAGGAGTGAAGGAATGCGGCAGCTCTTCCTGGTGGCCAGAAAAGCTGGAATGTTAAATTGCCTCAGTGTCTGTCTTATATGTTGTATGTCAAATGGCATTGAAGGTTTGCCTGTATATGTGCATTGTGATCCGCCCTGAGTCCCCTGCGGGGTGAGAAGAGCGGAATATAAATGATGTAAATAAATAAATAATAAATGTTATTTTCGTTGTTTTGTGGGGTCTTGCCACCGCCGCCGCTCTCCAACGCACTTTCCCTCCTCAGTCCTCCCTCCCTCCAGCCTTGAAGGGCCTTTCCTTCCTTTCCTTCACTTTATTTTAAGTTTATAAAGACTTAAAATAGTGTACAACTACTAAAATAATGTATAAATATTATCTCTACATCGCGGTTTTTCACTTATTGCGGGAGGTCCTAACCCCAGCAATTAGTGAGGAAACACTGTATACTCAAGGAACGAGAGGGGGAAGGTGACCCAAATGAGCACAAGAAGCCAGGTTCTTCTGTTTGAGCAAAAACTAAGAAGTTTGATTGGGTTTATATAATAATAATATTATAATAATAACTTTATTTTTATACCCCACCAACCATCTCCCCTAGGGGACTTGGGGCGGCTTACAAAAACAATTAAAACAACAAAAAACACAATGTAAAACATCAGTAAAAGCAGTAACATAATTATACACAACATAAAAGCAATATGGCTAAAAGGAAAGTTAGCTGAGGTATAACTGCAATGGGTGTGATACATTTTACAGGAGCATCAGAAAAGTGCAACATGTTACTAGATTGGACAGAAATTGCTATCACAAAATGTGTTGAGGTAGATCATATGAGGACCAGAATAAAGTGCTATATTCAATGGGGACAGGAAAAAAATTCTAGTGAGCTGCTTAATCAAAGGCACGCTGGAACATCCAGGTTTTTAGTTGACTCCAGAAAGAGGACAAAGTGGGAGTCTGTCTGATCTCCCTGGGGAGGGAGTTCCAGAGCTGAGGGGCCACCACCGAGAAGGCTTTCTCTCTCGTCCCCACCAACCGCACTTGCAATGGTGATAACCTGCACCTTGAATTGGGACCGGAAACTTATTGGGAGCCAGTGCAGCTGTTTAAACAGGGGGGTTGACCGGTCCCTGTAACCAGCTCCCGTAAGTAATCTGGCTGCTGATCTTTGAACCAACTGTCGTTTCCGGGCCGTCTTCAAGGGCAACCCCACATAGAGCGCATTGCAGTAATCCAACCTGGAGGTGACTAGAGCATGGACCTACTTATCCACAGCATCCTGCCCAAAGCAGATGATGCAAGGCATCAGTTCGACCAAAGGCAGTTTCTAGTACTTTTACTTTGAGGCTTGGAAACGGTTCTCTTCCAACAATTCTCTGTCCACAAGAGGAAATGTTGCTGGACATTTGCAACAACGGTCTCCGGTGTATAACTAACTATTACACAATGAAAGGCTTCAATACCGTGTACTTATATCCCACGAGATCGTGCAATTTGCAAGTTTGTGGATGTTCTCTTGTCTAGAAAACTTTGGTGTCTGTCATGCAGGAGAACAGCAGAAATGACAAATCCCCGGCTTTGATAGAATGGACCTGTGGCAGCTGGAGTGATATCAAGCTGCTTCTAAGTACAGTGTGACTACACCCCTTGCTACTCCTTACTCCACAAACCTGGGAGGAAAGTCCAAAGCTTCGTTTCAGGAAGAGCCGTTGCCCCAAACATGTGCCCACCCGCCAGCCCTACTTCCTGGGAGGCAAATCCAAATGAAACCAGTGTGGCTTATTTCTGAGTAAACATGGGCAGGACTGGGCCGTTCAGATAACAAAAGGCGTTTTCCTCACAACATTGACCCAGTTAAAGGGGTCAGTTGGGCATTTTTACATCAGAAGAACATAGCATACTGCTTGAACAGGCCCCTTTTGCTCAGCGTTTTCTATAGTGATTGACTTTCAGGGTTTTTGAGGAAGACTCCCTAACTCTGCTTAAGAACGTAAAAAGAGCCTTGCTGGGCCAAACCAAAAACCCATCTAAAATGACAGGCTAGGGGGCCTTCCACACAGCTGAATAAAATCTCACATTATCTAATTTGAACTGGAATATATGGACTCAGATAACCCAGTTCAAACCAGACATTGTGGGATTTTCTGCATTGCTATTCTGGGATAAAGGACTGTGTGGAAGGGCCCTGGGTGCCCCTAGGAAGCCATGGGTTCAACAGTCTCGTGAACCTGTAACGTTTCTCAAGTAAAACACCCGATTTACTATAGATATATTTTCCCCATGGAGCTAGAGGGCACAGGGGCTAAACTGTGAGGACTGAACAATTCCCTGTAAACCTGGCCCTGCGGCCAAAAACAAAATGATGCCTCCTCCCATTCTATGTACAGAAGCAGAAAGGACTGGCCATTGTATCTCTAACGCTGGAAACTAGGTAATATCCTCCACCACACCTGCGGGCAGCAGGTTAGCTTAGATTATGACAAAGGTCCCATCTACATTACCGTATAATCCAGTTTCTGAATCCAGATTATCTGCTTTGAACTGGATTATGTTATGTAACATGAGTTTTCTTCCTGGGTTGTAAAAGTCAATTCCTAATTGTTTATATCATAAAAACATGGGGAAAGAATACCTTGATGTCTCTCTCTCTCTCTCTCTCTCTCTCTCTCTCTCTCTCTCTCTCTCTCTCACACACACACACACACACACACTCTCTCTCTCTCTCTCTCTCTCTCACACACACACACACACACACACTCTCTCACACACACACACACCGGCAGCATCTTGTGCTGCATTCTGCCCATTGGGAGTGTTAGTGCAGATAACTTTGGACACATTGCTGGTCTCTCTGGTTTTCAAAGCTGTTGTGAAATTCAAATGCCACCCTGTGCTTTGTGAATCAATCTGAACACATGTAAGAACATGCATATGTCGCTTGAATTGTGTCAAATTCTAGTATGACTGCATCTCGGCAAAACTAAGCTCTCCAGAGCCAGGAACGGACTTCCATAGTAGGAGGACAGAGCAGAGGTGGCAGGCTTTTCAGGGCACCAGGGGGTGTTGGGCAAAGCAGTGGCATACTGTAGGGGAGAAATCAGGGTTCCTGGTCCAATAGGCCCCTTCTCTGCTTTGTTGGGAGTGATTGACTAGAACTAAAGGAGAAAATACCTCCTTCCACCCATCCAGTTGATCTCCCTGGACAAGCTGTAGAGCAGGGGTGCTCATTAGATAGCTTGGGAGCTACTAGAAGATCTTCAGCCCTCTTCTAGGTGATCTTCGGACCTCACCAGCCGGATGGGGTGCTCCTGGCATGCGTGCGCACACCCTGCGCGCACGCGTGCTCCTGCTGCTGGCTTCCGCTCTCGCGGTGCTTCTTTTGCCTGCGGGGCATTGCAGGAAGAAGGAAGCACGAGACGGGGCCTCTAGAGGGAGCGCCCTGCCTCTCTCTCGTCCAGAAGCAGCTGTACAGCTTCCGTTGCCGGCGAGACAGGCAGGGCGGAGCGCTCTCTCTGGATGCCCCGCCTCGTGCTTTCTCCTTCCTGCAATGCCCCGCAGGCGGAAGAAGTGCTGCGCGGGCGGAAAACAGCAGCAGGCGCACGCGCGGTGGCAACAGCGTGCCGCGGTGGCAAGAGCGTGCCGCGGCGGGAGTGCGTGGGAGCGCACAGCGGCGGGGGCAGGTAGATCTTTTAGACTTGGTTGCTTTAAGAGTAGCTTGCATGCTGAAAAAGTGTAAGCACCCCTGCTGTAGAGTCTCGGCTTAGGGGTGAGATTGGGGTAAGGGAATATGGCTAGGAGACATGCATCTTTTTAAGACCTGGTATTGTATTCACCACTAAACACAATCTTGAGTCCCAACATTTGCCATATAATGGGGAAAATAAACTCCCCCCCCTCAAATTCTCAGGTTGGTCCGCGAGAAGGCCTTACTGGTACATTATTTAAATGGTTATGTTTATTCATATCATGATCTAATCCCCCATGCTCAATATATCCCATATGCATGGAGGTATTAGGATAACAATACAAAAGGTTTGCTAGGGTAGACCCTCTCTCACTCAGACTCAGCCCCCCGCCCCCCGAATAAAAATCCTGGCTATGGGCCTGATGTAGACCATCCATTCCAACCCCATTCTGCCATGCAGGAACAGCACAATCTAAGCATCCTTGACAGATGGCCATCCAGCTTCTGCTTAAAAGCCTCCAGAAAAGGAAACTCTACCAAACTCTGGCATATTCCACTGCTGAATAGCTCTTACCATCAAGAACTTTGAATCCATTGTATCCTAGGGCCCTTCCACACACCCATAAAACCCAGGGCTTTTCCACGCAGCCCTATATCCCAGAATATCAAGGCAGACAATCCCAGTCAACGCTGGCTCTTTGATTTAGAAATTGAGATGAGCACCACCCCCAGAGTCAGGATATAGGGCTGTGTGGAAAGGCCCCTAGAATATCAAGGCAGAAAATCCCACAATATCTGTTTTAAACTGGGTTATCTGAGTCCTCACTGTCATATAGGTAAAGGTAAAGGTTTCCCCTTGACATGAAGTCGAGTCGAGTCCGACTCTGGGGGTGGTGCTATTCTCAATTTCTATACTAAAGAGCCAGTGTTGACCATAGACACCTCCTAGGTCATGACTGCATGGAGTGCCGTTATCTTCCCGCAGAAGTGGTACCCATTGATCTACTCACATTTGCATATTTTCGAACTGCTGGGTTACCAGAAGCTGGGGCTAACAGCAGGAGCTAACATTGCTCCCTGGATTTGAACCGCTGACCTTTCGGTCAGCAAGTTCAGCAGCCCAGCGGTTTAACCCATTGCGCTACCGGGGGCTCCTTACACTGCGATATAACCCAGTTCAAAGCAAAAAATGTGGGATTTTATTCAGCTGTGTAAAAGGGGCTCTACTCTCCAGAGCAGCAGAAAACAAGCTTTCCTTCTTTCCTATCAATGCATACTTTGGTGCCTTGACACCCTGCGCTGCTGGGGCTCAAGATCCTGAAACCTCCACTCCCCACCGTGCAGCAGCTAAGGACTGGAGCTGAGCAGTTGGGCCACAGGCTTCTTATTTTTCAGAGGAGTAAGGGTGTTCAAAACGCGAATCTCAGACTTGTCATGTTGTTGACTGCCGAAAGGAAGAGAGGGTGTCTGGCACTTTCAAAGTTGTCATTTTTGTTGTTATTTCCTATTTTGTTGGGCTCAACTTTGGGTGACCCTATAAATGAGAATCCTCTGAGACACCTTGTTAACAGGCTTGCTAAGCTCTTGCAGATCTGTGATGTATTCTTCTTCATAGTATAGTGTCAGTGCAGGCTTCAAAAAAGAGTCTGGAGCAACAAGCAACTGAGGCAAAGCACCAAAATCAGTGTGTACAGAGCTATCATACTGTCTATTCTCCTCTATGGGTCTGAAACATGGATCACCTATCGCCAACACCTACGACTCCTCGAACGCTTTCATCAGCACTGTCTTCGCACAATCCTAAATATACACTGGACCGACTATGTGACTAAAGTTGCTGTCCTTGAGCAAGCAGGGATCACCAGCATTGAGGCCATGCTATTGAGAACACAGATGCGCTGGGCAGGGCATGTCTCTAGGATGGAGGACCACCGCCTCCCAAAGATACTACTCCATGGTGAACTCGCCACGGGTCAGCGCAAGAGAGGCGCCCCCAAAAAGAGATATAAGGACTCCCTGAAACATCTCAGGCTTGGACAGATTGATCACCAACAATGGTCCACCCTGGCCTCACATCGGGAGGCATGGAGACGCATTATCCACAATGCTGCGGCCTCTTTCGAGAAGACACGCCGAATGGGTCTCGAAGAGAAACGACAACGCAGAAAAAACCGCAACTTGGAAACAACATCACCCAAGGAGACTTTCTGCAACCGAACTTGCCTATCTCAGATTGGCCTTTTTAGTCATCAACGCGCTAGTAAAAAGCGTGGGATGAGTCCTTCCTAAGAATCTTCGTTTGCGAAGTAATGCCGAGAGATAGTGTCATAGGGTTGGAAGAGAATGCAAGGGCCATCTAGTCCAGCCACAACATTACCAAACACATTACCAAGGCACTTCTGAAAGCTGCTTATCCAAGGAGAGTTCACCAGCTTGAAGCAGTCTATGGCATTGTCAAGCAGCTCTTTCAATCAAGAGATCCCTCCTAACAGAATAGAAATGCTTTGGGGGTCATTCTGAATAGACTGACAAGACAGCTGAACAAAATTTAGTGAGACTAATTCTCGCGTCCTTATGGTTTATTTGGAAAACAGTCTCTTCCAAATATACTCAAAACTTTTTTTGGGTGACAACACACTCCCGCAGTCAGCATGGGTTGAGAGCATACTATTTGGAGTCCTGGCTCCAAAAAGTTACTTTCCCAAGCAGTACCGTAGCGGGGGGGGCTGAGTTTGATTGAGGGGGCTGAGTTTGAGAGAGCAATCTACCCTAGCAAACCTTTTGTATCGTTATCCCAATACCCCCATGCATATGGGATATATTGAGCATGGTGATCAGATCATGATATGAATACACATAGATAATGTACCAGTAAGGCCTTCTCGTGGACCACCCTGAGAATTTCAGGGGGGTGGGGGCTGAGCCCCTCAAGCCTCCCCCCCCCCCCAACCGGGCTATGACCCTGTTCCCAAGCTCTGAACATGACATATCACTTTTGGAGGCTGCTAGAGCTACACATTTTCCAATGATGGTGCAGCCAGTCTCACCCAAACTTCAGAAAGTGCCGGAGATGTCTACCAGGTGGATTGGCAGAAGAGTCACTGATGGCTACATCTGTCATCTACACCGCAAACCCGGTCAGTTATTGGCAACAAGGGGTTGGTTTCCTCCCTGGGTTTTGGTGTGGAATGTCTGTGTATTGTTTGGCACAATCAAGTTCTGTGAAGAGGTGCTAATCACTTCAGCCTGGCAGCATTTAGCACCTCTCCGGTGGTGCTAAGCACAATCCATTAAAGTGGCATTTGGAGATGGAGTTGGCCATGGATGACATTGTTGTGCTCCTCCTTTCTGGGAAAGGGGGTAGTTACTTCTTTCACACCTATTTGGTTTTAGGTCTTAATCCTTTTTCACCTAGTGGCTATTACCAATGACAGATGGGTATAGGATGTATGTCTGTGCCTTGAAATTGGCTGTTTATTTATGGTGACCCCATGAATTCCACAGGGATTTTAAGACAAGGAAATCCCAGAAGTGGTTTGCTAGTTTCTTTAAAAGACTAAAGGCCTTGTAAAACTATAACTCCCACTTTCTAGTGAACTGAACTCTGGCATTTAAAGTGGCAGCAGACTGCATTAATTCTATAGTGTGGATAAACCCATTGTGTCTAACTATTTTTCCTATATCTTTCATATGTGTTAATAGACTTATCAATCCTGCCATCTTTCCCCATTTACTTTGGACTACTAACAAGTACCAGCTGCTCTGGGCTCTATTTCAGAGAAAGGAACTGGCAAGAACACCTTTGAATGTTCCTCGTCCAAGAAAACCCTATGAAATCCATGAGATCCCATATGTAAACAGGCAATGTGAGGCGCATAAACATAATCTCCCATGAATTAGTGAGATAAACTCAGTAGTAAACAATTTAGAGAGAAAACCAGAACTATGTTCTTGACAACAGGACTGCAGTTTTAGCATAGAGATGGATCAGTCAATAGGTAATGAGTTTTGGAGCAGGCCTATATTCCTTCCATCGACAGCTGGAGACTGAAAACCAGGCAGGTTACCTCAGAGTCTTCTAAACTGGAGGAGGAACTTTTGATTTGGATTTCAATTTCCAGAATCCTGAGTCAGCAAGGATGATGGAAGTGGCAGTCCAAAAATATCTGGAGGACTAAAGATCTAAAGATAGGCTTCCCACCTGGTGTGCTGGATTACAACTTCCACCAGTTCCAGCACTGCCATGCTAGAAGGTGGTGGGCATTGATTTCAACCAATCCAGAAGACACTCGGTTGGGGAAGTCAATCCAAAGGAACTGTCTCTTGGCTCACTCTCACTCCCACCTTCCTAACTCGTAACAGCATTCCCACCTTCCAGAAAAGTTTGGGCAATGTTTCAGTCCACAAAGAGGCAGTCTGGAATTGAACTCGTGAAGCATTGTTTTCTCCCAGAGATCAAGGCTTAAGTTACTTATTCACTCAGGCTGGCCTCAAAGCTTCCTTGCTTTGCATCAGTGGAAATTGGCACAGTAGTTCCAAAAAGAGAGTATGGACAAGCAAATTGTCCTGGCATACCATGCAGCAGCTTCAAACCGTGTGTGCTGGTACCTGAGAATATATGCTTGCTGTCCTCAAAATATTTAAGACTTGCTAAATCCAGGCTCAATATGAGTTGCAGGAGATGTTTGATTAGCTGATGCTGCTCTTCTGGTCAATGTGCCCCACAAGAGGACTTCTCAGCCCCCAGGGCTCCTGGTCATGATGACAGAGACTGGCATCTTAGACAGAACTTGTTCATATACGGCTATATCCTATTCTTACTCCCAACTAGAGTAGAACCGTTGGATCAAATGGATTAACCTTTTCGTTGACCATCACTCAATAGTTGACTAATACATCTCCTTTAATTGGGTACTAACCAACAACAGGATAAATGACTCTCAGTCCTTGTTGAGCACACAAAAATTGCAATAAAAAGCCAGACAAAGTTACTAAGGGAATATGATCATGGAAAATAGAAGAGATCCAGAAATGACTCATGTTCATTTCATTTTTTTGGCAATACTGGCATTTTAGACACTGAAATAAAATTTCAAGAAGGTACAGAATTTGTATTTGGGGGGCAATGTTCTTATTTTGCCTCCCACCGCATATTACTGCATACAGATTGAAAATTACTGGATTAATGTGAGCTAGATGTCCATCTGTCTGTCTATCTATCTCATGCAATGGGCATGTCACTCACTCTTAGCCTCAGAAAAACCCATGATAGGGTTGCCATAAGTCAGAAGGCAAACAACAGCTATACCTAGGCCAACTCTGTTGGTTGCCTGGCTTCTTTATTGACTTTGTAGTCACCTTATCACTGGGGAGACATTGGGGAGAATAACAAGAATGTTTCCTTACTCTAATCCCAAGGGCGGCCCTGCCAAGACTGTCACTAGCACTCCCATTTTAGAGGAGGATAACTGAGGCTGACTTGCTCAAGGCCACCCATCAAGTTTGTGGCTGGAGCCATGGGACGAAGAACTCGGGCCTCCTGGGGCAAAGCTGAGTGGCTTCACCGGGTACAAAGCTATTCAACTTACTCAACGATGGGGACTCTTTGCTATCCACTTTCCACAAAGATTAAAGATGTGCCCTCTAGTCTTCTCAGCCTGTAAACCTATTTGTTTAAATGCCCGTAAGAAAAGTCTACTGACACAACACACAGCCCAACACATAACCCACCCCACTGATTGTACTCTGTGATAAATAGCATGGCTTTTAAAAAAAAACCCAGAGAGGATAAAATGCCATTCCTAATTCGCATCCCATGTGTAAACAGCTTGAGAAAGGCTTAATGCTACATCATTCTGCTTTTTATAAACACACTGTCTATTATGCTTGGAGGCTGGCTTAAAGCGGCCTGAATGGGAGAGAAGGAACACATCAAGTTAGTGAAGTGGAAAGGTTAAAGTACTGTATAACCTATTAACCTTTCAACATGTGCCTTTGTCCTTCTCAGTCTGCTCTAAGAATGTTAACTCTTTCCCGTTTCCCCCCTGAGAGCTGAATTGTCACTTGCCTTGGACATAAATGATTTCATTTTTGCCTGGCTTGCATACTGTGTAGCTATTCTGATCCCGTTTCAATAGCATGTTCAAGTAGCAGTTAGTTAGTTATCCTTTCAATTACTTCTTATGCTTAGTAGCTCGCATGATTCCTATGGCTCAGGGACACTATGACATTGTAGTTCAACTTTAATTAACTTCTAAACAAACTAGTAAGACAGGTTATCTGTGTGTGTGTGTGTGTGTGTGTCTTTCTTGGCATGTCTTCCGGACCTTCAGCAGTTTGCATGACGTAGTTTGCATAGCACACGTGGCTTTCTCCAATGCGAACATGCAATTTTTTACATTCCACCAATTTGATTTCTGCTTGTTTTGTCGCTGTTAAGGATACAATAATCCAGAACAACCATGTTGCTATTGTGTTGTTGTTGCCGTTGTTGTTGCTGCTGCTGTTGTTAATAATGAGACTCAAAGCAGCATACAATGGAAGTGAGGGATTTCTGCAGGGTGGGCCCAATATATTTTGCTGCCTAGGTGAACCAGCAAATGACATCCCGTACCTCCTCAAATCAAGGTGTGCAATGTCCTAAAGTGGACAAGTTACCTTGTCTTATGAAGTAGAAAGTCTCACACGCATGACTTCTGATTCATGGCAGTGGAATAACATGTTCATGTGTCGCCTTTTCATGGCACTAAAAACTTACCAGCTGCGGAGGCTGCTTCACTCCACAGAATGAGAGGACCAGAACCCAGCTCTGTATCTATGGTGTTAGGAAACCCTCAGAGGTATTCTCTTGCCATTATGCTCCACCCTTGAACCTTTCTTGCCAGCCACAGTCAAACTTGCAGCTGCTTTTTATGGGTGAGAAGGTACAGAATTCAGGCTATGAAGATAGGCTGCTCTAGGCTCCGAGGGGAAGGGAAAGGGGGATGCACTCCATCTCTGGGTAAACCTAATTTCCCTTTCCCTCCCAGCTGAGTGCAGCTGTTACTTCCTAACCTGATTGCTATTCTCTCCCTCACTGCCAAGTCGTGGCAGCTGATGATCCTCCAGGGCTGGACTGTTGCAAACTTTTTGTTGGATGTCAGCAGAGCTATGCAGCTAGGGAAGACCTCCAATAATGATTCACCAAGGCAAGCAGCATTCAGAGATATTCTGCCAATTCCGCAATAAAAAAGTGTCCAATGTAAGTAGGTATCACAGCTAATAGTCATCTTCCCTGATTCATTTCTCCCTCATTTAACGAAAGTTGATATCCAGGGAAGGCTTTCTAATTTTTCTGCTCCTTCTCGCACTTCTGAAGACCATTTACTAGATCAGTGTTTCCCAACCAGTGTGTCCTGGCACACTAGTGTGCCGTGAGCAATCATCAGGTGTGCCGTGGGAAATTGGCACTCCCCCTCCTCCTAGCAGCCCCCTCACAGGTTTCCAAGAAACAAATTGAGCCTCTCCGCTTGGAAATGGCTTAAAAAAATATATATATTTTACTGGATTTTTCGAGAGTCCCCCCCCCCCCCAAGGAACTGTTTATGACAGCTTCATGACATCCATAGTTAACTGGAAGCAAGTTTCACTCAGGGTGAAATTTCAGAAATGTCTGGAGAACAAGTTCTATGAGGAACGGCTTGAAGAGCTGGGCATGTTTAGCCTGAAGAAGAGAAGGCTGAGGGAAGACATGATAGACATGTCATGTCATGTGTGAGGAAGTCATATATATGTTGTGTTCATCGAAACAGGCCTAGGTTTCACACTGAGTGTATAAATACATTTAAAAACATATTAACTATATGTATTACTGTGTTAGAGTGTAATTTTGTGTCATTTTGGTTGGTGGTGTGCTCCAGAATTTTGTAAATGTAAAAAGTGTGCCACGGCTCAAAAAAGGTTGAAAAACACTGCACTAGATGTTACCCTGGACATATAGGTGTCCTGATTGATAAATATATCCTAAAGTTCCTATCCAGCAAAGCCCCTGTGCCTTCAAGAGGCAATTACTTCTCATTCTCTGGTATCTGCAAAGGAACAATGTTCAGGCAATATCAGTCCTCCTGAGATTTTGGAAAGATGTTCTACTTGGGTTGGAAATACTGGATTTATATCATAGTTCTCTGCTTGTTTACTTTGAAGCATGCTGAATTGTGTCTAAAGATAATGCACAATACAGTATGCCAGCTACGTGGCCACAGGATTGCAGCTTTAAAAGGATTAATTTTCTGACTCTGCTGAACTATTAAACTGAAAATCTTTTCCTGAACAGCTTTTGTAAGATTACACACCCACCATTTTCTTTTCTTTTAATTATTTGGGTAGGGCTATTTCTTTTGATTTCCTTTTAACAGTGCAGAATAGACACAGCATATACCGTCACCTTTAACATTTTCAAACCCCTGGACGCACTGTGAACTCCAATAAAAAGATCCGCTTGACAAGAGTTTAGCATAATACTTTAAAATTGAATTGTCAATAGTATACATTATAGTATTTGGGAAATACCCAGTTTATTGGTGGTGGTGGTAGTGATCATGGCGTATACTTTCAAGTTCTTTCTGACTTACAATGACCGTATCACATGTTTTCATGGCATGACTTGTTCAGAAGAGGATTGCCTTTGCCTTCCTCTGAGGCAGTGCGACTTGCCCAAGCTCACCTGGTCGGTTTCCATGGCTGAGCAGGGGTTCAAACCCTGGTCTCCTGAGTCCTAGTCCAATGCTCAAACCTCTACACCAGGGGTCCTCAAACTTTTTAAACAGAGGGCCAGGTCACAGTTCCTCAAACTGTTGGAGGGCTGGATTATAATTTGAAAAAAGCATGAATGAATTCCTATGCACACTGCACATATCTTATTTGTAGTGCAAAAAACCCCACTTAAAACAATACAATAATTAAAATTAAGAACAATTTTAACAAGTATAAACTTATTAGTATTTCAATGGGAAGTGTGGGTCTGCTTTTGGCTGGTGAGATGGGATTGTTGTTATTGTGTGCTTAGGTTGACCCTGAGCAAGGGCCGGGTAAAAGACCTTGGAGGGCTGTATCTGGCCCCTGGGCCTTAGTTTGAGGACCCCTGCTCTACACTATGTAGGCTCTCCAAATCCTATTGATGTTACTCAGTGGGTCATTTTAAAAGTAGCTCTTCATACTTTGCAACCTTAGCTGCCCCTTGTAAGTTACACCTCTGTTAATGTCCTCATCCCTTTGGAAATAATATTGCTTAGTATTTGTACTGAGGGGGTAGTCTCAATTTCAGTTGTCATTCCATTCCTGAATCTGTGTTGTAAATTGAAATGCAAAACAATGAGGGGAGCTAGTTCCATAGGAACTCAACTTGGGGAATGCATTATGAGAGAACTGAAGCAGCATAAAATTTGCAATTTTACTGACCACCAACTTGAAGAAGTTTAAAAGTTAAAATATCAGTGATCACTTTTTTTCCAGACTAGATACGCATGCAGAGAGTAGAGAACAACTGGGCAAAACTGTGTATTCCTGGAATCTTTTTTTCTAGCAGGTTTCCCAGGTGGGAAAAGTATATCAGAAGAGAAATGGGTTAGCTGCACAGCTCATCCTGCCTCAACAGGAGGAAAGGCAGAGCATCTTCTTTTCAGTGACCAAGTCCAGTTAAAAAGCAACCATTAAAAATTCCTTGCAAAAATGTCCAGTGAGTTCTCTCCTTCCTATGTTACCTGATGATAAATAGGCAAGTGTGTCACAATCTTCTCCATCCTTTTATTGCCGCATCCCTAGGTGTGTTGCCTCTTTAGGCATGCTCTCTCTCTCTCTCTCTCTCTCTCTCTCTCTCTCTCTCTCTCTCTCTCTCTCTCCCTCTCCCATCACAGGAGGCATCTTCATCCAAACCTCTAACCCTCCTTACCCTCTCATCTCTTCCATCTGCCCAGGTGTCCTTCCTTCCTTCCTTCCTTCCTTCCTCATCCTTCCTCCTTCTTCCTTCCTTCCCTCTCCTTCCTTCCTTCCTTCCTTCCTTCCTTCCTTCCTTCCTTCCTTCCTTCCTTCCTTCCTTCTCCTTCCCTCTCCTTCCTTCCTTCCTTCCGTCCTTCCTTCCTTCCTTCCTTCCTTCCTTCCTTCCTTCCTTCCTTCCTTTCCTTCCTTCCTTCCTTCCTTCCTCCTTCCTTCCTTCCCTTCCTTCCTTCCCCTTCCTTCCTTCCTTCCTTCCTTCCTTCCTTCCTTCCTTCCTTCCTTCCTTCTCCTCCTTCCTTCCTTCCTTCCTTCCTTCCTTCCTTCCTTTCCTTCCTTCATCTTCCTTGCTTCCTTCCTTTCTTCCTTCTTTCCTTTCTTCCTTCCTTGCTTCCTTGCTTGCTTTCCTTCCTTCCTTCCTTCCTTGCTTGCTTGCTTGCTTGCTTGCTTGCTTGCTTGCTTGCTTGCTTGCTTGCTTGCTTGCTTGCTTGCTTGCTTGCTTGCTTGCTTGCTTGCTTGCTTGCTTGCTTGCTTGCTTGCTTGCTTGCTTGCTTGCTTGCTTGCTTGCTTACTATGGTAAGTTTGACTTTTCTTTATGGAGGAACATTGTCAATTTCAAATGTTGTAAATAGGGGAAACGTAAATTGAGAATCGTCCCCATTGCACTGACTGTGTGCATAAGTATTGTTTCACATCCCCTTGCAACAATCGCTTATAAGATATTAGGCAAAGGACTGAGGATGGGAGAGTGTGGTTTTCTTACCTGCTGATTTTGTGAAAAAGGCAACATTTCCACAAAAAAGCATCCTTGTTCTAAGCCAGTGATTTTCAACCAGTGTGCCATGGAACACTAGTGTGCCGTGAGAGATCATCAGGTGTGCCGTGGGAAATTATTTTCTTTTTTTAAAAAAATGTTTCTTTATTAAATTTTCAAAAGAGATAAAAGTTACACAACATTAAAACATGCAAACAAACATTACAATGGAATGGGATAGTAGACAGTAGAAGTACATAGCGAGCTCACAGTTGCTATGAAAGAAGATGAGGGAAAGTCAAGGGGATAGGAAAGTGTGTATAGAAAAAAGTGTGGGTGAAAGTAGTGTTGCTTGGAGATTGAGATTGTTCTATCTTGTCTTATTTTCCTCCCTTCACGCCGTTGTTAAGCTTTCCCTCAAACTGCCTGTATAACGATAGAGAAAAACAAAATTTTATATTCAGTCTAATATCAGGTCCATATTATATTCCATTCTGCAGTATTGGCGTACTGTTCCCCAGTCTGTTTTTCCATGACTGCTGTTGTTTTGGGTTCGTAGTTTTTCAGTTAACCATTCCATCTGTATTGTTTCCGTGGGAAATTATTTTTGAACTTCATTCATATATAAACTATAAGGCGCATCTGTCCCTTTAAGAAATGGAACCATAGCACTCTCGTGTCACCTAAGAAGTGATGCGAGAGTGCTATGGTCGCGCCATCTTGGATTCGCTTAGACACAGCTAAGTAAACAAAGTTAGTGTTAGTGCTGCAGCTGCGCCTCAAGTGACAGTAGCAATTTGGGATCACAGCCCCAGGTTTCACACTTAAGTGAGTGTATAAATACATTTAAAAACATATTAACTATATATATTACTGTGTTAGAGTGTCATGTTGTGTCATTTCGGTTGGTGGTGTGCCCCAGGATTTTTTAAATGTGAAAAATGTGCTGCGGCTCAAAAAAGGTTGAAAATTGCTGTTCTAAGCAACTGTGTTGTTATTTCTTGTAAAGAATGGACTTTTAGAAATGAGAAAGAACAGCCTTTAGTAGCATCAGAAGAGCCACCTCAGCTACAGCTGTTTGCATGTGTGAATCTGGCCTGGTAATTTTCCTTAGTTCCTCATTCTAAACCTGCTCTTTCTCCTAATGCTACAAAACATGCATGAAATTATTCTCCCGCCCCCCCCCAATGGTTAGATTTTCCCTGTCTCCGATTCACTTAGATATATAACATCTATTAATTATTACTGTATCTACCACATTTCATTGCATAATATTAATAATTGCATAATAATCGCACCCCCATTTTTTGTGTTGCGGTTTCGGTAGCTAAGGATTCCTCTTGATTTAGGCAGCCTCTCCACTATATACATCCATCCATTAATGAGATTTCCCCCAGCTCTGACTCACTTAGGTATCTAACATCTATTAAGGCATTATTACTGTATCTACCATATTTTGTTGCATAATAGTCGTCATCACATAATAATCGCAGCCCTATTTTTTGGGCTGCAGGTTTGGTAGCTAAGGATTTCTCACATAACAGCTGCTCTTTTGATTTACGGTAGGTAGCCCACCCACCCATGCACTCACACGCACACTCTCATCCATCCATCCGCTCGCCCATCCATCAACCCGTGTGATGAAAATTATATCTATTTGTGTAGTCAGAACATTTTTTATATTTTTTTGCCGGAATTTGCTAATTCTTGTTTCTCAGCCAGACTGTACATTGTTCCATCTTAAGTAGTAAGATATCACCAAATGATGAATTAAAAGGGAGAAATGGATAGTACCTTCACCAAATCAACTGCAGCTAATTAAATAAATTTTCAAATCTGATTGAACTCTAATTATGCTAACTGAAAATTTAATGTATACACCCATGTAGAAGGCAAAGTCATATCCAAAATACAAGCATTGCTTTTCCTTTGAAAAATGTTCTTCTTTGTTTTTAACAATACAGTGGAACAATAAAATATTGTTGAATAAAAACAAATAAATTGTGGAAAGATGAAGTAGTTATTATATTCAATAAATTAATAACTGGCTCATCTTCTTTGTACTAGTATCTTCAATAGAGCTAGGTGGATACAGTGTGTCCTATTTTTGATCAGTGTATTTTATAAACAAACTAGCTTGGGGACCCGGCCCTGCCCGGGTCATTTGAGAAGTGCAGCAGGATGTAGAGTGGGTCATGGGGGCTCTGTGTGCCAAGTTTAGTCTTGATCCATCATTATTGGGAGTTGCAGTGGTATCATGAAATTACTGAAGGTAGGGCAAGTCCCATCATCTCTGTGTGGCCCGTCCCCCCCCCCAACGTGTAGTAGGATGTAGATTGGGTCATGGGGGCTCTGTGTGCTAAGTTTGGTCTGTATTGGTGAATGGATGAGGGATGCATTGTTTTTCGGAAGTGAGTGAAGGTACTTCAAGTCCCATCATCCGTGGTCCATCTCACAGTAAACTGCACCAGGCTGTAGAGTGGGTCATGAGGGCTCTGTGTGCCAGATTTGGTGTTGATCAGTCATTGGATTAGGTTTGTAGCAGGATTGGGAAGTGAGGGAAGGTACTGCAAGTCCCATCATCCATGTTCTGTCCCCTCCAAACTTCAGTAGGATGTAGAGTGGGTCACTGGGGCTCTGTGTGCCAAGTGTGGACTTTCTCGGTGTTTGTTGGGGGCCACAGTGGTCTGTGGGAACAGAGGGGTGTAAAAGTACTACAAATCCCATCATCCATTGTCAGTCCTCCCCCAAACCTCGCCAGGACGTGAAGGCAGTCATGGGGGGTTATGTATGCCAAGTTTGGTCTCAATCAGTGATTGGATGAGGGTTGCAGCGGACTTGGGAAGTGAGTAGAGGCACTTCAAGTCCCATCATCCATGGCCCACCCTCCGAACTGCACCAGGACGTAGAGAGTGGGTCATGGGGGCTGTGTGTGCTGAGTGTGGTCTGTATTGGTCCTTTTGGTGGCCTCAGTGGTCTGTGGGAACCAAAGTCTTGGAAAGTACTACAAATCCCATAATACGTGGGTCATGTCATAGGGGGTTATGTGTACCAAGTTTGGTGGAGGTCCATCACCCGCGGTGGTCGCTGTGGCCTGTGAAATTGGCTGCCACATATCCGCCCCTGGCCTGTGAAAGTGGCTGCCACATATCCGCCCTGGCCTGTGAAAGTGGCTGCCACATATCCCCCTGGCCTGTGAAAGTATACCGGTGTAAAACAGAAAGGAGTAAAAAAAAATGGAAAAGGCCTGCATGGAATTAGCAGTAAGGTCCAATGAGGCTGGGTGAGGGGGCTTTGGGCCAGAATTATTTATATAAGCATTAAAAGGCATTAGAGAAAGGTATTTATTGTTTTCTCTTGTGTCTTTTGAGTGAAGTAGGGCCTTACCTTGTAGAGTGACAGTGCCTGTTCTAAAGATCCTGTCAGAAGCTGCCTTTCTCTGACACTGTGTTGAAGAGGGAAGATGGATGCCTCTTTTGGGCCTATCTGGGAGAAGGGATTTGTAGGGGCTACAATGTTTTCTGGGAAGTGAATTGGGATGCAAATCCCATCATTCGTCGGCCATCCTGCCCTAAACTCTATTTTGGGGCCTGTAATGTTATGGCCTGCTATTGGTAACTTTAAAAGGGTGCATGGCAGGCAGCCGTTTTCTAAAAGCTGAGGAGGAGGAGAATACAGGAATCCATTTTGTTTTCACAGAGCCAAGTGGGGAGGGAATGTTGATGGTGCATTTTTTCCCCTCAGTGGAAAGAAATCCTGTTGTTTGAATGTAGAGGCCTGGATTCTGGGTTGCTGGCTTTTTCCCCCTCAGTGGGAAGAAATCCAGTTGTTTGAATGTAGAGGCCTGGATTCTGGGTTGCTGGCTTTTTTCCCCCTCAGTGGGAAGAAATCCTTTTGTTTGAATGTAGAGGCCTGGATTCTGGGTTGCTGGCTTTTTTCCCCTCAGTGGGAAGAAATCCTGTTGTTTGCATGTAGAGGCCTGGATTCTGGGTTGCTGGCTTTTTTCCCCTCAGTGGGAAGAAATCCTTTGTTTGAATGTAGAGGCCTGGATTCTGGGTTGCTGGCTTTTTTCCCCTCAGTGGGAAGAAATTCTGTTGTTTGAATGTAGAGGCCTGGATTCTGGGTTGCTGGCTTTTTTCCCCCTCAGTGGGAAGAAATCCTGTTGTTTGAATGTAGAGGCCTGGATTCTGGGATGCTGGCTAATCAGTGGCTAGCAATGCCCTCTGTCTGGTGCCTTAGAATTTTGGAGTGGCGAGGCTGTCCAATCAAAGGACTTTATGCAAATAGCTGCCACATATCCGCCCTTCCGCCCTCCGCATACACACATACACACATACAAACATTCCGTTTTATAAAGGTATACAAATAGCTGATTACACAAAAATATGGGTTAAGCCAGGGGTGGGCAATATTTTTTTTCCAAGGGGCCATACGAGAGCCAAAAAATATTATGGAGGGCTGCACCTAAAGGCTGAACTACATTCTAATCGACATAATTAATTAGTTGAGTGCGCATGCGTTGGTAAACTTTTTAGACGCTCCACGGGTGGCTCCCATATGAGAGGGAAGAAAAAAGACTGGTGAGCCGGCTAAACCAACCCCCCACCCTCAGAAACTGGGCCAGTGGATGAAGAAAGTACAGGAGGTAGGACGGAGTTAAAAGTGAGGCCCAGGAGAGAAGGGGGAAGTGGATGCGGCTGGATTAAACTTTATAGCCTTGTGGGAGGAAAGAGAAACCCAAAATGGCCACGGAAACCAGCTTGGGATCGGCCGAGGGGCTGGATGCCAAAATGGATAGAATGCTCAATCTCTTGGAGGAGAAATTCGGAGTGGTGGAGCGGAAATTGGGAGAAGTGGAGAAGGTGATGGGAGATGTGGTCAGGGACGTTTCTGATTTGAAGGTGACTGCTAAAGAGTTGGGAGTAAAAGTGGAAAAAAATGAGAAGGAGACCCAGGATCAAATTAAAGGAATGGAGGAGACGATAAGAAGGCAGAATCAGAGACTCACTAACCTGGAGGATCGGCAGAGGAGGCGAAATATCCGCTTGAGAAATTTTAAACAGGATTTTGCAAAAGGAGGGAGGTTGGTGGAGGCAATACAACAGTGGCTCGTGAGGAACAATGTTGAAATCCAAGGGGAGGATATTGAAAGAGCACACTGGACCCTCGGCCGGAGGAATCAACGACAGAGGCAGAGAGACATTGTGATTGCTTTTAAAAGTGAAAGCCTGGCGGAAAGGATTTATCGCCACTTGAGAAGCATCTCTGATCTTAATCAGGAGGGTAATCAAGTCATCTGTCTCCGTGACCTCTCTCAGCAAACTCTGAGTGAGAGGGCAGGACTTCGCCCAATTACAACATGTCTCTACCAGCATGGGGTGAAATTCACATGGGCTTTTCCAACAGCTATCCTGGTATTCAAGGGGACGGAAACATGGCGGGCAAGAACGTACGAGGAGGGGGTGGTGCTTCTAAGCCGCCTGAAAATCTCAATGTCTCAGCAGCAAAGAGGGAGGGAAGGAGGAGCAGCAGCAGAAGAAGAAGGTGCAGCTGGCGGCAGAGAACAGCAAACGAGGCCCTCTAGTGGTTTGAGTGGACAGAGCGGAGAGGGATCCAGTGGGAGAGCAACGCCGGATGACGAGCAGATGGCTGCTTTAATTGAAAGAGATGACCGAATGAGACAGCTCACTGAGGAATTGGAGACATTAAGAAGGGAACGGAAGAGGATGTTGCTGCGTCAGGCTAAACGGAAATAAAAGAAAGGAGAGGAAGAAAGAAGAAAGAAGAAAGAAGTTGGGAGAAATTGGGAGATGAGATTGAACATTGGGTTTGGGGATGGTTTATGTTTATGGTTATGTTTATGGCTATTATGGGCTAGAGGTAGGTTAAGTAGTGATTCAGCCGAAAGGGGAAAAAGAGGGGGAAGGGAGGGGGGTTTAGGGGGAAACCTGAATAAGAGTAAGGGGAGCTAGGAGGTGGGAACGTACTCACAGAACGAGGGCCTCTACTCAAGGGCAAGCGAGGAGCTGGTCACCCCACTTGATTCAGGTGGGGCCACGAGAGAGGCACGGGTGTTTGAGGGTGGAAGGGGCTGAGAGAAAGGAGGAAAGCAAGCATGATAGGACAGTTCAGGAGAATGGAAGGATAAAGGGAAATGAGTGATCTAACAATATTAGCTTTAATCCGAATGGCTTGAACTCGAATTTTAAGAGGTACCGGGTATGCAAATTGGCAAAGGACAATAAGGTTGATATATTGGTTTTGTCAGAAACTCATAAAGGAAGGGATCGGGAACAATTAATAAATGATAAGAAGTGGAAATGGGTGTATGAATCTAGGGAACGCGCAGGGCGAGGGGACTGCAATTTTGATTCATGAAAGGGTTCCGTGGGAGAATGTGGAGTGGCAGAAGGACAGACAAGGCAGATGGGTTTTCATTAAAGGTACAATAAATCGACAGAAGGTGACAGTGGCAGCTATTTATGCGCCAAATGTGGGGCAGAAACAATTCATTATGAATATGAAAAAGAAATTGGATAATTTTAAAGAGGGGACGACATTCCTGGCGGGAGATTTCAATATGCAAATGTCATCAGTAGGGGGTAACAATAGAAGGTCTCTGCATTTAAGTAAACTCGACATGGTAGATCTGCATAGTGGGGTTGGGAATAGGAGTACTTACTACTCAGCAAGGCACAATGTATTCAGCTGCATTGACTATGTATTAATGGATAGGACAGGAAAGGCCCATGTGAAGAAAGCAGAGGTGAAGGCTATGTGGTTATCTGACCACGCCCCTTTAGTAGTGACAATAAGAATGACGCAATGGAGGAACCCAAGGGTCTGGAAATATAATATGGCGATCGGGACCATGGAACAGGATAAAAGCAGGATTCAAAATGAAATAAAAGAGTATTTTAGACTGAATAATTCAAGGGAAATGTCTAAAGCAGTGGTTTGGGACTGCTGTAAAGCAGTCATAAGAGGTCAGCTTATAAGTCTTGAGGTAGAGATGAATAGGAGATGGAGAAGAGGAAGGGAAAATAAGATTAAGGAGATTGAAATGATACAGGACCAATTGAAGCAAATCAAAGGAAGGGAGTGGCATAGGCTGCTAAAATAGAAAAGAAAAGAATTGGTACAATTTGATGAAATGCATTGGAATAAGATGTGAATGGCAATGAGGCAAAAAATCAGCTCTTGGGGGACAAAGTCAGTTAAACAATTGGCAAGATATCTGAAAAAGGAAAAGGAGAAGTCGTATATACGAGCATTAAAGGACACCAATGGAGTGATACAGGAGGGCAAGGAGGAGATAGAGAAGATTATGAAAGACTTTTATGAAAAACTGTACAAACAAGGAGAGGTTAGTAGGATACCAATAGAAGTGGGACAGAAAGTAAGTGAAGAGGACAAAATTTACTTAAATGCAGAAATTAGTCAAGAGGAGGTGGAAAAGGTTATTAAGGGGTTAAAAAGTCAAGGGCGCGGCCCCGATGGGTATTCGGGTGAATTTTATAAAACATATATGCATGAATTGTTACCATATTTGACGGAACTTTTTAATGAAGTGTTGTTAAACCAGGTTATCCCACAGTCTTGGAAGATATCGGAGATTGTGACAATTCCAAAGGCTGGTCGAGACGAGACCTGCCCGGAGTCCTATCGCCCCATAAGTCTAGCGAATCAAGACTATAAAATATTTGCAAAGGTATTGGCAAACAGATTGAGAAAATATTACCTAAAATTTATGGGGGGGGATCAATATGGGTTTGTTAAAAAAGACGGATAAGTGAACCAATTAGGAATGTAATGAATGTGCTACACCATGCTATTGCAGCCAAGAGGAAGCTAGGAATACTAAAATTGGATGTGTATAAGGCATTTGACAAGGTGAATCATGTCTATTTGTATGAGGTGTGTAAAGAACTAAATCTGGGGAATAGCTTTTGTGAGGTGATTAGGAGTTTATATATAGGGAGTGAGGCGTATATAAGAGTTAATGGAAATAGGACGGAAAAGATTAGGATATCGAATGGAACTAAACAAGGTTGTCCACTATCTCCAATGTTATTTGTATTGGTAATAGAAACATTAGCAAATAAGATAAGACAAGATACAACGTGGAAAGGATATAAGATAGGGGGATAGAGACGAAACTAAATTTATTTGCGGACGATGCAATTATATTAACCCAGTCCCCTTTGGAGATGGTTAAGGCAATGAAGGGAACGTTGAGAGAGTTCGAGAGGCAGTCAGGGCTTAGGGTGAATATGGAAAAGTCGGAGATAATGTTTATAAACACAGGCCCAAGGGAACAGATTGAGGTAAGGAAAGAGACAGGGTTAAAATTAGGAATAAAGAGAATGAAATATCTAGAAGTGTGGATTTATAAGAATGAGGAGAAAATAGTAGATGTAAATTATGGACAGATCTGGAAAAAAGTCCTGAAACAAATTAAAAGTTGGAAACACAAAAGTCTGAGGAGAATGGCGAAAATAAGAGCGGTTAAAATGATGATATTGCCTAAATTCCTGTATTTAGCCCAGGCTTTGCCAGGAGCTCTTTCAGGAGTTAAGATAAAAGAATGGGACAGAAAAGTGAACCGGTGGGTGGAAGGAGACAAGAAACCACGGATAAGGAAAAAATGGTTGATAGCGAGTGAGAAGGAAGGAGGTTGGGGAATTCTAAGCTTAGAGCTATATAGAGATGCATTTCAGATAGAAAGGCTGATAGAGCTACAGGTGGAAGATAAAAATGGGTGAAATTGGAGAGAGAAGTGAATGCAATTGGATCGGAGGAACTGATATTCAGGAGATGGGGAAAAGGCGAGGTGGATAAACTGACAGGGCCTATGAGAGCCACTTTGGAGGTGTGGAGGAGGTGGCAAGGGAGGATGGCACCGGGAGTCTCAAAGGTAGCCTCGCTACAGGTAATGAACCCTAAAAAGGAGGAAAATCTAAGCAGAGTAATAAGGGAATTGAAAGGAAAGGGGGTCACAAGATTGAGCAATTAGTGGATGAAGGGGGTAGAATTAGGAGAGATAAGTTAGAGAACTGGTTGGGACAAAGGTGGTGGTTGCAAATCTGGGCAATATGTGAATTTCTTATGCAGAGGGAGGTTAGAGAGGCAATGCAAAGAGAGGACACTGCTTTTGAGAGGCTGGTAAGGGAATGGAAGGAAGGGAAAAGGACTCAGGTGGGAAAGATATATAAGCTGTTAGTAGTGTCAGGAGAAAGCCCGGTACAAGAATTAACCAAATTGTGGGAGAGGGAAGTCCAAGTATCAGAATTAGAGATGGAAAGGATAATGGGAAATATCGCAAAAATAAAAAACACAAGAGTGAGGGAAATGAGAAGGAAACTCCTGCATAAGTGGTATCGGACTCCGGCCCAATTGACATACTTTTCTCAAAACGTGAGCAGTCAATGCTGGCACGGGTGCCAAGTGAAAGGGGTATACATGCACCTGATTTGGGAATGTGCAGTAGTGCAGAGATTTTGGAAAGAGGTACAAGGGGAAATTAATAAGGCACTGAACATAAATTGGGTAATTACAAAGGAGATTGCGATATTGGTGAGAAAAAGTGACTTGGGCGATTATGGAGGAATTAAGGAGGCCATGATTGAAAGCGCACAGTCTGTTATAGTTCTGGGTTGGAAGGACTTCTCCAAATGGACAATTAAGAATTGGCTGCGATACCTGGTAGAACACATTCAATTTGAAATTATGGAGATTAGGGTTAATGAGATGGAGGAGAATAAATTGCAGGAACTGTTGGGGCGATGGGACCGGGTAAGACAATATATTGTTGGGAAAACCCGAGATCAAGATACGAGGAATAAGCTGGATCTATTGTTTAATTTGTAACGTAAACTGTCCAAAGGCTTGAAGGCTTGAAGGGAAAGAAGAATGGCGACGAAACCCTCAGAAGGGGTGGAGGGGTGTGGATGATTGTGAGGGTGGAAGGGGCACTTTCACAGTGCACTGTTTTGTTATGTTTTGTTGTTTGGATGTGGTTTTTATTCTGTATGTAAAAATCAATAAAAATATTCATTAAAAAAGACATAATTAATTAATTAATTAATTAATGTATTTACTATATATTACACATCATTAATATTAACATATTAATATATCAAGAAATATTCATATATTATTAGTATTAATATCATAATTATTATATTATAGTATATATATAGACATTATAATATATTGAAATTATAATATAATATAACATTATATTATATCATTTATTATATTATTATATTATTATAATAAAATTATTATAAAATAATAATAAAAACCACTAAAATAAAATTAAATTACATTCAAGAAGACAAGGTGCGAACCAAGATGGAGGCTGACATCCTCAAGAGAGGAAGGATCCCAAGATGGAATGGCCCAATGGCCCCAGCCCAGAGGATGGCAAAGTGGACCCAGCCGCTGCCGCAGCAGAGCACAAGGCGATCGGAGGCTGCAGGCTTCCACCCGCACTCGCCCCCAGCCGTTCCCCAGCTGATCGCCCTGCTATGGAGTGTCTGACATCCCTGGAGGCGATCCGGGCCAGCAGGGGGAGCACTCGGCGACCTGAGGGGTTTATTCGGCCTAGCGACCTGGAAGACGATAAAGTCTTCCGGGTTGCCAGGACGATCAGTCCCCTCAGGTCGCCGAGTGCTCCCGCTGCAGGCCCGGATCGCCTCCAGGGATGTCAGACACTCCAAAGCCGCCGCTCCTCCGGCCTGTCTGCCGACACAGGCCCCACAGAGCCCGCAATGGGATGGCGGCAGCGGCACCCCTTCCTCTTGGCCCTGCCCCTGACGCCCTTCTCCCTGGGCCGGACAGAATCGGCTGCCGGGCCGCATCCGGCCCACGGGGCGTAGGTTGCCCACCCCTGGGTTAAGCCCTTGTGCCAGCAGAACTGCTGACTCGGGGAGCAGAGTGAGATCTCGCCTGTCAGCTTCAGCTTCTCATGCAGGGATATGAGAGAAGCCTCCAATAGGATGGTAAAACATCTGGGCGTCCTCAGGGCAACGTCGTTGCAGATGGCTAATTCTCTCACACCAGAAGCGACTTGCAGTTTCTCAAGTCACTCCTGACATGGAAAAAAAAATCTTCGCATAGTTGCTTGGAGCTTTCACATTCATTATTATTTTCCTTAAGTGTGAAGGTACACCGCCTGTTTCTCCACATTCCTACTAGGATTGTGCTGTCTTCCTACTAGGATTGTGTTGTTAAGTGGTATGCGAAGGCCTTCCATCCTCTCCCATTTAAATTTAATTTGGTTCCTCTTCAATTCATCTGTGAGGAAGTAATAACTCTTCCTCTTGGCCAGTGATGCGGGGGTGAATTCTTTCAGTACTATTATTTCTCGTCCTTTAAACCTTGGTGGGTTACTGGATTTGTTTTGCAGAATTAAATCCCTAGTAGATCTTCTATTGAATGTCACCACTACATCCCCTGGCAATTTGTTTTTCTTCGCAAAAAATGAATTTATCCTTTGTACCCGATCGATATCTTGGATCATCTGCTCCATCGAGGAAGCCACAATCTCCGCTGAGATCTCCGCGATTGTTTCCTTTAAATCTTGGGAGGCCACTTCTGCTATATTTCTATACCTCAGTTGTAGTTCTGTTTCCCTTATCGACGCTCTTTCTTGTTGCCTTTCCAGCCTTTTACTCAGCTCTTCTACTTTGCTTACTCTCTCCTCTGTTTTCTTTAGTGTCTTCTTAGTTATGCCCTCCTCTTTCTTCATTGATTGGAGCTCCTGTTTCATCCCTACCATCTCTTTCTTCATCCCCGATAATTCTTCCTTCAAATTTAAATGGGAGAGGATGGAAGGTTTTTCTGTTTTTTTTAAAGATGTAAAAAGATGGATAACGACGGAGGAAAAGGCAAAGGAGTTTCAAGTAGAACTAAAGGCCTTTCTGGAGACCAAGAGGAAGGAGGAGTCTAGACAACAACAAGGAAGATCAAAAGAAAAGACCAATCTAGATAAAGCCGATCCGAGTCGGAGGCATGATACCAGAAACGAGAAGGATCATAGTAAACAGGACAAGAAAAGGCAGAGGCCTAACTCCTCGGAGGATAAGGAAGACTCTTCTGTGGGAATAGACAAGGAAGTCGAAGAGCTAATTGATTTTGGTGATGGTGGTGACAATATTTTTGAATAATGTGAATGGTTTAAACTCTGTGAATAAAAGGAATTTGATTTTTAATCAGATTAAGAAAGGAAATTATGATTTGGTAGCGCTGCAGGAGACCCACACCTTACAGAAACACGCATCGCACTTAAGCAGAAAGGATATGGGGAAAGCCTTCCATTCCTTAGCCACGGAAAAAAAGAGAGGGGTGATAATATATGTGAAAGAATTTCTGAATGCCTCATTTGCTTTCAAGGACCAAGAAGGAAGGGTGATCGCGGTGAAATTTAAGTTCAATCAAAAGGAGATCTTAGTGTGTAACATATATGCCCCCACAGGGGCTAAGGGTAAATTTGTGCGGACACTCCGGAAAAAAATCCAAGAGCAAACATTTGACGAGCTCATAGTACTGGGAGACTTCAATGGGGTCATGGATGGGAATCTCGATAGATCCAAGAGGAAAACCAGGGGGGATAACCCGCAAGCGGGAAAACTCCCACTATCCTTTTTTGATTTGAAAAAAGAAAATAACCTCCAGGATGTATGGAGAACAAGGAACCCAACGGAAAGGGATTACACTTTTTATTCTCACGGCCACTCATCCTGGTCCAGAATTGACATGGTCTGGGCCTCAAAACAGCTAGCAATGGACATAGAGAAAATTAAAATACAGACAAGAGTTCATACGGACCATTGTCCTATGGTATTATCACTCCACCACAAAAAGATCCAAAGAAGATGGAAACTCAATGAGAGCATTTTGAGGACGGAGGAGGAAATTGAAACGAATAAGAAATTACTAAAAGAATATTTTGAGTTCAACCATTCAGAACAGATTAAAATTGAAACGGTATGGGACGCCAGCAAGGCGGTCATGCGGGGTTATTTTTTGCAGCAGGGGGCGCGAAAGAACAGGAAAAGGATGGAAAGAGAGAATGAATTGAAGGAAGAGCTCAGCCAGAAAGAGAAGCTCCTAAAAGTCAATCCGAGAGATAAGAAGCTAAAATGGGAGATGGAGCTGGTTAAAAAAGAGATCAATTCACTCCAAATTGAGCAAATGGCGAGAAACCTTAAACGGCTAAAGTTGAACTACTTACTCTATGTGAATAAACCGGGAAGACTTCTATCGAGAAAGCTAAAAGGTAGAAGACAGAAACAGGTTATAACAAAGCTGACCAAGGGGGAAACACAGATATATGAGCAAGAAGAAATAGCGGAACAATTTAAGGACTTCTATGAGGCTCTTTACCAAAGAGAAGATATTAAATTGAGGAAGTGACACAATATATAGCCAATCAAAAGTTGGAAAAAATCAATGAAGTACAGAGGGAAAAGCTGAATCAGCCAATTGGAGAAGAGGAGATCAAAGACGCAATCAAGAAGCTCCCGAGCAATAAAACCCCTGGACCGGACGGGATGACTGCACTCTATTACAAACTTTTTCAAAAAGAGCTAATCCCACATCTAAAAGAGTTAATGAATCAAGCCCTGTCGCAGGCAACGATCCCGAAAAACATGGAAAGAAGCAAATATTACTTTCATACATAAGGAGGAACGGATCCGACCTGTGTGAAAAACTACCGCCCCATTTCTCTTTTAAATAATGATTATAAACTCTTTGCTTTGGTAATCTCAGCTAGACTGAAGACTTTCTTAAACACGACGATTCATGAAGATCAAGCCGGATTTCTCCCGGGCAGATATCTGAGGAACAACATAAGGACCATGATCAATGCTATCGATTATTACGATAAGAATAGCCAAAAAGAAGTCGGGTTCCTTTTCCTGGATGCCGAAAAGGCATTCGACAATGCCAACTGGGAATTCTTGATTCAGTTGCTGAGAGAAAAAGACATGGGATTCCAATTAATAAACTCTATGCAGGCGATTTATTCCACTCAGTCAGCTACCTTGTTATTAAATGGCCAGGAAGCAGGTAAAATTAAGATACAGAAAGGTATTGAGACAGGGGTGCCCCTGTCACCCTGCTATTCATAACAATCCTGGAACCCCTCCTAGAAGCCATAAGGAGGGATAAAGATCTAACAGGACTGAGAATACAAAAAGAAGAATACAAGGTAAAAGCCTTTGCGGATGATATCGCCTGCATTATCGAAAAGCCGATAGAGACAATAACAAAATGGATGAAGAAAATAGATGACTTTGGGGCGGTGGCTGGCTTGAAAATAAATAAAACAAAACCAAATTACTGACCAAGAACATGAGGGAAGATCGAAAGGAAATCCTCCAGAAGGTCTCAAATTTTGAAGTAACGCAAAAAGCCAAATATTTGGGGATTGTCATCACAGCCAAGAATAATCAACTCTTAAAAAATAACTATGAGAGGGTATGGCAGGATATTAAAAAGAAACTACAGAATTGAAACAGATTGGACTCAGCCTGACAGGCAGGATAGCGGTTATTAAAATGGAGGTTCTCCCCAGAATGCTATTCCTTTTCCAAAGCTTACCAATAATCAGAACAAGTTTTTATTTCAAAGTGTGGAAGTCGGAGATCCTCAAGTTTGTCTGGGAACAAAAGAAGCCAAGAATAAGCTATAAAGTACTAACGGATAAAAAGGAGAGAGGAGGGTTGGGGCTACCCAACCTTCAGCTATATTGTGAGGCGGCAGCCTTGAACTGGGTGATCGATTGGGCAACCTTAGGGAACAAGAAAACTATTATGCTGGAAGGGGCAGATCTGAGGCGGGGCTGGCATGCGTACGTATGGTACAATAAAGTTGAAATTGAAAAAAATTTTCTGAATCATTTCACGAGAGCCGCCCTGTTCAAAGTGTGGAAGAAATATAAAGATCGTTTTTATAAGAAAACACCCCAATGGATCTCCCCGATGGAAGCCCTACACGTGAAAGAAGTCCCGTCCAAAAAATGGTATACTTATCAACAACTCATCTACAGACAGTCAGAGGGATGGCGACTCAGAACATTAGAAGAATTACGGGACCTAGGACTTGAGCTTACTTGGTTTCAATATGCGCAGATAAAGGAATGCTTCAGACAGGACCTGAAAAAGGACTTTGAAACAAAAGAAACAACCTGGGACAAAGTGATGAAAGCCGGAAAGAAACAAATAACTCTTTTATATAACAAGTTGCTTGAGTGGGATACTGGAAGAAGAACTGATCAAGAGTACGATGGTAAAGTGGGCCCAAGAATTGGGACACTCGATACTACTAAGAGATTGGGAACTCCTGTGGAAGAAGAAACTTAAATATTCAGGCTTTACCAATCTAGCGGAAAGTTGGCAGAAGATGTTCTTTTCATTGGTATCTCACGGCTAAATTGGCACGCTTCTACAAAAATTTAAAGGACCGTTGCTGGAAGTGTGGAGAGGATAAGGGAACCTTCCTACACTGCTGGTGGAAGTGCAATAAGATCAAAAAGTTTTGGAGAGAGGTGCATGTCCATATGCGAAGAATGCTTAAAAGAAAATTCGAGCTGAAGCCGGAGTATTATTTGTTAAATATTTTGGATTTTGAGATAGGAAACAACGAGGATAAACTTTTTTTTGTTATCTCCGCGGCGGCGAGAATTGAAATAGCTAAGAAATGGAAGAGCTCAGACACGCCATCGATCCAGGACTGGCTGCTTAAAGTAAGGGACTTAATGGACCTAGATACCCTCAGGAGCATAGCGCTAAATCAAAATAAAAATCTAGCACGAACTGGAGCCAAATTGGTACTTACATTAAAGATTTAAATATGAAAGGTTTGAAAACCAAGAATAGCAAGAAGACCTGACTGGTGACTCAACAACCCTCGAGGGGATTTATGGGAGCTGGAACATTCCAAAGGATTGAGGAGGAAGTCGGATAGAAGTGTAACTGATGGGAACCTGTCTTCCGTACTGGAAGTCGTTGGCCCGGCCAACGCGACACATCTTTCTTTTTTTTTCTTCCCCCCACCTACTACTGCCTATCCTTTCCCCGTCCCTTACCCTTCCCTCCCCTCTTCCCCTTATGCACTGCCTTTCTTTTTACTGTATGTATTTAAAAACCTAATAAAAAAATTATTAAAAAAAAAAGTGGTATGCGAAGGCAAGCTGCCATCAGCGGAGTAATTATTTATGAGGCAAGGTTTTATTTTCACCTCAAGATATTGAACACTAGGCTAGAGCAATCATTTGATTAACTTCTTGCTTCATAATTCACCAGCTTCATCAAAATTCACCCTTAATTTTTGAGGGAGATCGTATTTGTAAATGATTGCATAATTCACCATAACTTCTACAACTTTTAGGAAAAATTGATATGTAAAAATAACACACTTGCAGAATATACAGCTTCTGTATGATCTTTAAACTGTTTTCTCTGACATTGGATAAAATGGATTTTGGTGATGCTTCTACTCTCAAAGAGCTTTCATTGGGATGCATCTAATTTTATGTGGATATTTTCTTCTCGTGTTTATTTGATTCTGTCTAATGAACCATAATTGGTAGTTTAGTCGAAAGGCCGAACAGGGCATAGGGTTACAGCCTGTGTTGGACGGGGTTACACTCCCCCTGAAGACGCAGGTTTGCAGTTTGGGTGTGATCCTGGACTCATCGCTGAGCCTGGAACCCCAGGTTTCAGCGGTGACCAGGGGAGCATTCGCACAGTTAAAAGTTGTGCACCAACTGCGCCCGTACCTTGGGAAGTCTGACTTGGCCACGGTGGTCCATGCTCTGGTTACATCCTGTATAGATTACTGCAATGCCCTCTACGTGGGACTGCCTTTGAAGACTGTTCGGAAGCTTCAACTGGTCCAACGGACAGCAGCCAGGTTGATAACAGGAGCGGCACTCAGGGAGCACACAACACCTCTGTTGCACCAGCTCCACTGGCTACCAGTTTGCTACCGGGCACAATTCAAAGTGCTGGCTTTAGCCTTTAAAGCCCTTAACGGTTCTGGTCCAACTTACATGTCCGAATGCATCTCCCCCTACGAACCTTCAAGATGCTTAAGATCATCCGGAGAGGCCCTGCTCTCGGTCCCGTCTGCTTTGCAGGCACGATTGGTGGGGACAAGAGACGGGGCCTTTTCAGTGGTGGCTCCTCGGCTTTGGAACAACCTTCCTTATGACATCAGATCAGCCCCCTCCCTCTTGACATTTCGCAAGAAGGTCAAGACCTGGCTATTTGACCGGGCATTTGCAGATGTAGTATGATTACCAAATTGAGACCTACGGAACGACGACTTGGATACCGATTTAATAATGAGACGCTAATATTGTGTTTTTAACGTCAAGTGCTAATTTGTATATGATGGAATTGTATTGATAATTGTTGATATGTTTGTCTTGGGCAGTTCTTGCCATTTGTACACCGCCTCGAGTCGCCTTCGGGCTGAGAGAGGCGGTCTAGAATCAAAGTAAATAAATTATTATTATCAACTCTGTGAAGAAGAATAACCTACGAGGGGTTGATTTCCATTTCTGGATTGTCAGATTCTGATTCATTGCAAGATACAATGATCCCATCCTTGGTGGTAACATTATAACAGAATGGTCAGCCAGATATTTAGGGAAATTCAGCTTACTCTGTATTCATACAGTACTGTTCCTGCGAGCAGCTGAACTAACCAGATATGGTATGTGTTCTATGCTAACCTAGGGTCCTGGCTTGTAACTCCTAAACTGCCAGTCTGAGTCCCTCGATAGAGGTGAGAAGGTCGCGGTACAAAAGTTTTAAATACATAAATAAATAAACCAGATAGATTTTATAAACCAACAGCAAGCCCCAATTTAGGATTCTGTCTTATAAAGGGAGTAACCAGCTGTGACCTCAAGTGATTACCTTTTCCATTCAAGTGTCCCGTATGAGTCAAATATTTTAATACTTCTATACTAACTAAGGTTGCAGTTTGCTACACACTTTTATTGGAAGTGAAGTTCACTTAAATCAGTGGTTCTCAGCCTGTGGTTCCCCAGGTGTTTTGGCCTACAGCTCCCAGAAATCCTTGCCAGTTTACCACCTGTTAAGATTTTTGGGAGTTGAAGGCCAAAACATCTGGGGACTCACAGGTTCTGAACCACTGCCTTAAGTAGACACATACACCCCTGCAGTTTAAGGTGCATCTTTATGGGTTTGTAGCTTAGTTTGGCCAACTTTGCAGCACTAACTTCTGGTGCTGTCCTATCAAAAGTTCTATTTTATGTAAAACCATTTAGTAGAAAGGGGAGTTCTCACATTTTAACCAGAGCTTGGAAAAGTTACTCTACTGAACCATAATTACCAGAATCCCCCTGCTGGTATGGACACTGATACTGGGAACAATGTATCTCTCTCGGCATTACTTCGCGAACGAAGATTCTTAGGAAGGACTCATCCCATGCTTTTTACAAGCGCATTGATGACTAAAAAGGCCAATCTAAGATAGGCAAGTTTGGTTGCAGAAAGCACAGCAGAAAGTCTCCTTGGGTGATGTTGTTTCCAAGTTGCGGTTCTTTCTGCGTTGCCGTTTCTCTTCAAGACCCATTCGGCGTGTCTTCTCGAAAGAGGCCGCAGCATTGTGGATAGTGCATCTCCATGCTTACCGATGTAAGGCCAGGGTGGACCATTGTTGGTGATCAATCTGGCCGAGCCTGATATGTTGTTTCAGGGAGTCCTTATATATCTTTTTGGGGGCGCCTCTCTTGCGCTGACCCATGGCGAGTTCACCATAGAGTAGTATCTTTGGGAGGCGGTGGTCCTCCATCCTAGAGACGTGCCCTGCCCAGCACAGCTGTGTTCTCAATAGCATGGCCTCAATGCTGGTGATCCCTGCTTGCTCAAGGACAGCAACATTAGTCACATAGTCAGTCCAGACAGTGTATATTTAGGATTGTGTGAAGACAGCGCTGATGGAAGTGTTCGAGGAGTCGTAGGTGTTGGCGATAGATAACCCATGTTTCAGACCCATAGAGGAGAATAGACAGTACGATAGCTCTGTACACACTGATTTTGGTGCTTTGCCTCAGGTGCTTGTTGCTCCAGACTCTTTTGTGAAGCCTTCCAAATGCACTATATGTCTTTGATAATCTGTGATCTATCTCTTTATCAATCTTGGCATCTGAAGAGATGATGCTTCCCAGGTAGGTGAACTGCTGAACGGACTTAAGCACAGATTTGCCTATGCTGATGTGGGGATGATGGTGTTCTTCCTGTGGTGCAGGCTGGTAGAGGTTTGTAGCTTAGTTCAGCCAACTTTGCAGCACTAACTTCTAGTGCTGTCCTATCAAAAGTTCTATTTTATGTAAAACCATTTAGTAGAAAGGCGAATTCTCACTTATTAACCAGAGCTTGGAAAAGTTACTCTACTGAACCATAATTACCAGAATCCCCCTGCTGGTATGGACACTGATACTGGGAACAATGTAGAGAAAGGGGGAATCTAGGGTTTTCAGCTCTGGTTTACTGGAGTGCTATTTTGTTAAATAAATCCACCATGCATGTATGATTTCACAATTAAAGGTCCTTTCGTTCTCTGATTGTGGTTACACTTGTACACATGTGCCAGATGCAAACATTGATGCACTGTTTTGTGGAAAATAAGCTCTTCATTATACTGTACGTTTTTAAACAAAAATGTACATCAAGTACCTCTCCCTGTCCCCAGATTCTAGCGTGTTATCCTCTTTTAAAATTATCCAATTTAATTTACTTTAAAATGTGTGTTAATATCTGTTTGGTTAAGCATAGTTCCCCAAAAGCACAAAGTGAAGTCTCGTTTGAAGAAGTGCAGTGATGAATTATCCTGGGTCAAGCCAAGTCCTCCAGTCTTTATTGTGTAAATACAAAATGTATGACCGACAATGCACCTGTGAATTATACAAACACACATGAAGTAACTTTCTCCCCCTGCCGCATTTATTCAACACAGACCAAATGGGTCCTTCAAAGCAATTAGGGTCCATTGTGTTAGCAGCTATTGTGTATTTTAGAACATGTTTTATGGGACATGCATTATTTACTTAAAACAGGCTGTTGTTCAAGAGGTTCTGTGCCAGTTCAAATGCCTTTTAGGATTGCAGTAGACTGTTTAAATAGACTGTGTTAGGACCATTATGAAGGAAGATACCTTTTTGTCTTGGTTGTTGTATAGACAGTTGCTAAAGATGTTTTCCTAATGATCGCTGGTGGCTAATTGATGCATAAATCAGTATTGATGGCTTTTTATGGCTGGTGCCCACTGAGTGCGGGGAACACTCTTCCTGCTTCTGTGAAAGCACAAAAGCACCTCTAAATATCAACTGCTCATTCCTCGCAAGGGACCTGGCCCTCCACCAGCCTAATAGGGAGCATCCTACCGCTTAGGGAAGTAAGGAGCATGAAACCATTTGTTCTTTGAAAATATTACTCAAGCTTCAACTTATGATGATTTTAACACAAGGTACAAGGGCGGGTCAATAAGTCTGTGACTTTTTGAATTTCCCGCCTCTTAACTGAAAGGGCAACACTGGTCCTGTCAACAGGCACCTGTCAGTTGACTCCTGTCAAAATTTGAACAAGCTGCATCATTTAGTTTGTGTTTGACAGCCATTGATAGCAGACTACTGCGTGATTTGAGGAGAAAATGGGAAAAAAGTGAATTTTGTGTGCTCATTGAGCATTATTTTTTGCGAAAAAAAACCATCACTCAAACCAAGGCTAAGCTTGATAAATACTATGGGGACTCTGCACCATCAATTTCAATGGTAAAAAAGTGGTTTACTGAATTTCGTTGTGGCCGTACAAGCACAGAAGATGCCGAACGTTCTGGACGCCCAGTTGAGGTCTCTACACCTGAAACCATTGAAAAAATTCACGATATGGTGTTGGCTGATCAGAGATTGAAAGTGCGAGAGATTGTGAAAGCCATAGGCATCTCACATGGCTCAGTAGTTTCAATTTTAAATGATCACTTGGGTATGAGAAAGCTTTCTGCAAGATAGGTGCCGCGTTTGCTCACAATGCAGGGCAATGCAAGCGTGCACACGTTAAGTTTCCATGGCAACAATCCATACGAATTGCTCCCTCATCTGCCCTATTCTTCGGATTTAGCCCCAGGTGACTATTTCTTGTTTCCAAACCTGAAGAAATGGCTCGGCGGAAAGAGATTTGACTCCAACAATGAAATCATCTCAGAAATATCTATTCTGATGACCTCGACAAATCTTATTTTTTGGAAGGGATAAAATTTGGAGAAACATCGGACAAAGTGTATAGAGTTCAAAGGAGACTACGTTGAAAAATAAAATGATTTTTTATCCAAAAACTTGTGTTTCATTCAAAAAGTCACTGACTTATTGACCCGCCCTCGTATTCTGAAGCTGAAAATGTATGATTCACCCAGTAGGCTTCCATAGTCAGGTGGTGAATTGTACCCTGGTTTCCAAAGTCGTAGCCCACCTCCCAAACCATTGTCTAATACTAGCTCTCCTGAAAAGTACACAAAACAGACGTGTGCTCCAACTATTCTAATTTGACAAGAACAGTCCTAATTTTTGTCCTTTTAAAATGTCTGTTGAGATGCAAGATGGTGGTTAATGACAATGAAAATTACAACCTCTAGGCCCCTTCCACACAGCTGTATAAAATCCACATTGAACTGGATCATATGACAGTGTGGACTCAGATAACCCAGTTCAAAGCAGATATTTTGGATTATCTGCCTTGATATTATGGGTTATATGGCTGTGTGGAAGGGCCTCGACTTCACAATGCAAAAGTACGTAGTTTGCTCTCAGTTATTTCAGCAAGTAGCTGAGGAGCAAGAGGAATGTCTCCTGCGAGCATTTATTTGAACATCCTTCGAGTCAGGGGAGGTTTTGGAGATGAAGAGGACAGGTGTGTCTTGGGTGGTGGTATTCCATCATTCACCTCTGAAGAGAGGTCTATTGTGCTCTCGAACCCTCATCATATGTGTATTGTATTGTAAACATATGTTTTCAAAGTCATCTACTTATTTCTAGATTACAACTCTGGAGATCGGGGCTCAGCTGTGGAAACCCACTGGGTGATGGTTGAGGTGCAATGAGTAGATAATATTCTCTGACTGTCCTGATTTGGGAGGGAAAGTTATCAAATAATTATTTGGCATACCACATTTTCAAAATGTCCCAGTTCCTCTTTTCTCCCACTTTCCCCATTTATCCTCAGCTTATTTCCACTGGTACAAACTGAGTTGAACGTAAAAAAAAAGTAAATTGCAGGCAGTTAATTAAGCTCTGTGTATGTGGGAGAATAGGATCACAGTCTTTCCTTTCCCAGTAGATTCATACAAAAACAAATTGCTGAAGCCTTTCCTTACTTGTCCGTTCCTCTTCATTCATAATTTTTGCCCTCTTGACCACACACTGATGATGCTCACACGTGTCCCAGTGCAAAATTTTGCAGGAGATGAATGGGTAGATTAAATCTATTACATATAATAAAAGTCAGTGTTTGCGGGCGGTGGGCGGGTGGGCCGAGCGACGGGAGGAATATGTGCCAGCGCTTCGATTGGCTGCCACTCCAGGATTATTTGCATAAATGGCTCTGACTGGCCAGCCTCAGAACTCCAACCCTCTAAGGCACCGGACAGAGGAGATTGGTTGCCACTGAGGGAAAATTTGCATAACGGACTCTGCATGGCCAACATTCCAACATCCAAAATCTCAAAGGTGCCAGAGAGTGCACTTTAAAAAAAGGCTTCCTTCAGCTGATTTAACAAACTAAGCCTCAGCCTGATTTGGCAGTAAGGCTTTCTCTACTTGATTTTCCAGACTAGGCCACAACCTGATTTGCCAGTAAGGCTTCCTCTACTTGATTATCCTGACTAGGCCACAACCAGATTTGCCAGTAAAGCTTCCTCTACTTGATTTTCCAGACTAGGCCACAACCAGATTTGACAGTAAGGCTTCCTCAACTTCATTTTCCTGACTAGGTCCACAACAATGACAGAACAAGACCAAACTTGGCCCACAGACCCCCCAAGATGCACTCTAAATCTTGGTGCAGATTGAGGTAGGATGCACCATGGATGACGGAAATTGCAGTACTTTAACTCACTTGCTTAGAGCACAGTGGCCCACACCAATGATGGATCAGGACCACACTTGCCACACAGAGGCCCAATGCAATACCAAGTTTGACACACAGTGCCCCTATGACCCACTCTACATTCTACTGCCGTATGGAGAAGAGTGGGACTTGAGGTACCTCCATGGATTATGGGATTTGTAGTACTTTCAAAGCCTTCATTTCCCACAGACCACTGCAGCCATGAACAATGTCGTAATAAGTCTACACTTGGCACCCTGTGCCCCCATGACCCAGTCTCCATCCTTCTACAGTTTACAGGAGGGTGGACCATGGATGATGGGACTTGAAGTACCAAAGACCAACCTTGGCACACAATGCCTTTCTCAAATAACCCGGGCACCGCAGGGTCCCCAAGCTAGTTAATCATAAAACCTGTACATATCAGAGCTCTCTCTCTCTCTTTCTCTCTTGTGTATTTCCTCTATGGGGTTGCAGTTAGGCTTGATCTTCAAAGGAGTATTTGGGCTCAGATGTACCATACAATACAGGGTCATCTGAAATGGAAGTGAAGACCCTCAGACAGGGCCATAGCCAGAATTTTGATTCGGGGCTGAGTTTGGTTGGGGGGGCTGAGACTGGGTGGAAGAGGGTCTACCCTAGCAAACCTTTTGTATCGTTATCCCAATAGCCCCATTAATGTGGGATATAATGAGCATGGTGATCAGATCATGATATGAATAAACATAACAGTTTAAATAATGTACCAGTAAGGCCTTTTCGCGGACCATCCTGAGAATTTGGGGGGGGGGGCTGAAGCCCCCTTAGCCCCCCCCCCCTGGCTACATGCCTGCCCTCAGAACTTCATGTTTGTTTTTGCTGTAAAGTGCCTTCAAGACATTCACTGATGGGAGTCTATCCATCTGGAACGGGATTTTCCTGGTTTTGCCAGCCCTCCGTTATTACTCTCCTCGTATAAGTCTGGGTTTATAATGGGTCCTTCCAAAATATCAAGGTGCGGGTTGATACCAAGTCTGAACAGAGATAGAGATTAGCAGATGCATTTCTTTATCTCTTAACAACACAGTAGCAGAAATATTTAAGCATAAATACCCTAAAGCAGTGTTTCCCAACCAGTGTGCCGTGAGCGATCATCAGGTGTGCCATGGGAAATTGGCACTCTCCCCCCCTCCTAGCAGCCCCCTCACAGGTTTACAAGAAACAAATTGAGCAGCTCCGCTTGGAAAGGTTTTTTTTTTTTACTATTTTACTGGATTTTTGAGAGTGCCCCCCTAGGAACTGTTTATAACAGCTTCATGACATCCATAGTTAACTGGAAGCAAGTTTCACTCAGGGTGAAATTTCACAAAGGTCTGGAGAACAAGCTCTATGAGGAGCGGCTTAAAGAGCTGGGCAGGTTTAGCCTGAAGAAGAGAAGGCTGAGAGAAGACATGATAGCCATGTATAAATATGTGAGAGGAAGTCATATATATGTTGTGTTCATCGAAACAGGCCCAGGTTTCACACTGAGTGTATAAATACTGTACATTTAAAAACATATTAACTATATGTATTACTGTGTTAGAGTGTCATTTTGTATCATTTTGGTTGGTGGTGTGCCCCAGGATTTTGTAAATGTAAAAAAATGTGCCGCGGCTCAAAAAAGGTTGAAAAACACTGCCCTAAAGGCACCAAATCCCACCTGATTTGACTGCTAAGCAAGGGCAGGCTTGGTTAAAACTTGGATGGGAGACCACTAATGGATGCCAGTTGCTGTAGGCTAGCACTTTGAAGGCTGCCAGATGTGATGTGCCAGCAATTATGTCCCCTCCTATCAATATGCCCAGGTCCTCCCACCATATTTGTTCCTATTAGCTACAGTTATTTCTTCTTTCATCTTTCCCGGAAACTCACCAAGGAAAGGGACACCAGCTTGAGTAGCACTGCTGTAGGCTATATTGCAGAGGAAGGAACTGGCAAAGGCGCCTCCTAGCATTTCCCGGTTAAGAAAACCCTGTGAAATTAATGTCACCATAAGTCAAAAGGAGATGTAAAGGCTTGTATACGGTACAGAAGAAACTTTCCTCAGACTTCCCTCACTTTTTTCTCCAAGGTTCCCAGTCATCAACCTTTTCTGGAAAAAAAATTAATCCAATCAAAGTGGGGGAGAGAGTCAAGTACAGACAGGCTTATTTTCCCATCCAAATAAGTGGGACCTAAGCATGTGGTAGGAATAGTGCCCCCATCAAAGTGTCTAGACTTTTCTTAAAGATTCCCCAAACCAAGAAATCACCCAACTTTCCCATAACTGGACGTGTCCAAATGTTGCAGTGTGTGGCTGAAAGCTCCTCTTGTGGCCACAAGCTCCAGTCGGAGGGAGCGAAATCCAATTTGCCTGTCAAACAAAAGGAGGAAGAGAGGGTCTGTGTTGGTGTTTGCGAAATGGGGTGGGGAGTGGAGTGGGGCTGCCCCCCATCCCCTGTTCCGCGTCTTCCCCTTCTCCTCCTCCCCGCGTGATGCCACCCCCTTCTTTTCTGGCAGAGACGGAGGAGAGGAAAAGTTGGAACAATCTGCTCAAGGCGGGACAATGGTCTTTGCACAGTTAGCCCACTAATTACTATTAAGCTCTAGTTCCCTTTTGTGTTCCAATGGGGCGCCTTCAATGCCAGGCTGCCTCTTGGGCCTTTCATGAGGTTGGCCTCACCCTTGAATAGCAGACTTCTCCCCACTTCTTTCTCTCTCTGTGTTGTTGCTTCTTCCCTCCCCCTGCCCAGTTTTCTTCAGATGCCTCCTTTCTCCCCTTCTTTCTTTACTTTTCTGGTAGCATTTTTTCCTGTCCATGTTGTGTAAGGCCCTAAATGAATCTTGACTGCCCCCACGGCCGACTGGAGAAGCACAAAAGCAGGCCGTTCCCCCAGCTATGGCTCCATTGTGCCCCCAAACAATGCACTAATTGGCGCTGACAATCGTGCTGTTGGGGAGGAAAGGATGGGGGGCTTGGGTCTTTTCTAATCAGCAAGCCCACTCCATTTTTTTTTTTTTTACAAAATGAGATGGGGGAAGGAAGGAAGAGAAAGGAAGGGGGAGAAAGAGAAGGAGAGTGGGAAGGAGAGAGGAAGGTTTGGGTTGGAGGGACAGTTGAGAGGGAATGGGAGGAGGCCCTTTACGAGTAATTTGGTTTAATGCAAACAACTTTCAGAAAAAGTAATAACAAGAATATTTTTTGAAAATTAATGGGCGCGCGGGGGAGGGGGGAGAGAAGGGGACGACGACGACGACAAGATTATAGCAAATATAACAGTTCTGTCCAAGTGGAAATGCATTTCCTTCTCTCATATTGCCTCCAATAAGAATTCTACTCCCCAATGAACATTTTCTTGTCCCCATATTTCACGCATTGCAAAACGAGACACTGAGATTCATTTACACCTGGATCGGTTACATCTGCTGTGCTTGCAATCCCTTGCATTAAGGTAAGGAAGAGCATTAGTGGCAGGGTGACTACAAAGTCAGTTAATAAGATCAACAGTCAACAGTGTTGGTCTGGGCGTGATACCATAATATCTTTCATCTCTCGCCCCTTCATCCATCCATCCAATCTCCTCTCATATCAGTCCAGTCATTTCCAACCTATATGCCAGGGTGCCCTTGTCTGTGGTTGAAAATCTGCTATTGTAAATCGACGTCAAAAGCAACCCAAAAACATATCACCACAGTGGTATTAATATGACCAGTTATAATATTTCCATTTTTATTGAAGTACTATCTGCTAAGTCTAGTTAACAAATCAATGCTTCTGTGAAGATACGGGAGGGTTTGAATGCAGTTGTGGTCAAGATGTTCAATGATTTAGACCAGTGTTTCCCAACCTTTTTTGAGCCGCGGCACACTTTTTACATTTACAAAATCCTGGGGCACACCACCAAGCAAAATGACACAAAATGACACTCTAACACAGTAATACATATAGTTAATATGTTTTTAAATGTATTTATACACTCAGTGTGAAGCCTGGGCCTGTTTCGATGAACACCACATATATATGACTTCCTCTCACATACATGGCTATCATGTCTTCTCTCAGCCTTCTCTTCTTCAGGCTAAACATGCCCAGCTCTTCAAGCCGTTCCTCATAGGGCTTGTTCTCCAGACCCTTGTGAAATTTCACACTGAGTGAAACTTGCTTCCAGTTAACTATGGATGTCATGAAGCTGTTATAAACAGTTCCTTGGGGGGGCAACTCTCGAAAAATCCAGTAAAATAGTAAAAAAAAAAACAACCAAGCGGAGAGGCTCAATTTGTTTCTTGGAAACATGTGAATGCTTCAGCCTCCCGATGCTCCCAGGTTCGCTCACTGCCCACTTCACTGATGTGGAGCTTCCGACTTTGACTGTTCTCGCGAGAAATCCAAGCCAACATGAAAACACCGACTCAATCACTTCTGCCCAGTGCTCTGCTTTTGCGGAGGGAGGAGGGAGGCAGCGAAGGAGGCCACACAGATCTATGAAACGTATAGAGTATGGACCCATGCTGAGTCGAGGCTCCTGAAGGCTTCCTCAAGGCGGGCCCTGGCATTCGGTGCAGCCCTTCCTTTGCCTCGGGGAGGATCTTTGGGGAGGGAAAGAGGTAGAAAGAGGTGCTAGAAGGGGGGAAAGTGCCAATTTCCAATGGCACACCTGATGATAGCCCACGGCACACTAGTGTGCCCCGGCACACTGGTTGGGAAACACTGATTTAGAGATACACGTACTTCTGCCATGGAAATCAACTGTTTAACTTTGCCTGAATTGTGCCCAAACATTTGCTGATTGCACGTACACGTAAAACAGTTTCATGGGTATCTAATGTACACAGCAGTCCTCAGTTTCATATAGCTCTTGTTGACGGGTGGGGCAGGAAGGGTTGTGTTAATGTTTGCAGAGCAGTGGTTTTTCTCTACCTTTTCTGAATTGCCTCCCCAAGGCCAATTGAGTTTTGAAACAAACTGCAGTTCCCTTCCCTGAATGGTTTGATATAAAGAAATAGTATGCAAAGGGCTCTCATAGCACAGTTAGTGTCTAAGGTGCTATGAGGTGCGCTCTTAGTCAAAAGCTTATGGTGCTGACTTTATTCTTTCAATCTCAGAAAATGAAGTCGGTTGCATACGCTTTCGTAGACTAAAGGTCCACCTGCACTGCAGAATTAATATCGTTTGACGCCACTTTAAATGCTGTGGCTCAGTGCTATGGAATCATAGGAGTTGTAGTTTTACAATGTCTCTAGCTTTCTTTGCCAAATAATGGTAGTGCCTCACCAACTATAAATCCCAGGATTCCATAATATTGAACCCTGGCAGTTAAGGCAATGTCAAACTGCTTTAATGCTATAATACAGATGCACCCTGAATCTACTTCCTCAGATATCACTTTTTCAAGATCAAAGATGGACATTTCAAGACTTCTCTTTTTGTTTAGTTTTCTGGGAAGGCATTTCTGGTTGCCTGTGGATAGCATATTCTGCCTTAGGCCTGCCACTGTTACCTATTCCCTGATCTAAAACTTGATAGGAATCCATCGGGAATTTACGATGTCATAACTTCCTTACAGTTGCTCGGGCTAGAAATGTGTTGTGATACAACAGCCATATTTGTGGGCAGGAAATGTTGCCATAACACTGTCAATGTATCTGCCAATACGTCCCTCCTCGTAACCTAAGATCTTCTGGGGAGGCTCTGCTCTCGCTCCTGCCAACGTCACAAACTCGGCTTGTGGGGACGAGGGACAGGGCCTTCTCAGCGGTGGCCCCCCGCCTGTGGAACACGCTAACAAATGAGATATGGTCGACCCCATCCCTTTTGGCTTTCAGGAAGAAAGTAAAATCATGGTTGTGGGACCAGGCCTTCAGTCAACAGACATAAAGCAGCACTTTGGTTGAAATGGACTGGAAAGATGATTTATATGAGAATATGGTGTTTTAGTAATTCAGTGTTTTATATTGTTTAATTAATGGCCTATGTATTTTTATGTATTTTATGCATTTTAATGGTTAATGGTTAGGCTTAATGGTTATCGTTTAATTGTTCTTGTAATAGCATCGAATTGTTGCCTATGTAAGCCGTCCTGATTCCCTCTCCCGGGGTAGAGAAGTGACGAAGTATGAATACCAGAAATTAGTCAATCAATCAATCAATCAATCAATCAATCAATCAATCAATCTATCTATCTATCTATCTATCTATCTATCTATCTATCTATCTATCTAAAAGTCAGTGTTTGCGGCCGAGTGGTGGGAGGAATATGTGGCAGTGTTTCGATTGGCTGCCACTCCGGGATAATTTGCATAAATGGCTGTGACTGGCCAGCCACCCAACATTCCAACACAGCACAGAGAGGAAAGGAAAGGGCCTGAGGCAGGCATAAATGGCTGGAGTTGAAGTTAGCCAGTTGACAGTTTTTTCTGTTGGAAATGGAATGTTCAGTAACTTCACCCAATACACTTCTAAGGTGACTCAGAGGGAAAGCAAAAGGCCAAAGGCAGTCAGCCACTGCGGCCCACAGCAATGACGGATCAGGACCAAACATGGCAAAAAGGGACCAGTGGCTCACTTCACAACCTGGTGTGGTTTAGGGCCGGATGGGCCACGAATGATGGGATTTGCAGTACCTTCACCTCATTCACTTCCCAAACAACACTGCAGCCCCTATAAATCACAGACCAGGCCCAAAATTGACAACAAGGCTTCCTCAACTTGATTTTCCTGACTAGGCCCCCAACAATGACAGAACAAGACCAAACTTGGCACACAGACCCCCCAAAATGCACCCTACATCCTGGTGCAGTTTGAGGGAGGATGGACCATGGATGATGGGACTTGCAGTACTTTAATTCACTTCCTTAGAGCACTGTGGCCCACGCCAATGACGAACTATGGCACACAATGCCTTCCTCAAATAACCTGGGCACCACTGGGTCCCCAAGCTAGTAAATAATAAATTTGAACCATTGCAGAAGTAGAATGCGCATATGACAATTGTGCAAAGGTCATGACGTGCAATGCTAGGGACTTCGTTTGAATGGTTGTCCTTGTGCAAGGACAGCCCATGTAGAGGAGAACTAAGACCTTCCATCAGAACCATCGGGTATTGGTAATTCAGAGTGGAGGACAGTGGAGACCCAGGGATGACCTATACCTATGTAAAAAAAAGCCTCACCTTTCGTTGTGCCCCTTGTGCAGGGCATCTTGTGCAGCCATTTCCTGTTATGTGATGGAAGTTTACACTGCAGAACAATACACTTGGACACTGTCCTCTGGCTCATTCCTACTCTTCTCTTAAGATGGCTATGCAACATAGCTCCAACATCAAAAGTTACACATTGCAACCTATGGCACAGGATCTTGTTTCCAATAAGGCATACCTTCCATCTGTACTTATTCCAGTTGGCATGTGACAAAATATTTATTTCAGACATTGCTCCATTTTGGATTGCACATTCCTTTGAATTCAAAGCAGAAGGCAAGTTTTCATATTTTCTGCACATTTGTTTATTTATTTATCTATGACATTTCTACCCCGCCTTTCTCACCCCGGAGGGAACTCAAGGCAGCCTTACATACAGGCAACTGTATGTACATACACCTGTTCTGAAATGTCATGAGTTAGATTGCTTTCTTCAACCAGCTGGCCACTTTGGTCACATTAAATAGACTGTGGAGGTCCGTATCATGGTGTATATGAATTATGTAATTCTATCCCCTAAGACTCTTACACACTGGAGGAGGCCCGGATTACCCATAAGGCCACACTAGGCCATGGCCTATGGGCGTAGGCCTGGGGGGGGGGGGGCGCCAGATTAAGGTCCAAAATTTTTTCAGACAAAACTGCAACGGGGGAGGGCGGGGGAAGAGCGCGCTGCGAGGGGGCGGGGGAGGAGGGAATGGCGCCCTCCCCCTTGCCATTGCCCCCTTGTCTAGGAAGGAGGGCGCAAGGAGGAGGAGGCGGAGGGAAGCCCCCGGGGCTGCTTCTTCCTCCTGTCGCGCCCTCCTTCCTCGAGTCAAGGAGGAGGAGGAAGGGAAGCCCCGCCCCGTGTCCGCTTCCAGGCATTCGTGGCAGGAGGGGTCGCGAGCGCCACGGCCTCTGCCTCCTCGCTATGTTCCCTGGGTGCCGCAGCGACCCCGGAACAGGGAGGAAGAGGAGGAAGGAAGGGAAGCCCCGGGGCTGCTGCGGCACCCAGGAACATGACGGAGGAGGCCGCGGCGCTCACGACCTCCCTCCTGCCGCGCATGCGCGGCCACAGGGGCAGGGCATCCCTTCCTCCTCCTCGAAGGAGGAAGAGGCGGAGGGAAGCCCCGCCTCCGTGCCCGCTTCCGGGCATGCGCGGCAACGGCCACGGGGGCAGGGCTTCCCTCCACCTCTTCTTCCTTCGAGGTGGAGGAAGGGAAGCCCCGCCCCCGTGGCCGCGCATGCGTGGCAGCGGCTCTGCCCCCAGGGGCGGTGTTCCAAAATATGGCCTAGGGTGCCAAAAGCCCTTAATCCGGGCCTGCACTGGAGGTCAAAGTTTGTACAGTCAGCCCTCCGTATTCACTGGGGTTGGGGGCACAAGGTTCTCCATGAAAGTGATGAATTTGAAAATGCTACTGTTTTAAACCTGAAATAACACGTTTGTAGGGATCTACAAGTCTCCCAGTACAACTCTATGGTCAGCTTCTGTTAGAAGTTTATCTTAGCATTATATTGAAGAATTTAGTGATTCTTAGAGAGAACATATTAATCAAATCTGCAAATAATTACATCTGTGAAAGTCAAACTTGCAAATGTAGAGGGCCAACTGTAAATAAAATCCTAATGAGCTAATGCCATAAAATCATACTCATGACACATCTTCTTTATAAAAAAAAAAGCAATTTGTTAGAAGATTGATTTTTCTTCATTCACCATTAGGTGTCATTTTAAAACAATAAACGAATGAATCATTTGGATTTCTCCTCCTGAGGAAGAATAAGGAGCTGTCTAAATCAGATAAAGGAATTTTTGCAGCCATTCCATATTCTGCAAATTTTAATCCAGCCCCTTGCAGCTTCCCACATGGAGCTCATCCTCTTACCTTCCTATCCTTACTTAGAAAGCGCAAAGTTGTGCTTTTCATAAGCAGACTTTGATCCATGTTATTAAGCATATTACAATCTCTAGAGTTTCTGAAGGCTGTTATCCTGGCCCTTCCAGCACCAATTATTTTCACCACCTGTATTCTGAAGGCACACCTGTAGTAAACATGTCCTAGTTTTATATCGCTGTGACCACTATATATCATCTCTTCCTGCCAAATCTTAGACATTGTTGTTCAATGGGACAATTAGGATACTATTTCCTAGTTCTCTTCTGACCATAGTGCTTTAAAAACCCATCAATTCCTTGAAGGTAATCACTGTGGAAATAGTTCAAATCTGTAGTGTAAATATGCCTCGAGCACATGCCCACGCCTTGTTTGCACATGACGGCATTTGAGGTTTCAATTCCTCAGCCACTAGGAAGTCTCCAGGTATTGGATCAAACCTTGGCTTACAATGGATGCTGGTTCAGTGTGAACATGGCCACAACTCGGGTTATTTGGAAACTGCTGTTGAAATTGTTAACTTGCACAACATCTAGGTCTTAAACCCCAACTTGAAACCCCGCCGATATGGCTAAATATTACTTCATGTTGCACAACTTTACATGTATGTGTAGGAGCCCTGTTTCTTGGGAACCAGTGGTTTCACTTACCTGCAACGGAGGCAAAATAATTTCTCTAAGAATATTCTGTGTCTTCCGGACGATTCTGTGGTAAGCTTCCCCTAGATCAGTGTTTCCCAACTGCTGTGACACGGCGTAGTAGTGTGCCGTGACGGACCTCCTGCTGTTCCGTGAGAAAAGCTCTCTGCCCCCCCTTCCTTCCCCCCTCCTCCTGCCGAACTCCTGCTGCTTGGGGGAGGAGGAGGAAGGGCTGGGCGGCGGGGAAGAAAAATAAGAAGGGGGCGGTGCGCCGCGTCCTTCAGCTGTTTCCCCAGCCAGCCTCCAATCCGCCACGACTCCCGCCATAACTCTGGCCCCTTGCTCGCTGAAGCTGCGTGGAGCCCCGCCCCCTGAAGCCTGTCCACCACTCATGCTCCTCCTCCTCTGCGTGGCCTGGCTCCACCCCCTCCCCCCGGCTTCAGCTCTTCCACAGCTTTGCCAGCCTTGAGGGAGCAGTGCCAAGCCAGCGGTGGCAGAGATTTTAAGATTTAAAAAATCCGGGGGCACACCACAAACCAAAATGACACTCTAACACAGTAAAGAACGGCTGGGGGATGGTGGCCTGCTGGGAGCAGCTGCTGGGAGTGCCGAAGCCGGGGGAGGGGCCATGCCGCACCATGCTCCACCCCCTCCCCCCGGCTTCAGCTCTCCCACAGCTTCGCAAGCCTTGAGGGGGCAATGCCAAGCCAGCGTTGTGTTGGCTCTGCCACCGCTAGCTTGGCACTGCCCCCTCAAGGCTGGCGAAGCTGTGGAAGAGCTGAAGCCAGGGAGAGGGGGCGGAGCCAGGCCGCGCGGAGGAGGAGCATGAGCACCCAGCCCTTCCTCCTCCTCTCCCAAGCAGCAGGAGTTCGGCAGGAGGGGGGGGGGGGGAAGGAAGGGGAGGCAGAGAGCTTTTCACACGGCACAGCAGGAGGTCCGTCACGGCACACTACTGCAGTTGGGAAACACTGTTTTAGGCTACACTTTCCCCCCCTTTACACCAAGAGCATTTTGCCATCCCTTGCCCTTTCTCAAATGACTTTTCTTCCCACATACCTATATCTGTAACCCATAGACCTTTGGTAAAAGGGGACAATTTGGCAAGCAATTTCAAATATGAGCAGAAAAAGGATTAATTGTGTTGTTTCTCCAACCCTGGGCACTTGTCCAAAAGGATCCTGCCTGCCCTGAGTCCCCTTGGAGAAAGAGGGTGTAATATAAATATTTTTTTGTTTATTATTATCCTTTTCCAGTTTCAAAAAATTGATATGATCATGCTTTATTTAATACTTTTAAAATGAATATATTTTATAACAGCCTTTATAATGGTGGTGTTTAAATAACACCACAAAGGCACCAACAAAAATGAAAAGGGGTGAAACACCTAGAGTACTAAATCTGTATGCAAGATTGGCAAAATTGAGATATGTTAGCTTATATCTTAAGCAAATGTACTGAGCAGATTTTCAGAGATGCATCCACACACTGAAGTCTGCAAAGATGCCCTCAAGTCCAGCCTGATCTTCCACCCATACTGAGGCCAGATATTAGTCTTTCCAAAGCTGTAATATAAATTCTCCTTACAGCTAAGAAGGCCTCAAGTACTGATTGTTGGAGTAACATTACAGGCATATTTGACATTGAGATACTGTGTTAACTGCATGTTTGCAATATGGCTCATGCAAATTTTATTGAGTTATGTTAATTAAGAGATATTGTTCCAGATACAGATGAGACATGCAAGTCAATTCAAGTACAGATGCGCACCTAGGCTGCAATCCAACAGCTCCTCAGCATAGCATTAAATGTCTGCATGCCAAGATATACTATGCCAGCATTCTGTAACTTCAGTACAGAGTGTCATTGACAGGTCAATAATGGGTTGTTGTGCAGTGCACAGCATGCCACACACACCTGCAACACACATTGTATAATCTCAGGGTGCAAGTGCAATGTGAAACACTATTGTCTGCGCAACTCCACTTCTACCTCTGTCAGCAAAATATATCCATTGCAATATGTTGATAATGTGCCCTTCCTGCATAGCGCAACTTATGCTTGAATACGTCACTAACCGAATGCCAGCCAACTGGTATGAGTAATATCCACTACTGTGCTCCTCAGTTGGCTCGTGAAGTGCAAAACTCGCCCATTTATGGAAGTGTTCTAGAGCCATCTATAGGTCTGGTTCATTGTAATTGATTTCCACTTGTAGGCTTATGAGGAAGTAGCTTCTCTAAAGCATGATGTCCTAAGAAAGGGTAAGATAAAACTTAGGCTGGATATCATGTCTATTTGAAGAGGCAAAAAAAAAAAAAAAAACCAGGGAAAAGACTGCTTCTATGGCAATTACTAAAGAAACGGACCTGATGCTAAAGCAGATTATAAATCATACACAATCTTGGATACTACAACCACGGTGTGTTCACCAGGCCATTGAGCCTTCTATATTGACTTTATTGACTTTCATTTTGATACCTTTGAACATTGGGACTTTTGCTACGAGAACTGAGTTTTGACACATAAATTGAATTACGGTTATTGCATTGTTTGTGTTACTGCTTTTGAATACGTGTACTTACACTGTTATCACGGATTATAGTGAAAAATATATTATTTGTGCTTGTAAATAACATATCTGTACCAGTCTCGGTTTCTTGTACTGATATATTTACATGAATCATTTCATTAATACCATGAACTACTGTATCTAAGATTGTGTATGATTTATAATCCGCTTTAGCATCAGGTTCGTTTCTTTAGTATTTGAAGAGGCAACCATGCCTAGAGCTCACCTGTTATTATGAAAACGTCTGCTAAGCCCATAGAATTGCCCTGATGAATTCATTCAGAAGCTGTAATTCGCTTTTTTCTGACGGCAGCCTTGTAAGCAGGATATAAAGCCAACCTACTTTCGCCACTAATAATCTTTGATGAGCTATCATGGCTAATCATCCCTGATAGAATTCTCTTCCATGAATTGTCTAGTCCTTTTAAAAAGCTCTTCGGAGTTAGAAGCCATTATAACATGTGTTTTTTTGTGTGTGGCAGCATAATGAATTCCCTAACTTAATTATAGACGCTATGAAGAAATTCTAATTGGCACCACTAATGCTTGCTTCGAGTTTTTGTTCCAAGCCAAATCATTATGATCGGGAAATGGGAGAGGAGACATAAAGTGTTGCAATAGAAAAAGCGGTCTGGGTCAAACAAACATGCAGGTAACAACAGTACGTTGCTATCACACAGGACTCATTGTGCTTTAGTCAAACATTAACGTGTTTCCTTGTATTACGCCTCGTTTTCTTCATCGAAATGTCATTCTCTCAATGCTACCTTTGGTATGGAATGTGGAAAATGGTGGAAGTGGAGGAATGATTTCCACTTCTATTTCTAGTGGGAGAACATTTGAATGCAGTTGCAATCATTTGCTCGCCACTAAATTACAGTGCAATTAAACTGCTAAATAACACATTTACATCTTAGAACGCTGGCCTGAACACTTAACAGAAACAATCTCCCTAAAAACAAGTAAAAATGGGATTTGGCCAGCAACCAGTTGGTCTGTAACTCTTTGTTTTGAGCATGAAGAGCCTGCTGCACACATTAAATACTTGGAAGACGAGCCATCCTAAGAAGAATTTGAATGGTTTAGAGCAGTGTTTCTCAACCTGGGGGTCGAGACCTCTGGAGGGGGGGGGGTCGCAAGAGGGTGTCAGACGGGTCGCAAAAGACCATCAGAAAACACAGTATTTTCTATTGCTCACAGGGGTTCTGTGTGGGAAGTTTGGCCCAATTCTATCATTGGTGGGGTCCAGAATGCTCTTAGATTGTAGGTAAACTATAAATTCCAGCAACTACAACTCCCAAATGTCAAGGCCTATTTTCCCCAAACCCCACCAGTGTTCACATTTGGGCATGTTGAGTATTCGTGTCAAGTTTGGCCCAAATCCATAATTGCTTGAGTCCACAGTGCTCTCTGGATGTAGATGAACTACAACTCCCAAACTCAAGGTCAATGCCCATCAAACCCCTCCAGCATTTTCTGTTGGTCATGGGAGTTCTGTGAGCCAAGTTTGGTTCAATTCCATCATTGGTGAAGTTCAGAATGCTCTTTCTTTGTGGGTGAACTATAAATCCCACAACTACAACTCCCAAATGACAAAGTCACACACCTCCAACCCCACCAGTATTCAAATTTGGGTGTATTGTGTATTTGTGCCAAATTTGGTCCAGTGAATGAAGATACATCCTGCATATCAGATATTTACATGACGATTCCTAACAGTAGCAAAATTACAGTTATGAAGTAGCAACAAAAACAATTTTATGGTTGGGGGTCACCACAGCATGAGGAACTGTATTAGGGGGTCGCGGCATTAGGGAGGTTGAGAACCACTGGTTTAGAGTTATGGCCAATTGCGGCTATAGATTGCATGGCCTTTATTGACATCCACTCCAAATCAAAACAAAAAAAACCCTGAATCAGTAGAGATCTTTGAGATAATTCTGGTATCCAACTCTGCAGATATTGATTTTCCTAATCTTTATTTATGAAAAACTATGTGCTCAAATTGTTATGCTGTCTTTAATTGCTCCATTGACACCGCTTGTGAGTTAGAAATAGACTTTGCCCTCCCGATTGTGTGATCATATTCTTTGTGTAAAAGGAATTCTGCCGTAAGACGCATTGATTTTTTTTGGCCAGATAATCCATAAAGGAAATCATTTTGGGTTGAGATGAGGTACCATATCCTGTATCAGAGGGCCACATTGGTGCTCCCTTTGTGACTAGAAATGTATCATGTCCATATTTGGCTAATTTTCTGACATCCCCCACCATGATTTTTCAGCAGTTTTCAGGTATGTGAGGATCACAAGACAGTTGAGTTTTGCAGCAATTTTGAACCGTGTTGGGGATGGTGATAAACCACCCCAAATTTCGATTTGAGGTGGCTGTGGAGGGCATTTGGAAAGGTTCAAGTGTTGCAATTTGTGTACCCAAGAGTCATTTTTGACTAAAAGCATTATCTGAAAAAGTGATGGGGGAAAACAAGAGGCAATCCTGCCTGGATTTTCAGGTGAAGGTTATGTCAGGAGTGTTTTTTTGAGATCAATGGCCATAGTTCCAGGCAACTGCTTTACTCACATGGTATGAAGTCACAAAATCAATAACTGGTAGTTTCATCGCTGTGTCAAACATTTGCTTCTTTGGGGGAGAAACAGGGAAATAGGGTGATTGTGGTGACTACTGCCGTTGTAAAACTGCACAAACTTACAAAAGCCTGCAAAGCAGGAAGAAATGCCTATTTCTCTGTCTATCAGTGCAAAATCGGGCAGTTGGCAAATCCTTTAAGCCTTTGAAAAACTTCAGCTGCTGCAAACAATGGATTCATTTAATGCCAATTGTAATGGGATTTTTATTAGGAACCAGAACAAAACCAGGACTTCCTTTCACAGTAGGGTCAATCAACACCCATCAGGTGGTAGGAATTTTAGACTGTGCCACGTACCAGCTTGGGTTGCATAGGAACAAACTCCCTAAGCAGTTATTTCAGGGCTCGCTGCTCTCTCCTCTCGGCCATTTGGCCATTCTCCACCTAATAATCCTCCAAGTGAAACATCCAGGGGTCTATGAAGCCTTGCCTGCCTCAGATTCAAGTGATGGCTCAGCTAGATATTCCAGGAGAGAGTGCAGGACATTGCTTTATAAAATGAAATTCTCTAACTGCCTGGAGGACCTGGTCCTTGACCTTGTGGGCATGATACAAAAGGAAACAGGATTGGCGAGGAAAGGGAGAAGCAAGCAGTGGAATCATTGACTTCTCTCTGGCTAATTGATGAAGATGGCTTGGTCTAGTTCTCACCCTGATGCTTTCCTTTGGAAGCATGTCTCCCTTATGGGCGAGGGCTTGGTAAAGCCACCACACCAGAGCTGGTTCATGGCTAGATGAATGTTACTGCTGCAAATACAGATTCAGTGGTGTTTTATGGATGCACCTATAGTAGAGAGAGGTCCCCTCCTTGCTCTGTTACAATGGGCAATAGGCCATAGAGCAGGGGTGCTCATTAGGTAGATTGTGATCTACTGGTAGATCTCGTAGGGTGTCCTGATAGATCGCAAGCAGGGCGGGAGGAAGCCTCAGTCCCGCCCCACCGCTGCCCAGGTGCAGGAGGTTGGACTGGATGGCCCTTGGAGGTCTCCTCCTATTCTAGGAACCCATTGTTGTTGTTGTTCTTATTATTATTATTATCAGAGGCTGAATGGCCATCTGTGAGGAATGCTTTGATTGTGTTTTTCCCTTATGGCAGAAGGAGGTTGGACTGGATGGCCCTTGGAGGTCTCCTTCTACTCTAGGAACCTATTGTTTTTGTTGTTACTATTATTATTATTAGCAGAGGCTGAATGAATATTATCATCATTATTATTATGAATAAATTCAGGGGCTTATTATACTCACATTTAGTTGGATTCAGTCTTAAAATATATTATATGGCTCTCACTGAAATACATTTTCAAATATTTTGCTTTTATGGCTCTCTGAGTAGTGGGTAGGTAGATCATTTTGACTTGGTTGTTTTATAAGTAGCTCTCATGCTGAAAACGTGTGAGCACCCCTGGCATAGAGGGAATTCCTGGAAAATTGTTTACTTGGCATAAATGCAGTACAGCATTTCTCTATCTCCCCACGTACATACTAGTCACATGCAATCTTTTTAAAGCAAAATTTGAGGGGCAGAAATGTCATTTTAGTTTCTTAATTGCTCACGGCAGAGAATTGGCACTGACACAAAGTGTGCATTTTAACAATACAGGGCTCATGGATTTGGAACAAGTGTTAGACTGCATTCGCCTTACCATTTTACTGGGGAAGGGAGCCTACTGTGAAATATTACTGCTGCTGTTGTGTGTCTTCCAAGTCATTTCATGGTGACCCCAAGGCAAACCTATCCTAGGGCTTTCTGGGCAAAATATGTTTAGAGATGGTTGGCCTTTCAATAGGAAATCATACCATATTAATGAGGCCATATGTACAGGAACCAGCGTTTCAGTCAAGAATATTCTAGAGATGACAAGCTTTTATTATGCTGTTTGTTGAGTGCTGTCTTTTATTCAACAAAGACTGGTAGCCATCAGTTAAGATCATGGATAACTTAAGCTGTTATTTCTACACACTTACCTAAGAGCCACTAAACTTAATGGGACATACAAGATTGCACCGTAAACAGATCCATACCCAGATTTATAGGAACACGAGTGGCACAAGTAACACGTATCATTGATATTATTGACAAGTGAAGCACATTGAGTAATTGAGTAAGTAAACATACAGTTGAACAAAACAATACATGTATGAATAAATTATAAAGATACTGTATCCATTTCTGCATTAAAAATATGTTTGACACACACGACGAAGTACAACAAACAAATTTAACAATCCTGCCAAATAATCTGGTTTATTGTCAGATTTAAACTAGCAGCGAGTACATGATGGTTGGTGAGGAATAACATTTCCCCATACAAAACCTGGGAGTGAAGGCTAAATTTTTCAGATTTGTAGGTAAAAATGACTAAAGAGCATAGGCAGGATCTGAATTGATACAAAGGACAGAAATGCACATATTCAGGTTCTGTATGATGTAGAATAATACTAAAGCAACTGATGGCAGTTCTAATCAACGTTCACAATACTGAATAGGTAAAATTTTCAATATAGTTCCTTCTTGTGCCAAGGCTTCCAGAGTAGATTTAACAGTGGTTTGTTTTTCCAGTTTAAAACAGTCATGATCAAGGACAAAATGGACTAATCAAGTATTTCTATCACATTAAAGGATATAAGAATTGATCTTTTAAGTTGTGAAATGCTGGGTTAAACCATCTGAGTATATGCATTTTGTTTGGGGATCTTCTGATTTTGGACCTTTCCACACAGCCATATAATCCAGAATATCAAGGCAGAATAACTCACAATATCTGCTTTGAACTGGGTTACTAGAGTCCACACTGCCATATATTCCAGTTCAAAGCAGATATTGTAGGATTTTATTCAGCTGTGTGAAAGGGGTCTTTATTTGCCATTTAGTCAACTCTTTAGTTTTCTCATTTCATCAATGATTTGAATTGCATTAGTTAAATGAATTACTCACAGCTTCACTAAGCAAAGTTTAACACTAGTACCATTATCTAATAATGTAGTGCAACACTTGGAAAGTCAAAACACCACTATTATTTTGGGTTGAAAAGAAAGCCTTTGACTCTGTGAAATGGTCGTAATGGAGCTGGTTGATTTCCAAAAATGGTTTCAGATAACATACTTGTTTACTGAGTGTGAGTGAGTGAGTGAATTCCGCACTGCCTTCTTTGTAGGAAAAAATACTTATATTAATGAAAAGGGTGAGGAGTTAACTACAAATGAACAAATTCAGAACTGCAGCTTCCTGGCTAAATCAATCTATCTTGAATATGGGCTTCCTTTTCCCCCCGTTGCCTTCCACTTTTTTTGTAACTAACAACTACAAAAATAATTTTGAAAACAAGATATACTTAAACAGGGTAAGACAGAAAATAGAACATAAGAAGGGTGTCTTCAACATTTTTTTAAAATAAAGCACATGGTTACCACTTCCTAAGAATTAGCCAAGTGTGTGTCTGCAACTGTTGACAACTTCATACGTTTTCTTCGTGACCTCTGTGAATGCACACATATGGAGTATCTGCGCCTGTGCAGGCTCAAACGCGAAACTTCCCAAGTTTAAAACTGAAGTTTTGGCGGTAACCCTGCCCAGCCGCCCGAGCAGGGCATAAAAGACGCTCCGTGTGCACACTCCGCAGTTCCTGTTTTTCCGCTGCACAGCTCGCTTCGGATTTCTTCCCTTTACGCGATGTCAACAATGCGCTTCAAGCATTGTGTTCAGTGTTCGAGAAAGTTGCAGGATTCTGACAAATACTCCAAGTGCTTGAGGTGTCTCGGAGAAGCTCATAATACCTCAACATGTCAACATTGCCAGGCTCTAACTGCTCAATCCAAGAAGAAGGTTCTTCTCTATGAGGAGACTCTAGCTTCAGCCTCAACCTTTGACTTCAGCGTCTTCAATTCAGTGCCCTCGACGTCTCGACCTCCCTAGGCTCCTTCGATGTCATTGGCAATGCAGCCAGGAAAGCCGGCATCTAAGTCGTCGAAGTGTATTCATCAGCCGAGACCACAGTGCACGCTGACTACCCGGATGGTGCCGGCAAGGCCTTCTTCTGCTTCGAGCTCGGTGGCCTCGCTTTGATCTACGAGATCGACCACCGCTACACCTCCATCGACGTCGGCCATGAAGATAGCATTTAAGAGGGTGCATGAAGAGTCCCGTCAGGCTCAATCGACGCCGGCTTCGATTCCCCCAACCCTGGGCAGATCCTTGGCATCTACTTCTCAACCGCCTGCGAAGAGGAGGCCTCCGCCACGGTCGTCGTCCTAATTCTCCTCAAAAAAGGTGATGCAGACTTCCTCAGCGACCTCGGCGACTCCTTCTTCTCATTTGCAGCCGCCACAACAGGCTAGACCTGATAATCCCTCCTCCCGACTTCAGTCGGAGGAGATCCAGGTTTCACCGATCCAGTCGGAACAGACGGTGGTAGAAGTCCCTCAGCAACCACCCCAGCCGTCGGTGCGGCAGGAGCTGTTCTCACCAACATCAACACCAGAGAGGGGACATCAGGCAGCACGCTTTGCAAGGGCAGCCCAGGACTCGCCGTCAAAGCAGCCTCCTCCTCCCTCATCTCTAGTCAGAGTTGCTAGGCCTTTACCACCTCCTCCAGGTCCATCCTCCTCCTTCCCTCATCAGTCAGAAGATGTTTCTGATATACCATAGTTTCTTGTTTTTCCTACCATTCGATGGAAACTGTACTTTCGAAACTGCTGCTTTTTCCATGTCTTGTGTTACTACACATCTCAGTCTTTGGGCCCTGTTGGCCTGTGTTGAACGTATTTAAGATTATGTACCTTGCATATATCGCCTGACAAGGCTCTCAGCTGTTCTGACTGCTTGCCTTTCTGTTCACTTTGAAGTCTACCAGTCTACTGTTGTATCTTTTAAATGTTATGTGGTGTGCCCAACATCCTAGTGCTCTTGGATGTTGTGTCTGGTCCTTTTTGGCCGCATATGTGGACTAGTAAATTGCTGCCGCAATGGATTGTGTCAGACTGTAAAGATTTAAAACAAATTGTTTGAGTTATGAGTAACTGTTTCTCCTAGTTTATGTTGAGAGTAAAGCTTTTGGTTAAATGATTGAATAGGTGCAGCTGAGTGGTTCCTGAATCAAGTAGGGTGTGGCAGCTGTGTTTGCATAAAAGCTTCTATGTTACAGAGTGTGTGTATGGGGAGAGAAAGCTTTTGCAGATTCTTACTGTCTATGCTGGCTATTGTGCTAGCTGAAGTTTCCTGGCTGATATACTGCTGTGAGGCTGGAATGCTGTAGACTGAAGAAGTGCATTTAAATGTTTGGATGCTGAAGCCTGAAGTAAATGGTTTCCTGTATTGCTCGAATGCTGGAATGCTGTAATTTGAAGAAATGCATTCATGAGCTGCAACAATACTGAGATTGTAACAGAGATGCTGGGAATTGCAATTCTGTGTGAATTAACACAAATGCCTGTTACTAAAGAATGTGTAGAAGTATAATGAAGAAGAGAACTGCATTATTTGCTTTGTTTTTCATCTCTACATGAACTATTTGAAAGAGCATGTTATTGCTTTTTTGTTTATTCAAAGCTATATTTTGTAAATAAAAGTTTGTGTTTTTTTAATATAAAGCCAAACTTTGTTCCTTTTGCTTCTAATTTTTGCCAAATACCCATCAACCACCTTTTACTGTTTTTACCTGCAACTGTGGATATATGGTATTACATGTCCCATTGTCCCTTCATAAACCGACAGATTGGTGCTTGCCGGCTGCCTGTTTATATCACATCCATTTATTAGGCCTATTTTCTAATGACCATGTTTTTCCTCATGTGGTGCTTCTTACCATGTGTGTTTTTTCACAATAAATCATGTTTTGGTCCTTATACGGTGTCAGCTTGCTTTCCCACCTTCCGGGACCTCAGCTTGCTAGTCTCCATATGTGTGCATTCACAGAGGCCACGAAGAAAAATGGTGGGTTACTCACCGTAACCATGTTTCTTCGAGTGGTCCTCTGTGAATCCACACAAACCCGCCTGGCCTCCCCTCTGCAAACCTCCCCCTTTCTCACTGCTTTGCAGCATAGGAACTGCGGGGTGTGCGCGCGGAGCACCTTTTATGCCCTGCTCGGGCGGCTGGGTGGGATTACTGCCAAAACTTCAGTTTTAAACTTGGGAAGTTTTCCGTTGGAGCCTGCACAGGCGCAGATACTCCATATGTGTGGATTCACAGAGGAACACTCAAAGAAACATGGTTACAGGTGACATGGTTACAGGTGAGTAATTCACCATTTTCATAAGGTTTTCTTAGAGAAGGAATACTCTTTATTCCTAAATTATATCTGTCTGCAGAGAACACCCCCAAAGGGAAGTACCTTTTAGAAAGAAAAGCCTGGATCCGTTGCAATGACCTGTTATTGTCCATGATACTAACTGCACCAATTTCTGCAATAATTTTAACTGCTACCACTACACTTTTTAAAATGTTTCTACATTTTTGGGGTCATGTTGACAACAATGTTAAAAGTCACATGATTCCCAAATGAATAGCAGTTAAATGCATACAGAAATGGCCCATACACAAGTTAAGTTGCTTTAAGTAGACCACTTTGAAAATCACAGTTTGCTGTTAGCTCGGACTCTATTCATTAGCCTGTCCTTTGAAATAGTGGTCATGTCCACGTCTTGGGTACAAAAATCACTTTGTGGAAATTATAGTACAGTGCTACTCAAAGTGGTGGTCTGCGGATCTGTGCTAATTCTTGAGATATTGGCCCTGGCAAGTTTCCAGGAAAGAAAGAAAGGGCTGTAGCCCCACGTATCAGAAATAACCAACACCGTTTTAATAAGATTTTGATCCTGTTTTCCATTGTCAATATTGATTCTCTGCCATCAACTTCTCTGGACTGGCCACGTTGTCCGAATTCGCAATCACTGTCTCCCAAAGCAGTTGCTTTACTCTCAGCTCAAGAATGGAAAACTGAATGTTGACGGACAGCAAAAGAGATTTACACATGGGTTTAAAGCTAACCAAGCACTGAGAATCCCTGGACCTTGAGTGTTGTAACTGGAGGTCAGCTGTTGCCAACAGTGCTATAGATTTTGAAGAGGCATGAATAGAGGGCGAAAGATAGCAAAAGGAAGGCGAGTCAAGCAAACCCTAGTTATGACTGCCTTCCATCTGGAAATCTATGTCCTCAACGTGAAAGACTATGTGGATCCAGAAAAGGTTCTCACAGTCATTTACAGATCCACCACCAAGACGCCACAAGTGATCAACCACAATGAGGATTTTTCAGCAAGCAAACTGCTTTTACACATTAAATTCCATTCCTGTAAAGGATATTAAGGATAGTCTATCAATTCAATGTTACAGAAATCCGTATGCATAGCATAGGGTACTGGGGTTAAGTGACTTTGGTTCCTGTCTCAATTGGCTTTGTGGCTTATAACCCAAAGAAGTAACTTTCCCAAGTACCAAGTACACACAAGTTCTCCAGACTCCTTTTACTAAACCAACTAATGGATAAGATCTCAAGTATTTTGTGGATCTATGTAAACATTTACATTGGTTTAACAAAATGGTATACAAAAATGACAGGTGAGTAATGATCCCAGACCATAATGGCAAATGACTTCACCTTGTTGTGTTTGTTATTGCACACACTCAAGAATATATTTTCTCTTCATTTCCTCACTCTGACCATTCCTGTTGGACTGGCTGTTTAAGGAATCTGTCAAGGAATGCACCCTTTAAAAGTTCTGTCTTTGGGATATTAAAAGAATGTGTCCATACAATCTTAATAACTGGGTATGAAACAGTATTTTTTGTAAACAATAGTGAAAGAAGGAGGAAGATGTTTTCGTGAGATTCCATACAAACCTGCCATACTATATTCAACTACAGGTCCATCTAAACTTTCTGTCTCCAAAGATTTGGGAATTTTCCTAAATTTCATGTTTCTAAGTCAGCATATTTTCCACTTTTCCTATCCAAGAGCCTTTAAATCAGAAGATCACAAGACTGAAATGGGTCCCGTGTTTAAATTTAAAATAGGTATGCTTCCATTTAACTATTGTATCTTCCACACTTAACATTAAGCACTGGTGCTTAAGAGCTCAGACTGGAGGTCAGCTGTGACTAGCAGTGTTGCAGAATTCAAAGGCACAAATGGAGGGTGAAAGGGAAAAATGTGGCAAGAGGATGGCATGTCAAGCCAATCCTGACCAGGACCGCCTTCCACATAGAAACTGAGAGAAACAGGAGAACATGCAGATCAAGAATAGGACTCCACAGCCACCTACGAACCCAACACCAAGACACTGCACTTGGAGGACCATCATCCTCGGTCTACGAGGGATCACCTAAGTAAGTAAGTACTACAGGACAGCAACAAACTCTGCTGGAGCATAGGTTTGCATGCAAGAGATTGCAGATTCGAATCCCACCATTCCCAAATAGGACAAAAGGGAAGACCTATGACTGAAATGCTAGAGTTCCATTGCTGTTGAGTAGAGGGACTACAGAAATAGATGGCCTGATGTGGTACAAGATGAAAATATTTCTATGATGTTTTAGGAAATCTGCTTTGCTTAGGGGCCGTGCAATATAGCTTCAGTTTCATCCCAGTTTCAGCCTGAATCACTGTTAGCCTGAAGGAGTCCAAACCTGTCCGATCCTTTCAATGTTAGGGCATGCGCTGTTAGAGTAGGCACATACCTGTCTATTTCTGCCCACTTTCATCAGTGTCTGGCAAGTTTTCAGCAACACTGGTCATGTGTAAACAAGCTATTTTCAAGCTATGTGCACAACAGAATTTATTTCCACAAGATTTCTTCGAGACTCGTTTTAGCTTGACGTTCAAAGCTACCCTCTTCCTGTTTATTCAGAAACAAGTTGAGTTCAAATTCGCTTTGGGTGCCCATGACCGCAGTCCAGTTGTATAATGAAGATATGCCTTCTAACATGATTCTCCTGAATTTTCTATTAGCAAATTGGCCAGGATTCACCTGGAGTGCTGCATTCAGTTCTGGGTGCCTTATTTTAAGAATGACATAGACAAGTTGGAGCAAGCTCCGAAAAAGGGAGTGAAGATGACAAAAGCCATGGAGAACAAAACATGTGAGGGGAGATTGAAAGAGCTGGGCATGTTTGGCTCGGTGAAGAGACGACTGACGGGACTGCTCTCTTTAAATATCTCAAGGGCTGCCACAGAGAAGAGGAGGCAGGCCTCTGCTGGCCCAAAGAGTACAACCAGATCTAATAGCTTAAAGTTACGGGGGCGGGGGGCAGCAAAAGGGACCTCTTGACAGTAAGAGGGGCACAGCCATGGAACCAATTGCCTGGAGAGTCGGTGGGGTCTTCAGAAAGACGCTGGATAGCTGCCTGCTGGGAATGCTTTAGCTGGAGATCCTGCACTGAGTTTGTGTTTGGACCTGATCACCCATATGGCCCCTTCTAGCACCACGCTTTAAACTCAGATTGAGATGAGTGATCTATCAACACACACTGAATGTCATGCTCAAGTCCTAAGTTAAGACTCGTGCACCAGCTGCGCCCGTACCTTGGGAAGTCTGATCTGGCTACGGTGGTCCACGCTCTGGTCACATCCCGAATAGATTACTGCAACGCACTCTACGTGGGGCTGCCTTTGAAGACAGTTCGGAAATTACAATTAGTCCAACGGGTGGCAGCCAGATCACTAACCGGAGCTACATACAGGGAGCATACCACCCCCCATTGTGTCAGCTCCACTGGCTGCCTGTCCATTTCCGAGCTCAATTCAAAGTGTTGGTTTTGACCTTTAAAGCTCTATACGGTTCTGGCCCAGCTTACTTGTCCGAATGTATCAGCTCCTACGTCCCATCTCGTAATTTAAGATTGTCCGGGGAGGCCCTGCTCTCGCTCCCGCCAACTTCTCAAACGCGGTTGGTGGGGACGAGAGAGAGGGCCTTCTCGGTAGTGGCTCCCCGTCTGTGGAACGCGCTCCCAAGCGACATACGATCGACCACATTCCTCCTGGCATTCAGGAAAGGAGTGAAGTCCTGGCTGTGGGACCAGGCGTTTGCGCATTAGCACAATGCCGCACTTTGGACTGGATTTGTAAGGGCAAGTTGATGGAGATGGCTCAATGCCCCTATTATGGACGGAACACTGTTTTTAACTTAAGTGAACGTGTGTGATGTTTTAATGTTAATTGTATTTTAATGCTGAATGTTTTTTGTTTTTATCTTGTATTTTACTGTGTGGGCATCGAATTGTGCCTTTTGTTAGGCCGCTCTGAGTCCCCCCTCGGGGGTTGAGAAGAGTGGGGTAGAAATGTTGGAAATAAATACATAAATAAATTTGCAGAGGAAAAACAACTGGGTCTTATGGAGGAACAACCTTACAGTAGCAAAGTATTTGTCAAGGATTCATATTTTGTTTTACGTTTAATTTTTTTAAGGTTAATACATGAAAATGAAAAGCACAGGGGCAACTCGGCAAGTGCTTCTAGCACGGTGGTTCTCAACCTGTGGGTTCTCAGAAGTTTTGGCCTTCAACTCCCAGAAATCCTAACAGCTGGTAAACTGGCTGGGATTTCTGAGAGTTGTAGGCCAAAACACCTGGGGAGCCACAGGTTGAGAACCACTGTTCTAATATATTGTATGCAGAACCCATCCAAGCAGGAAGCTGCATTAGGAGTTGCTCTCCAAAGATGTTCTCCCTACTTGCCTATTGACATATATAGCACTGACCAACTAAGCTGATTGATCCTGTGCTGCTTAACTGGAAGTACTGTATATCCGGGGGTGGGGGTGGGGTGGGGGGTGTTACTTCAAGGTACTTTTCAAAGGATCAGACTCTGAGTCAAGAGGCTCAAAAGGATGGAGGATAACAGCAGTGAACACTGTACTGAGGAATTAAGAAAACCATAGGAGGAAACCAGAAAGCAAACAACAATGCACACTGAAACGAACCAATTAGGATCCAGGGAGCGTGGGTTGAACTCTCTCTGTCAGCTCCAGCTCCCCATGTGGAGATGTGAGAGAAGCCTCCCACAAGGATGATAAAACATCAAAGATTCAGGTGTTCCCTGGGCAACGTCCTTGCAGATGGCCAATTCTCTCACATCAGGCTGTCTTCGCACAATCCTAAATATACACTGGACCGACTATGTGATGAATGTTGCTGTCCTTGAGCAAGCAGGGATCACCAGCATTGAGGCCATGCTATTGAGAACACAGCTGCGCTGGGCAGGGCACGTCTCTAGGATGGAGGGCCACCGCCTCCCAAAGATACTACTGTATGGTGAACTCGCCATGGGTCAGCGCAAGAGATGCGCTCCCGAAAAGAGATATAAGGACTCCCTGAAACAACATCTCAGGCTCGGCCAGATTGATCACCAACAATGGTCCACCCTGGCCTCACATCGGCCTGCACTATCCACAAAGCTGCGGCCTCGTTTGAGAAGACACACTGAATGGGTCTAGAAGAGAAACGACAACGCAGAAAGAACTGCAACTTGCAAACGACATCACCCAAGGAGACTTTCTGCTGTGCTTTCTGCAACCGAACTTGCCTATCTCAGATTGGCCTTTTTAGTCATCAACGCGCTTGTAAAAAGCGTGGGATGAGTCCTTCCTAAGAATCTTCGTTTGCAAAGTAATGCCGAGAGAAAAAACATAGGCTGTCAAATTTGAGAACAAAAAAAAAGGGGGCATGGAATGACATTCCCAGAACCAAGTCATAGCATTATTCTTCTTAGATGCAGCATCCCAAGTCACATATTTACATTGTTTTGGATGCTTGTCTTCATCCACAAAGAAAATAAATGCGGGGAAGATTTACCAGGATATACCCCCAATTCTGCTTTTCCATTTGAAGGACAAGTTGGCTTATGCTTCAGAATGGAGGGTATTTGAGCATTAAATAAAATCCTGCATGAAATTCTCCAAACAAATTATTCTTGCTCTCGTGTAGAAAAGGCACATTAATTCATTTTGGTAAAAGGAATGAGACCTGCTTTTAGCAGGTTAACTAGACATGTTAATAATTGCCAGGAAAACTGCCTTGTCAGCATCTCATCAACTGCAAACTGTAAAGATTCTCTCAGAAAGACTGATGATTTTGTTTCCCACAGGACACAGAAGGGGGAAAGGGAGAAAGTTCCCCCAGTTTTTTACTGTTTCATTTTAAATGTGGTTCCTGCCTTTAAACTATTTTGATACATACCTGTTTATATATAATAGCAATGCATGTAAATACATGCATTTACAGCTATTTCTGTTCAAGGGCCACAGAGTGAGGCCAGATAAGAAGCTTTCGCTAAAAAATGCTTCCTCCAGTATGATTAGTAAATTGCCCCAAATCTGAATTCCTGCCACTCAGATTTATGCGAGGCAGGATATGACATCAAAGACATGAAAAGGTAGAAAGCTACGGTGAGAGCCCTGATGCCCAGTAGCAACCTCAAACATATTCATCAGAAAAGGCTTACTCTTCTATTTGAAGTCTGCAATTGTCTTTAATTTTTTTTAATTAAAGGAAGCCAGAGATGTCAATTTCATGCTGCTTCCAGCAAAAGCATGGTGGCAGCAGAATTAGAATGCAAACTCATTTAATTAATATTACATTTGAGGGTGAAAATTTCTCTTTTAAGAACTGACAACAATGAGACAAAGTTGTTACTTTTGATTTTCTACTGAAATAAGTCAAAGCCTTGCAAATATTTTTCTCAACTTAAATCAGGATAGCACTATTGTAAATGGAGACACTAAATATCTGAATAGTACTGATAAGAATACCCAAAAAACCTAGTTCTCTACTTAGCAATAATGGAAAGTTAGCAGAAGAAAGAGGCATGTCTACTATTTCACTGTTTTCCATTCTTTTCCTTTGCTCTTATTCCTGTATACCGGATCAAGGCAAAAAGGGGGAAATTAAGGAGTTTGGAGTAGCAAGAGAACAAAACAGAATAGCTCTTTCCCCATATCTGAGGGCAGGCCCGGATAAGGCCCTTTTGGTGCCCTAGGCCAAAGGCTCTGCCCCCGCCACACCCCGCCCCCGGCTCCACCCTCCTCGCCAGTGCAAGGAGGAGGGAAGCCCCACCCGGAGCCGATGTGGGGCCTCCCACGGCTCCTCCCTCCCTCCTAAAGCCACCATACCGGCCTGAAGCGGCCAAAATCGTCTTTTTCAGGCCAGCATGACGGCTTTAGGAGGGAGGGAGGAGCCGTGGGGCGGCCCCGCATCGGCTCCGGGGGTGGGGCTTTCCTTTCTCCTCCTCGCGCCGGCGAGGAGGCGGGGCGTAGCTGGGGGTGGGGCGGAGCCGAGGGCGGGGGCAGAGCCAAGGGGAGCAGAGCAAAGGGGGGGCAGGCGTGGATGGAGCTTATGCCGCCGCACGCATGCGCCCTTTTGGGGGGATTTTTTTTGGAATTAAAAAAAACTTTTTCGGGGCGTCCGGACTCGCTGCCCCCTCCCAAAGGTGCTGCCCTAGGCCATGGTCTAGGGTGGCCTTATGGGTAATCCGGGCCTGTCTGAGGGTCTTCCCACACAGCCCTATATCCCAGAATATCAAGGGAGAAAATCCCACATTATCTGAGTGTGGACTTAGATAACCCAGTTCAAGACAGATATAGTGGGATTTTCTGCCTTGATATTCTGGGATATGGGGCTGTGTGGAAGGGCTCCGGGGCATAAAATGCAACTTCAGCTCCAGAAGTACATGAGCAACTTTGTGTCATTAAAATGTGATGATCTTAAAAGTTTTTGACAATTCTCACTGAAAAAAACAAAATACTACATCAAACAGTAATGATGAAGATGCATAACTGGGGGCCCTTCCACACAGCCCTATATCCCAGAATATCAAGGCAGAAAATCCCACAATATCTTCTTTGACATGAGTTGAGTTCACATTGCTCTATATTTCAGTTCAGGTCAGATAACGTGGGATTTTATTCAGCCGTATGGAAGCGGCCTGGGAGATATCCACTGCCTTGCTTAATTTTCAGAGTACAGTGGTTTACATTTGGCTGCAGAATCATCTGTTTAATTGTGGGCAGACTGGCACTTCCAAATGATGGATAGGTTTTTGAAATGTTGGAAAGATTTCTTTAAAAGGTGTTTTCTTAACGTCCAGATGGAAACCTCTCTGCTATTAACAGATGCCTGTGATTAGTCTGAAATGTGTAAACAACTAATATTGTTTCATAACTGCCTCCCTTTCTAGTTATTATTGTCAACAGGAGCTCAATTATGTTAATGCAACTTGGCAAGGTGTAATGCTTTTTTCTTCTCATGCAGACATTCATCTAGAACTAAATCTGTATCTGGCCCAGTTTGCTTCAGAATTAGAATGTTTTTTCCCCACTTGGGGGGACCATTTCCTACTACCAATTCAGGAAATGAGAAACAGTAGATTAGCACCATGCTTTTAGCAATATGATGTTTGCAAGTATTACTAAATCCAGTACCCCCCTCCCCACAGCCATTGCAACAGATGAGTGACTGCCCTGAACTGTTTCAAGATTAGGAAGTACATCAAACTAAACTGTGGTCTGATACTACTAAAGAACACATTCAGCTCTCTGTGCTGTGGACAGGACACGTCCTAGGGGTAAATCCACTAACAACAGTTCAATATCTACCAAGATGAAGCTGACTTGGTAGGTCAACACATGAGATGAAACGTGAGGCTTGAACTTTTGCTTTGGGTAGCCCATACAAATGTTTGAGGGCCCAGGAAAAATGCAATCAGATCAGGGTCAACGTGGCCAAGGCATGACGCACTTGACTTACTATGAATTTGAAAGAGCAGCAACTGGCATTGGCAAGTATGTCTCAATAGTACAACACAAGTAAATGTAACTATTCCTTGCTCCGTATCTACAAACACCGAAGGGTTTAGGACAAAGAGTCACACAAATTTATAAAGTAGAGGCAGAGATGATTCTCTGTCCCTTAAGTGGACTTTACTTATCCCGGATCATCTATCTGAATACATCCATCTACGGCGCCACTGATACATGCCCAGGAACCTTCCAGGGCTTGTGGATTACAAATTTTGTGGATTATTTCCTATTTCATTTGGATATACAGTTTCCTTGGAGTGGAATTTACTAGTTTTGGAACATTTTGGCACGTAGATTGGACGCTATTGAGGAGTGTGAGTAAACAAACTGTTATTATAAACCGGGACCAGGTATCGACATCTGCTGAAGGTGTCCCTCCCACACAACTGTATGAATTGAGACTATTGTATATAAGTGAATATTGTTGACTGTACATTGTTTATTGAGGAATATACTCTTAAGGGTATATTCCTCTACTTTATAAGTTTGTGTGACTCTTTGTCCTAAACCCTTCGGTGTTTGTAAGTATGTCTCAATACACAGACTGTCTTGAGACACTTGCCTATCTCAGAGCCAACGTTTTATGTGAGGTGTACAACATTGCGTACATACTTGGTTGCTACTTCCTTCTTCCATGATGAATGACAGATTAAGATCTTGTCTGCAGGTGTTTTCTACCACATCATCAAATTATAATGATGGCAGTTTTTCAAATTCAGTGTTTCCAGTGAGACAATTACCAACTATCACGTATGTTATCTGAATACATTTGCAAAGCTCCTAAATAAGTCAATAGCATTTCCAATGAATCACTTTTCCCCTTGCAAACTCTGGCAGCTTAGATACGACTGGATGTTAAGCAGATTCATTGTGCAACAGCATATACGCAAACACAGGAATGCATAATAGAAGTCTAACACAAAGCAGTCTATCAACTCTGCTCTTCCTTTCTTGAATGTTTTTCTGCATATGCAATTTGAAATGTTCCCATCCCCTTTCTTCATTATGGATCAGCTGTACCTTGTCTTAGTTTTAGTCAGATGTTTGTATTTTATCTTCATGTCTACAAGGCATATTAAAGGGTTGATTCATTTAGGCTCATCAATTTTAAATATCTTTGTTGCCTTAAATACAATTACAATTACAATCTAAGCTGGGAGCATCAGACTGCCATGCACAGAGTGAAGGATAGTAAGAGAGCAACTCTACTTAGGTGAAAAGGAAATACATGCAGATACATGTTCTTTTTTCATCACTATGCACTGTCTTCCTGGAACTGTGTAAACAAGGGTTGCACCAAGACCTCTATGCACTTGAGGAACAACTGAAAATATGGAGATAGATACCAAGTGCATTGGCTATTCAAGGGTCTCAGAGACTTGCCTGCATTTAGATGTAACAAAAAGCTATCACTATGGGAACGAGCCACTCTCATCCTTTGCTTGCACGGTCCCCCACCTTTCCCCTCTTTCAATATATAGGTGGTTAGAACATTTTGCTTCCATTGTCAATTAACCACACAATTAAACACAATTAATATTAACAGCATGGTTAATATTAACTATGGTTTGGTGAGACACATAACTCAGAGATCAGAAGTTCAAATTTGACTTGTTTCAGTCATCCATACTTAAGACTAATCTCAGTTTTTTTGCGTTTGAACATAAAGCTAAATTATGGTTAGTCAAACATGACACTGAAAACTTCCAGGTTGCCCCTTGTTGCCTTATGAGACAGGCCCCATATCCCAGGATCTGATCCCAGGTTTTCTGCTTTAAATTGGATTATATGAGTCCACGCTGCCAGATAATCTAGGATAAACAGAAAACCTGGGATCAGATCATGGGATATAGGGCCTGCCTGGAAGGGCCCTAAGGCTCACCAAAGGTCACGCTTATAGTTTAGCATTAGGTCCAAGGACATTCTGGAAATGGGTGCCAAAAAAACCAAAACTAAGAGAAAGGTAGGCTCAAGAATTCCACTGTGAATATTTTTAGTTTCCACTGAATTACATTTGCTGTTTCTCTCTGTTTGGCCTGCAAGTTGCTCCAAGGAAGGGTAGGACTCATCCAGCCTTCCAGAGGTTGGCAGATTTCACCTCTTACCATTTTTCACCATGGACTCTCCTAGCTTGGCTAGGGCTACTCAAAGCTATATTCCTCCAAATTCAGAGGGCCACGGGATTCCCATCCCTGGCACAGGAGCTTCCCTACTTTTTTAAATGACTTCTCCGTTCCAATGTAAACACTCAATATATAGAAAGACTACACGCATCAGGTTTTATCCCTATTAATCTGATACGATAAAACCTGAGAGAGAGAGAGAGAGAGAGAGAGAGAGAGAGAGAGAGAGAGAGAGAAAGATCTGCAGTTGGTGAATCTGAGTGCACCAGACTTTTCAAACAAGAAAATAAGTTAAGCGCCCGTAATGGACTATATAACTCATTAGACCTATTCTAGAGATAGCTGAATAGGTACTAGGTTTTTACGTGTTACAAGTAGCACATGGGAAAGGTTCCAAGAAGCATATTGCTATGCACATTCTAAGACCTAGGAAAAATGGCATCACCAACCATAACCTGGCACTGTTGTGGCACTCACAATCACAGGCCTCTATATCTAATTTACAGTCATTTTGTACTGAGTACAAGGCCTGTGCTTCAAAATCTCAAACTAGAAAATCTAGAAGAAATCCCAATATCTTTGTGCACATGTTAGGATATGGCTGTCTCGAGGTTCACTGAAGCATTTCTTCTCTGCAGTGGCTCAGAATATTATATGCTAAGTCTTCGTATATGCATCTCTTAGAGCGAAACAAAACTGACAAAGCAGCAAAGAGTAAGACCCCAGGCCTGTAAATACCTCAATAGGATGTAACTGATCCTTTCATCTGCGTATACGACACTGGCAAAAAGGAGACAAAATATGTTCTTCCATCATGAAGAAAAAAAGCTGTGTGCATTATTTAGCATCAAAAGAGTTCCATTTTGGTGTTTCATCATGCTACATATGAGACATAACAGCGATGTGAATTACTGACTTATTAGGAAATGGAAATGCAGAGCAAGCATAATGCAGGTGCTTTCCAGTTGTTGGGAAGTGTAATACAAGACTAGCAACAGCATTTGCCTACATGGAGTGCAAGGATTGCTATACATTTGTACGCTTGTTTAAATGTTGATCTATATGTGAGTTGTCTTTTGTCAGAAGAAACCTCTTTCTAAGCTGGAAATGGCCTGCAAATGCCAATTCATCAATGCCTTCTTTAGATTATGTCTGTGGCTTTTAAGCAGCAGCAGCAGCATCACCTTTCCTATTTCTAAATCTGTTTACATTTGGAATCCTTAAGAATAAATAATTGCACACAAATAAGATGCTGCTATCAATAAATGCAAAAAGGACAGGAAATGTTTCAAGTAAACTAAATTTGGCTTAAGACCAGTTGGCTCACTTGTCAACTTCACAGAGGCCTTTTAGCCTTCAATGTCCGTACATACCAAATATACCTTTGGCCCCAGTTACTCAAAAGCCCCAAGAGCAAACATCAGACCATATCTTTCAGTCAACAATTCAGCCCTGGCAGCCCCTTACATGGCTTTGCAAGCATGCGTCCCACAGCTAGGAAAGGGATCAGTGCCGGTTTGCTAGCCTTCTGCCTTCGAGTCATGTGTTCTGATAGGACAGTTCGAACATGTTGCAAGCCTCTTCCAGGCTCTCGTCCATGTTGAGCCTTCTCCAGAAAGACTTCTGCTTCATTTGGAGCTCCCGGCGCACACATCTGGGGCACGGGACGGCCTTCACCTTGCATTCGGAGTGGAAGACGGCCCCACAGCTGTCACACCTGTGGACACAGAAGTCAGATATCGGCAGAATTATTATTCCAGATTCTGTCCCCACTATGAAGAGATTCAATGCACCCTAGTTATACACAAGCAAAGGTGATAAAACACCAAAGAAAAGCACTAAGCTCAAAGTACAAAAATAAGTGATATATATTGTGTGACATACAAATAAAGAGCACGGAACAAGACATGCATCACAGACCTTCCATAAGTAGAGAACCAAGATCCCAAGTATGGTATTGATACCGTAGGATGCAACAAAAGTTCTCCAGGACCTCCCAAAGGTATTGGGTGTGGGTTCGAGCTCACATTGTGATCAATACTAGTCCATATGTGTTGGAAACATCAAAAATACACGAAGGAAAGGGCTGGTGAAGTTCTCTGGAAGGGTAAGCAATATAAAGTCCATGCAAAAGGCCAGATGAGGCAAAAAAGTCAATTCATGGGTAAATATCCCAGACAAGACCACAAGCCGATGGAACAGCATGCAATTAACACGATTCCCATTGGCCAATATACTCCGTTTCGCCAAGGAATTGCGTCATTCGCTTTATCAAGTCTTAAGCGGTATAAGTCATGTCCTCTTCTATTAGTGAAATCACAATAGCATAACCTCGCGCCTTTGGGTCACCTCGCACATTGGCGCGAGGTTATGCTATTGTGATTTCACTAATAGATGAGGACATGTTGTCTTGTTCTGTGCTCTTTATTTGTATGTCACACAATATATATCACTTATTTTTGTACTTTGAGCTTAGTGCTTTTCTTTGGAGATTCAATACACCTTCAACGCCCCACCACAACTGAAATCACCTCCATGTCAGTTTGGCCTGAAGAAGTGGTTTTCTTGGGCTAAACACTAACAGCCATCTAGAATTGGGGGAGGTGTACTCCTAAAAGCAAATTTCACAACTCCTTGAAAGCCAGTCACATAAAATAGAGCTGCTTAAATTTTTTTCACTCGTGAACCCTTTCCACCTGAGACATTTTTTACATGACCCTAGGTATATAAATGTACAAAATAGATACAAAAATTAAAACATTTACTGATAATAAGTCAACATTTGCAAGACTTCTAAAAAGCTGATTTTCATTTTTCTGAAGTATAGCTGAAGCATTTTCTGCAGAGCCATCTGTAAACACTGCACATTGTTGTTAACAGATTTGTGTAAATGGGTGGCATTCAGAAACCTTTCATTGTTGCCAATTTTTGTGACCCCAATATCGAGCTAAAGGGGTCAGAACCCACTGTCTGAGGAGCAGTGACATGGAAAAATCTGTAGATCCCACTGAATCCATATAGGAGGAAAAGACAGGGCAAAAGTAGAGCTACTTGTATGACTTCGTATAAGATATGCTTTTTTGTGTCATGAGTGACTTGAGAAACCAGAAGTTGCTTCTGGTGTGAAAAAATTGGCCATCTGCAAAAACACTGCCCAAGGGATGCCCGGATGTGTTCTCATCCTGTGGGAGACTTCTCTCATGTCCCTGCATGAGAAGCCGGAGCTAACAGACAGGAGCTCACTCTGCTCTCCGGATTAGGGTTGCCAACTGTCCCTTATTCTAAGGGACGTCCCTTATTTTGACCCCAAATTTCGTGTCCCTTATTTTCAGCTCCTGTATTGATGGGACAGGTGGCAGCAGGAGGCGAGGCTGGACCAGTACATATACACACATACTTCTTTCTTCCTCCTCCATCCTGCTACTCCTTTTAGCTCCTCCCGTTTCCTCTCGCCTCCCCGCGAGCGGCCGAGAATTGTAGTCCAAGGCTGCCTCCTCTTGATTGAGAGGCGTGTGCGGCCCTTTTGGGCAAGACTCCATTTCACAAGAGCCCTCGCTCCCAGGGGGGAGGAGGAGGAGGAAAAGGAAGAGGGAGAAGGGGGCCTGCCGGCCTTCATGGTGCCGCCAGTGAGCAGTCTGAGGGAGCTGGAGGCGTGGCGCGGGGAGATGCGGGCCTGCATGGAGCTGCTGATCATGGAGACCCAGAGCCAGGTCTGCTGTGCCCTCACCCACCTCGACTGCGGGGCCGCCTTCACTGTTGACCGCTGGGAGAGGAAGGAAGGTGACCCCCTGCCAGGCACACAAATCGCAGCCACACCGGGGCTGAGGGGTGGGTGGGGCATCTGTCGGGAGGGCTTGGGTTGTGCCTTCTTGCAGAATGGCCCAAGTAGATGATATTGCCCTGAATGCATGTGAAAGGAGGCTTCTATTAGACCCCAGTTTAAAGATCAGTCAACAGTGTGATGCCGCAGCTGAAAAAAGCCAAGGCAGCATCAAAAAGGGTATAGTTAGGGTTGCCTAACATTTGATTTTCAAGTTTTTTAAATGAAGTGTCCCTTATTTTTGTGAAAAATCCCGTCTTTTTAGATAAATGTCCCTTATGTCTTATATCAAAAAGTTGCAACCCTACTCCGGATTCAAACCACTGACCTTTTGGTTGGCAGTCCTGCTGGCACAAGGTATAACCCATTGTGCCTCTGGGGGCTCAATGCTGGCAATTTGGTACAGCATTCATGCTAAAATTCTGCATTCAGTTACTGGTGTCAATGGGGTTTAAGCAGCTTCCCAATATGCAGAATTGCAGCTGTTGGCAAATGCTGACTCTCCCAAGTCTCTTACAGATTTTACATGCTTCACTTGAACATGTCACTCCATTCTTCACTAGAATGGAACATATGCAAGCAACCCAAACCAGAACCCAGATGACAGCCAAAGAAAACACAAGTGATTTTAAAATTTTAAATCATCTACATTTGACACTAATGCTGACTTTATCAAACTAATTCCCCTTTCAATGGTGATTTACTACTATTCCTTGGGAATTGCTGGGACTAATGATTGATGAGAGTGTCATTTTGCATTCATTCATGGCCTCTCCCTTTCCCTCTTTTGATCACTCCTCCTCAAGTCAACTGGAGAATGTAAAAGCTTATCAGGAATTTCTGTTGAAATGGACGCCTGAAGGATTAGGGAAGAGGGGAGCACACCTGCCGTTGCTACCCAGATACATTAAATCAGGGAACCCCGTCGGAGAGAAGATTAATGATTTTAAAATTATGAGCAAATACATCATTCAAGCAATTTGCAAAAAAAGGAAAAAAAGGGAGAGAAAGAGACCCCATACCACTAGTAATTAACTTGCTCCTTGGTAAAACGAGCATAGGAAGAGAATTAGAACCATACAGTCAATATTATCGTTTTTTAAATGTTCTGTGTTTGAATTAACTACGCCTGTATTTACTCAAGTATAACGCACTATCGAATGTAATGTGCAATTAATTTTAAGGTGTGCATTTTGATAATTTTATGTTAATTAATTGGAAACTTCAATAAAAATTATTTTTAAAAAGAAAAGGATTTTCTGTTGAATCCCAATTTAACCCCCCCCCAAGTGAGCATTAGGCTCGAGTAAATAAGGTATTTTTCATTTTAATGTTTTAAATATTCAACTGAACTACCATGGGGAGGCAGAGGTTTAGCAGTACAGAAATATTCTGAATATATGCAAAATAATATTGGGAAGAATAGATGATAGATGTAGGCTTCACTTAAAACCCCATCACCATTTCTAGTTTCAGTCCAAATTAGCACTCAAAAAATGAGGGAATCACTTTTTTTCAGCAAAAAAAATGATACAAAAATGTAAGGAATTCTATGAAAGTTATTCACACACACACATACACTTATGCAAAACATTATTGTTGTGTTGCTGAATTTTACTATAGCCAAGGTGAATTAAGAATGAGAAGGAAATACAATCCTGAATTCATCACACATAGAGTTGTTGCTGTTGCTGTTATGTGCCTTCAAGTCATTTCTGACCTGTGGCAGCGCTAAAGGGACTCTTATCATGTTTGGATTGCTGTGAGTTTTCCGGGCTGTATGGCCATGTTCCAGAAGCATTCTCTCCTGACGTTTTGCCCACATCTATGGCAGGCATCCTCAGAGGTTGTGAGGTCTGTTGCCGTTTTCTGAGAGAGTGACTTGCCCAAGGTCTCCCTGTGGGTTTCCATGGCTGAGCAGTGATCCCAGCATCCTAGTCCAGTGTGGAAAACTGGTATGCCATGCTGACTCTCCACACTTAGAGCTGTCTCATGAAATACTTTATTTATTATTGACATTATTTCTACCCCGCCCATATCAGCCCGAAGGCAACTCAGGGCAGTGATAAGGGGTCAGGGTGCCCTGTCCCTTTAGTAGAAGAGAGAATTTCCTTTACCACACCTAACTGCACCTGAATCTTTTGACTGCAATCTACCCTAAAGCAGAGCCACAAAGTTATATATTCTCAGAAGTGCAACCTATGCCCTCTTTCTTTCTTGCTTGCTTTCTTTCTTTCTTTCCTGCCTGCCCGCCTTTCTCTTGCCCAAGGCCACACCTAGGCCTCAACCTGGCCCCTCTTAACATCTGAGGGCAAAGAGATGCACCTGTGTTGAGAAAGAGGGTGTTCCTGGGACACATTTGTTCTGGCACTTCTTTTCCAAAGAGGCTCAGTATTGCTTTTCTTTTATCCTTCTCTTCTCAGATCCCCTTGTGAAACACAAAAACAATGACACTGCGGGGAATGCATTTGTTGCTTTGAAAATGACACTGGGCAAAACCTTTCAACAAGCAGCGACAGACTCCGTTCCTGGGCAGTCTTGTTTAACTTCCCAGGGTTGCCCACGGACAGGCACTTTTCGCTTCCTATTCTTACAGTGGCCTTAGGGGTGCAGAGGGGTGGACCACTGCCTGGCTTATTTACACGGTATTGCAGCTGCAAACACGAAGTGAAAAGTCTTCTCTTTTTAAATGCACCAAGAATACACTCCTGGATGAACTCTTTAATTAGCAATACAGGCAATGGATAGGGGAAGCACAATGGCTGGATCTACACTACCATATAAAATCCAGATTATCTGCTTTGAACTGGATTATATGGAAGGGTAACATAATCCAGTTCAAAGGAGATAATGTGGTGGTGGGTTTCATCCCTGGACTTCACAAGTTTCTTGTGTCATCAATCTGTTTTGATAATCTAAATCAGGGGTGCTCATTAGGTCGATCGCGATCTACTGGTAAATCGCGTAGGGCGTAGTGGTCGATCGCAGGCAGGGCGGGAGGAAGGCTCAGTCCCGCCCTGCAGGCTCCCGATGCCGACTGAGCCTTCCTCCCGCCCTGCCTGCTCCCGGAAGTGCCATGTGTATGGAGTGCGCCTGCACAGCCTGCCCGGGCTTCTTCCGGTGCGAGGGTGAGTCCCTCCCTTTCTGGGCTTGGCGCTAGGGCAGCCGGAGCAGTTAGGCTGAGGCGGGGAGCTTGCTAGCCACGCACCGATCCTCCTGCCATGGCCATGGCCCTACCGGGGAGAGCCCCCTACACGGGGAGCCAGAATGGCACCGGGCAGCCCCAGCAGTGGCCCTACAACAACAGTGAGACCCCAGCCAGCGGCAGGCCCTTGCTATCCGCAGGGGTTTGGTTTCCCGGACCCGTGGATACTCAGATCCCATCCTCTCTCTCTCTCTCTCCTTTTCCTCCCTCCCTTCCTTCCTCATCTCCTTTCTTCCTTACCTTCCTTTCTCCCTCCTTCTTGCCTTGCCTTCTTTATTTCCTGTTTCCTCCCTCATTCCTTCCTTCTTTTCCTTCTTCTCTGCCTTGAACATTTGCTGTTGGTTGTGGGGGTTCTGTGTGGGAAGTTTGCCCCAATTCTTTTGTTGGTGGGGTTCAGAATGCTCTTTGATTGTAGGTGAACTATAAATCCCAGCAACTACAACTCCCAAGTGACAAAATCATTTTTTTTTAGTGATGGTCACTTCTTGTAGGTATCTTGTGGCCAAATTTGGCAGCAATTCGTCCAGTAGTATGAAATCAGTTTGTGTGTGTCAACTGTAAAATAGGATGTGTGGAAGGCCTGGGTTATCTGAGGTCCTTTCCACATAGTTGAATAAAATCCCATGTTATCTGCTTTGAATCAGATTATATGGTAGTGTGGACTCAGAAAACCCAGTTCAAAGCAGATATTGTGTTATATGTTTCACATTTTTGACTTGGTTGTTTTATAAGTAGCTCGCATGCTGAAAAAGTGTGAGCGCCCCTGATCTAGATTATATGATAGTGTAGATCCAGCCAATGTGTCCTCAAACCTCCGTCCAAGCTAGATATGTGAATGCCTGGAAAAAATAGATTCCATAATAGAGAAAACACATATGACAAAACATATATTCATATATGTGTGATTTTGTGCCTTCAAAGCGCCTGCTGCTTTATGGCAATCCATGAATTTCTCAGGGTTTTCTTAGGTAAGGAATGTTCAGGGGTGGTTTTGCAGCATCCTTTCTTCTGAAATATAACTTACAGCACCTCATAATCTTTGGCCATCTTCCATCCCAGTACTAACTAGAGATTTATTGCCCCAAAATAATGTGTAAAAACTAGATAAGATGAGAACATTTAAGCAAGACTGTACAATAGCAACTTCTAGTTTTGGTTTCCATTTCTTCATTCTTTTTATGGAAATACGAATGTTATGTCTGCTCAAAACTATGCAAAATGAATCAAGAGATAGATTTATCTCTTTTACTAAGGTAACTGGAGGGATATAAGCGGGTTGCCTGCTCCTCAAACTGGCCAAAGACACAACAAAGAGGCACACTATGCCCTCAAGGAAGTGATGGTGGCATCCAGGGGCAAACAATTGACCTTTTTCCCAGCTCGAACTCAAGCTTGACTCGTTCATCTTTTGCAGTCCACAGTATCCACAGAACTCATCTCTAGGACTTTATTTCACATGAGTTAATTTTTAACATCATGTTTCTTGACCCCAAAATTTTACAACCATTCATAGAAATGGGAAATATAATGGCATGGGCAATCCTAACTTTAGTATTCACACTTCACTTAGCCTTGAACGATTCCCCACCCCAACATACAGTTTCAAAGCATTGTAATTCCTAGTCCTGATACTGTTTTCCAATTTATTTTTATGAGAAGGAGCTCTTATGTCTGTTTGACATTATGAAGGGCAAGAGGAGACCAAATTATTGTTGATAGTTCCTTCTGTTCTTATTATATTTTGTCTACTCCTAACAGATTTGGCGTTGATTAAGAACATAAGAACATAAGAAGAGCCATGCTGAATCGGACCTCAGCCCATCTAGTCCAGCATTCTGTGTCACACAGTGGCCCACCAGTTGTACACGGGGATCTCGAGCAGAAGGGAGGGCAAACCCTCACCTGCTCCCGACCCCCCACAACCAGTACCCCGGGGAAAATCCTGCCTGCCTCCATCAACACAGAGGTGGCACTTGGATGTCCATTTCAGTAACTACTGATTCCCTTGGTATCCATGAATCTGTCTAATCCTGCCTTGAAGCTGTCCAGGCTGACAGCTGTCACAACCTCCTCTGGAAGTGAGTTCCATAACCCAATGACCCTCTGGGTGAAGAAATATTTCCCTTATTAGTCCTAACTTTCCTACCTTGAGCTTTAGGAGTGCCCCTAGTCCTAGTGTTGTGTGACAGAGAAAATATTTTTCTTTATTCACCCTTTCTATCCCATGCATGATTTTATACACTTCGATCAAGTCACCTCTTAAACGCCGTCTTTCAAGGCTGAAAAGACCAAGGCGTTGCAACCTGATTTCATAAGGGAGCTGCTCCATCCCTTGGATCATTTTTGTTGCCCTTCTTTGTACCTTTTCCATTTCCGTTATATCCTTCTTGAGGTGCGGTGACCAGAATTGTACACAGTACTCCAGATGTGGCCTCACCATAGATTTGTAGAGAGGCAATACAACATTTGCCGACCTATTTTCGATTCCCTTCCTGATCATGCGAAGCACAGAATTTGCTTTTTTCACTGCTGCAGCGCACTGGGTTGACATCGTCATTGAGCTGTCCACCAAAACCCCAAGATCCCTTTCCTGGTTTGTCTCAGAAAGCTTTGATCCCATCAGTTGATAAGTGTATTTGGGGTTCTTTGCCCCGATGTGCATGACTTTACACTTGTTTAGGTTAAAATGCATTTGCCACTTTGTTGCCCATTCACTCAATTTCGAGAGATCTTTCTGGAGCTCTTTACAGTCAGTTTCATTTTTAACTACCCTGAACAATTTAGTGTCGTCTGCAAACTTTGCTACCTCAGAATTCACTCCTATATCCAGATCATTAATGAATAAATTAAAAAGTAACGGACCCAAAACTGAACCTTGGGGTACGCCACTTGTCACCTCTTTCCACCCAGAGAAATGTCCGTTTATTACCACCCTTTGTTTCCTACAGTTTAGCCAGGTTCCAATCCAGGACAAGACCTGTCCTCTGATTCCATGGCTGAAGAGCTTATTTAGGAGCCTTTGGTGAGGGACTTTGTCAAAAGCCTTTTGAAAGTCAAGGTAAACAATATCGACTGGGTCCCCTTTATCTATGTGTTTATGTACACCTCAAAGAATTCTAACAAGTTAGTAAGACATGATTTGCCTTTGCAGAAACCATGTTGATTTTCCTTCAGCAATGCCTGTTCTTCTATGTGCTTAGTAATTTTTTCTTTAATAATGGTTTCCATCACTTTGCCTGGAACTGAGGTTAGACTAACTGGCCTATAATTTCCTGGATCACCCCTGGATCCTTTCTTGAAGATCAGAGTTACATTTGCCTCCCTCCAGTCCTCGGGTACAGTGCCTGATCTTAGAGAAAGGTTATATATTTTGGCTAGAATTTCAGCAATTTCACACTTGAGTTCCTTAAGAACTCTGGGGTGGATGCCATCTGGCCCTGGTGATTTGTTGACATTTAGTTTAGTAAGACATGTGAGAACATCTTCCTTGTTTATCTCTATCTGGTTTAATTCATTTAATTCCCTCCCTGAAAAACTGACTCAGCTGCAGGCATATGTTGTCTGTCCTCCTGTGTGAAAACGGAGGCAAAGAAGTCGTTTAGCCGCTCAGCAATCTCCTTGTCTTCACTTATTGTCCCTTTCTTACCATTTTCGTCAAGTGGCCCAACTGCTTTTCTAGTTGGGTTTCTACCTCTGATGTACTTAAAGAAGTTTTTGCTATTTTTTTAAATAAGCTTAGCTATATGTGCCTCAAAAATCTCTCTTGGCTTTCCTGATGGTTGCTTTGCATTTAGTTTGCCAGTGCTTGTGTTCCTTTCTGTTCTCCTCAGTAGGAAGAGCCTTCCATTTCTTAAATGAGTTTTTCTTCTTTCCAATCACATCTTTTACTTCATTTGTAAGCCATACCGATGTCCTCTTGGACTTTCCCGGCCTCTTTCTTATTTTAGGAATGCATTTTAGTTCGGCTTGTTTTAAAGTATTTTTAAACAGTTTCCAAGCATTCTGGAGGGATTCGATTTTTTAACTGTTCCTTTTAGTTTGTTCTTTACTATTTTTCTCATTTTGGTGAAATTCCTTTGTGAAAATTTAAGGTCTCTGTGTTAGTTTTCACTGACAGTTTGCTATCCAAACTTAAGTTGAAGGTTATTGTGTTGTGGTCACTGGTACCTATGGGCTCAGTTACAGGGACATCTTGAACGAGATCTTGTTCATTAGTTAGCACCAAGTCCAGGATCCCCTTTCCCCTGGTTGGTTCCATGACCATCTGCTCAAGGGAATAATCAGCTAGCATGTCGAGGAACCTTGTCTCTCTTTCATGCGTAGAACAAGAATTTAGCCAATCTATTCGGGGATAGTTGAAGTCCCCCATTATGACTCGAATATTGAAGTCCCCCATTATGATTCGAATATTTTAGCACCATTTGTAGCAAAAATTAGTAAACTCAATTTACAAATGTCTGGAAAAAGGCATTTTACATTTAATAGTTTACACCATTTAACACTTTACACCAAATTATGTTCCTAAAGTAAAAGGGTGACTCAAATATGTAGAGGATGCTTTACATATTGTAAAAAAATAAAGCAAAAAGGGAAATGGTCTCCCTTCCAAAGGTTTCAACATTTTCAGATACTTTGCATCTCCACTATGGACTATATTTATACTTTTCTATATTCTTATGTTCTAAGCTAGTATCTTGCTGTTTTCTTTCTTCTTTGCTTTTCTCTCTCTTCCAAATCCTATTTTTTGCAGCTAAACTCTTTTATTCTGTGGTCCCTAATAATGGCATTGCTTGCTATGTGGTGATCTTGGACAACTTTACAACACAACTCCAGACACACAATGAAATGTTTGACATTGAGGGCTTTTCCATACTTTGAATTTAGGACCAAAGCCTTATAAGCCAGGTAGATTCAGTACCCTCGGCGAATCTCCCAAGTATCTGTGACCATCTGGGAAGTGAGGTCCTTTGGGTTACCTTAACTCTGAAACAAGATCAACATGCCCACTTTAAGTTTATTTCTTCTTTTTTATATTGACATTACTTTAGATCTATCTATGGCACTCCTTGCATGGTTCACCCTGTGATGTTATACTTTGAAGATCCTTGTTGTACAGAGGAACTAAAGCCCTGCCTTGCCATTTCCCTGACTCCCCCTTCCTCCTCGTTTCGAAACCTCTCTTCCCATCGTCTCTTTTTCCTACTTCTATTTCTTTTTAAAAATAGTACGTTGGTCCACATGCTAGATTTCTACTCCCCTCCTCTCTCAAATATTTGTGGTAGAAGACGATTTGCATGGTTCACCTTTGGTCATTATTCTTGGCTAACTTCCCCCTTTTTGTTGTTGCATAGCTGCCATACTACATAAAAGGTCCCTATGGCTCTTGACTCACTGGAGATACAATCGCACTGCGAATTTTCATAGAGGTGAGTAAGGAATAGTGAACACATTGTATTCAGACTGATGCCTGAGCATGGTCGTCAACAAGTCACACATACATGCTCTTTTGTTTTCCATACACTCTGAATGTACAAAAATTAGATTTTTAAAAAGGGCTATCAAATGCATTGCTTTGTGAACTATTGTTGGCAAGAGCATGCAAGCTTAATGCTTGCGCCAAGGGTGTGTATACAGACACAGGCAGGACATGTTTACACGGGCTCTAAAATGTAAAAGGACAGCAACACAAAGAGACTCCTGAGACCAAACGGTAACTTCAGAAATAAGGTCCTTATGTATGTTTGCCCTAGAGCAGGGGTGTCATATTCATTTTCATCGGGGGCCACATCAGCCTTGTGGTAACCTTCAAAGAACCACTGAATCCATGGATGAAGAATCCGTGGGTACAGAGGGACAACTGTTATTTTTCACTTAGCCGTCGGTGCTCTTTAGATTTTAACCAATTTGGGTCCCCAGATGTTAAAGAACAATCACTCCCATCACAATTGATTATTCACCATTAAGACTGGGAGTAATATGAATGGCAACCTAACTACTTATGGCTCTGAGGTTGGGGAAAAGTTAAAGGACATTTTAAAGTCAGATATCCCTACCCACGAGCCTTGTATTTAATTACAAACCCCACTCTCCTGACCAACAGAACAAATTGCAAATGTCCAGATCTTTACTGTATCACAGCTCCCATGAGCTCTAGTCATGATGTCTAATGATGAAGAATACAGTAGGTATAGTCCTGCATCTGGAGGGCCACATGAAATGACATGGTGGACTATACCTCCTTCAGCTGGTGGGCCTTGAGTTTAACACATGTGCCTTAAGGGGTCAGAAAACCCAAAACTCAGCAATGTGTAACAAGGTCCGGAGAGCAGGAAAGAGAAAGCAGTGGCAGTTCATGTGTGGAGACAATAGGGAAAGGTTCAGAAGAAGAATGGAAGTGATGAGCAGGAGACCAATTTGGGAAAATTTGAAATTTTCCAATTTGGAAAATAAATTTATTTATTTATTTATTATTTATTGTTCATTCTTATATTCCGCTCCTCCCAGCAGGCTCGGGGCGGATCACAATAAAATACATGTCGGTACTCGATAGGAAGCCAGTGCAGTTGCCGGAGAATAGGTGTAATATGTTCCCTCACTGGCACTCCTGCCAGTAAGCGGGCAGCGGCATTCTGCACTAGCTTGAGTTTCCGGATTGTCGACAGGGGAAGGCCAACGTAGAGGGCGTTACAGTAGTCTAGCCTCGAGATGACCGTCGCTTGGATTACCGTGGCCAGGTCGCCCCTGGACAGGTAGGGAGCCAGTCGCCTAGCCTGACGGAGGTGATAGAATGACACCCTGCTGACCACGGAGACCTGGGCCTCCATGGTCAGCGAGGAGTCCAACACAACCCCTAAGCTCTTAACTGACGGCGATGGGTTAAGCCGTTCGCCGTCCAGGGTAGGCAACCGGCACCCACCCGGCCCAGGCCGACCAGACCACAGGATCTCCGTCTTTGATGGGTTCACCTTCAGCCGGCTGGCACGCAGCCAGCCAGTCACGGCTTCAAGGCATAGGTGGAAACAATCGGGTACGGAGTCCGGCCCGCCGTCCATTCTCAGCAGAAGCTGGGTGTCATCTGCATATTGATGACACTCCAGACCAAAGTCGCGGGCCAACTGGGCCAGGGGGCGCATATAGACGTTGAATAACAAGGGGGAGAGGATGGCCCCCTGGGGGACCCCACAATTAAGTGGGAGTCTCCCGGAGACCTCCCCGCCCCCCTCCACACGTTGTCCCCGGTCCCGGAGGAAGGAGGCCACCCATTGAAGGGCAGTCCCCCCAACCCCGGAGCCAGCTAAACGGTGGGTCAACAATGCGTGGTCTACCGTGTCAAACGCTGCTGTCAGGTCTAACAAGACGAGCAGTGCTGATCCACCCTGGTCCAGTTGGCGGCGAATCCGGTCTGTAATGGCGACAAGCACAGTCTCCGTCCCATGCCCAATACGGAAGCCGGACTGGAAGGGATCGAGTCCAGCTGTGTCTTCTAGGAACTGCTGCAGCTGATCCGCTGCTGCCCTCTCAATTACTTTGCCTAGGAAAGGCAAGTTGGAAACGGGCCTGTAATTGGAGGGAGCCGAAGGTTCTAAATTCGGCTTCTTCAGCAGCGGTTTCACCATGGCCTCTTTTAACCCCCCCGGGAAGACTCCTTGCTCAAGGGAGCTATTTATGATCGTGCCCAGGGGGCCACGTAACCCCTCTCGGCAAGATCTGACAAGCCAAGAGGGGCACGGGTCGAGGGAGCAAGTAGTTGGTCTAGCTGCAGACAGTAACCCATCGACAGCTGCTGCGTCCAGCAGTTGGAAACGGGTGAAGGTGGGCCCACCAAGTGGCGGCGGGGTCTCGAGTTCGCTAACTGTATCAAGGGTGGCCGGAATGTCCCGGCGGAGGGTCGAGATCTTGTCAGCAAAGAAGTTCTGAAAAGCCTCGGCTGAAGGAGCCAAACCCCTATCATTTGGGACAGTTGGGATTGTTGTCAGTGACCGAATTACCTTAAATAATTGAGCCGGGCGTGAACTAGCTGACTCTATCAAGGAAGAGTAGTAACCCTTTTTTGCTTCCTTGATAGCTTGCTCATAAACCTCCTTAAATTGTTTATAAGCTGATTTCGACGCTTCGTCACGGAGATTCCGCCACACGTCCTCTAGTTGTCTCTTTCTCCGTTTCATCGCCCGCAGCTCCTCGGTATACCATGGCGAGCGATTTCTACGGGGAAGGAGAGAACGCCTGGGGGCGATCTCGTCTAAGGCCGTGGAGAGACTGGCATTCCAGTATTCCACCAAGCCGTCGACCGAGTCGCTGGGGGGTTCCCAAGCCCTCAGAGCATTCAGGAACCTAGTGGGTTCCATAAGTCTCCTTGGGCGAACCAAAATAGGTTCTGCACCCTTACCGGGAGGAGGGGCCAGACCCAGCCGGACTTCCAAGACACTGTGATCCGACCATGGAACCTCCGTAACGGAGGTTAGGATCACCTGAATTCCAGCAGCGAAGATCAGATCTAATGTATGTCCTGCATGGTGCGTAGGGCCGGTCTTACAAAGTGAGAGTCCGAGTGCCTCCATGGTAGACACTAGGTCCATGGCTGCAGTTGACGGGGAGGTGGTGTCGGCGTGGACATTGAAGTCCCCCAGGACAATAAGTCTAGGGAACCTCAATGCCCACTCCGCAACCACCTCCAGCAGCTTAGGCAGGCTTCCTGCCGGTGCGTCGGGTGCACGGTACACCAGCAGGAAGGCTACACTCTCACCCAAATCCCATACCAGGCCCGTACACTCCATCCCAGGGATGTTCGCTGTCGGAATCGTCCTGGAATTAATAGAGTCTCGGCTAAGGATGGCCACCCCTCCCCCCCGCCTCTCAGTCCTCGTCTGATAGCTGGCCACAAACCCCGGGGATGTTAGCTCGTGCACGATGACCTCATCACCCTCCTGAAGCCATGTCTCGGTGAGACAGGCAAGGTCGGCTCTCCTTTCTAAGAGGAGGTCCCTGATGGTCGCTGACTTGTTCCGCACGGACCTAGCGTTGGCCAGTATCAGAGTTGGAGGAGAGGAAGTAGGGAACTCCCCATCTGTGTACTTCGGGATAGCACGTAGGTCAGAGGGAGGACGAGCCTTCTGTCGGCTCCTCCGCTCTCTCTCATAGGACCTACGGCTACCGTCCCTATTACCCCTACCCGAGATCACGCGGATTGCCCAACCAGTGGTTCCCAACCTTTTGTCTTCCAAGTATTTTGGATGTCAACTCCCCAAAATCCCAGCCAGCTTACCAGCTGTTAGGAATTGTGGGAGCTGAAGTCCAAAACACCTGGAGGACCAAAGGTTGAGAACCACTGCCTTAGACTAAAGAGCAGAATCTGATGCTGGTGTTCTCCAGGGATAGCTGGGCTCCCTACATAGATGGGCTGTTGTTGGGTTGGGGCTTCTATGGAGACAACAGTTCTGGAGAGCACAATTCAGTTCACCATTTCCTCAAGTGGGTGGGTGGCCTGAGCAATGATTGGGGTAAAATACCAAAGTCTGGCTCAAGGACACTGGTGCTTTTAGAATGTCCCCACAATGGAACAGGAGAAACTATATCACCAAGAAACTGGAAAAAATAGATTTCCCCAAATTGATCATGACAATAATGTGGAATTTTTTCTTACTAAATACGTAGATCTGCATTCTTAAGGAAGACAACTTTTAGGGAAAAAACAGTTGTTTGTTTTGTTGAAGGCTTTCACAGCCTCTGAGGATGCTTGCCACAGATGCAGGCGAAACATCAGGAGATAATACTTCTAGAACATGACCATACAACCCGAAAAACCTACAACAACCCAGTTGTTTGTTTATCAGTGGCAGAGCTCAGTTCTGAAAGCAAAAAATACACTGTAATACTGTATACCTAAAGCATATGGAAATACCGTGTTTCCCCGAAAATAAGACACCCCCGATTGTAAGCCGTATCGGGGTGTCGGCTTATATAAGCCATTCCCTCGTATGTAAGTCGTACCTCGTCCCGCCGCCTGCGCAGAATCGGAGGTGCGCGGCACACCCTGCGGCACACCTCCGCGGCACACCTATTCACCAGGCCTCCAAGCAAGGAAGGGGGAAAGGAGCCAGGGGCGGGACGAAGCGGCGACGCGTCACTGTGACGTGGCGATCCTCACCACGGGTGCCACGGCGGTGTGCCTCCGTGGCATACCTTTTCGCCAGGTCTCCCTTCTTTCGTCAAGCAAGGGAGGGGAAAGGAGCCAGGGCGTGGTGAGGATCGCCGCGTCACAGTGACGCGTCGCCGCTTCGTCTCGCCCCTGGCTCCTTTCCCCCTCCCTTGCTTGGAGGCCTGGCGAAAAGGTGTGCCGCGGAGGTGTGCCGCAGGTGTGCCGTGGCACACCTCCGGTTGCGGCGGCGTGGCGGCGGCGTGGCGTGGCGACGGGCACGTCTTGGGTTATATAAGACGTACCCCGAAAGTAAGCCGTAGGGGGACTTTTTGGGGGGAAAAGAAAGTAAGACGCTGTCTTACTTTCGGGGAAACACGGTAGCTGTTAATGTGCTGAAGCATCTACAGAGTGCAGATCTTCTACATTGAATAGCTATCAAATGAAATGCTTACCTCTGGGCTTCAGTGAAGCAAGACCTATGCCAGAGAATGCTATATTCAGCAGCACCTTTTGTTGGCCTAGCCCTTACACGGGGGTTCAGTATCCCTTATGCAAAATGCTTAGAACTTGACATGTTCCACATTCCAGGGTTTTTTTAAATTTTGGAATACAGGCAACCCCTGAGTTACAGACATCAACCTATATATGACTCCTAATTACAAATGGGGGTGAGACAACAGGAAGTGAGAGAAACCTAACCCCTGGAAAGGAAATTCACTCATGAAAGAGTAGTCCTGGAGAAAAGGTGTCTCTACTGAAACTTTCTCACCAATCCTTATTTCTACAACAAACCATTTTTTTCAAAATCCAATTGTCCCAAGGACATAAAGTGAGATGAAATCTTCTGAACAGACAACAAACAAACACCACAGGGTGTTAACCCTTTCCCAATGCCAACCAAAACTAAAACCAAAAAAATTGGCTGGAGTTACACTTAAAATGTAGGCTACCTGTTCTGATTTTACATACAAATTCAACTTAAGAACAAACTTACAATGCCCACCTCATTGAATTCTAAAAACACGAGAGTTGTGTTCAGTGTACACCATGTCTAGAACATGTCGACTGGATGAATAAGGTGATGTGGCAGTTTGTGAAAAGTCTTGTTTGTAACACAGGGACTGCCTGTACTTGCATATACATAATGAGATATCTTGGTGTTAGGATCCAAGTCCAAACATGAAATTCATTGATGTTTTATATACACCTTATACACATATCCTGAATTTTATACAGAATATGTAAAATAATTATGTGCATGAAATAACATTTGGGTACCTTCAACAATCAGAATCAAAAATGTCACCATTTCAGCCACCCAGGTGGACAATTTCGAAGCATTTTGAACTCCAGTTAAGGGGTACGCAACCTGTGAAGGTTATAAACCCCAGAAGACTCGTTCCCTTCTTATACCCAACTTGAATTTTATTATTTTCATTAGTCATACAAGTAAAGGAAAGACTCAACACCAAGAAGACAAAGAAAAGGAAAATACTTCAACAACAATGAATATCAAACCAAACCAAGAAAAATGCACAAGCCTTGTGGACCAGTGTTAAAGTCCACAAACGTGGGGGTTAGGTTTTGCTGGACAGGATGTCAGGAGCCTGCCAGGCACAGCCCACAAAACCCTGCTAATTAGGTGAAATGATTGTGTTTGCTTTGGAACCATTTGGCCAACAAAGGAATGTGTCACGCTGATTAGCAAGAAAAGGGTATGTAATATTTGTGTATTCAAAGCCAGATGAGTGCATTATCCAGGTATTTGCTCTGTTTGCTCAAGGACTGACAAAAAGAAAGAAGAAGAAAAAAGGGGGGCGAGAATGCTAAGCAAACAGGGCCAGTGCAAATGGAAATGCTAGCTCTTAAAGAAAGGGTGAGATTTATCTTCTCTGAGAAGGGACAGACAGGCCAGCCATGACAAATCACATCTGAAAACACACTGGACAGTTAAATCTGTCTATCTCTCTATTTCCCTTCCCAACAGCCTTACTGCCAAGTCCTACCAAAGCTGTCCTCAAGAGATTCATTGCTTTGCTTAAGAGCAAACTCCACCCTCCATTGCTGTGCGTCTTGTTTTGTAACCAAAAAATTCAAGGTGCTGGCCCACAATAAAGGAACCATAGTGCAGTGTTTCCCAACCAGTGTGCCGTGATCGATCATCAGGTGTGCCGTGGGAAATTGGCACTCTCCCCCCTCCTAGCAGGCCCCTCACAGGTTTCCAAGAAACAAATTGAGCCTCTCCGCTTGGAAGTGGGGTTTTTTTTTTTACTATTTTACTGGATTTTCTGAGAGTTGCCTCCCCCCCTCCCCCCCAAGGAACTGTTTATAACAGCTTCATGACATCCATAGTTAACTGGAAGCAAGTTTCACTCAGAGTGAAATTTCACAAAGGTCTGGAGAACAAGCTCTATGAGGAGCGGCTTGAAGAGCTGGGCATGTTTAGCCTGAAGAAGAGAAGGCTGAGAGAAGACATGATAGCCATGTATAAATGGGTGAGAAGAAGTCATATATATGTTTTGTTCATCGAAACAGGCCCAGGTTTCACACTGAGTGTATAAATACATTAAAAAATATATTAACTATATGTATTACTGTGTTAGAGTGTCATTTTGGTTGGTGGTGTGCCCCAGGATTTTGTAAATGTAAAAAAGTGCCGCGGCTCAAAAAAAGTTGAAAAACATTGCCATAGTGGATACAGGCGAAGTCATTCAAGAAAGCTGTGAATACAGTGAAGCTAAGAAGACCTTTAAGACAGTTAAAGCAACTTCTCATCAGAGCACTTTACTGCTGGATTGTTTTGATTTCTTATACCTTTCTAACTAGAGTAGGCATGGGCAAACTTTGGCCCTCCCGGTGTTTTGGAGTTCAACTCCCACAATTCCTTAGTGAGTAGGCTGTTAGAAATTGTACGAGTTGGAGTCCAAAACACATTGGAAGGCCACAGTTTGCCTATGCCTGAACTAAAAAAACTACAAGAATTTCAATTTTTAAAAAAAAGATAAATAGGATGTTTTCATTTTAATTCATTTTTGGCAGAGCTGAATATAAATATGCAGAAGGACTGATTGCGCCAAAAAGCGTATAGGTTAATATGTATTGTTTTATCTTGATTCTGGGCCAAAGCATTAGAAAACTCACTTATTGATGAAAACATTTACAAAATAATGTGCTTGTATGTGCATGTGAAAGGTACTGCACATTTCATATATAATAAACTCATCTGTATCCCATTAGAGGGAATAAATGAAGGATTACACTATGTAACACAATTTTTGTTCCTGGGTTATAAATGTCATTTCCTAATTATTCTATCATAGAAACATGGAAAATGTTTATTAAATTGCCAAAAGTTTGTTTTTGCAGGACACCCTGTAGCACATTTTTCTATGGTTTTTCAATGAATATCTCATAGAGTCCCAACTACTTCAACATACTTTATGGCAGCCATAAAAATGAAGTTTCTGGAGTATAACAGCTACTGTCAAGTACTGCACAATTAAACAGGATATAACACTTTCAAACCAGAAACAGAAAAAAATTCAAAGTTTGTTACATAGGGTTATTCATTTACCTACCATTGAGCCACAATTATTACATAGGAAAAACTGTGGTTGAATGAAGCTTAAACATCTTCAACCATGAAGCCCCCAGTGGCACAGTGGATTAAACCCTTGTGCCAGCAGGACTGAAGGCTGACCGGTCATAGGTTTGAATCCTGGGAGAATGAGGATGAGCTCCCCCTGTCAGCTCCAGCTCTCCATGCGGGGACATGAGAGAAGCTTCCCACAAGGATGGTAAAAACATCCGGGCATCCCCTGGACAACGGCCTTGCAGACGGCCAATTCTCTCACACCAGAAGCGACTTGCAATTTCTCAAGTCGCTCCTGACACAAAAAAACTTTCAACCATTTGCAACCGATGCAACGTCTCTGTTTGTCAGTCCTGAAGATTTCACAGTAGACCATGAGATTTTACTATTGCAACACATTAGTATTTCTACTCTTCTGGAATTTGACCCTCATTGCTTGTGTAAGATAGTGCTTTCTAGAAATAAAACCACTAGAAAAGTTTGATATCTGGGAATGAAGGCACCAGGGATGAAATCAGGCCCACCTTTTATTTTCAACCCTTTTACACTTGCAAGTGTTTGGGGTACACACAGTGAAGATTGCCTGAACATGTGCATGGGGGGGATTTGGGGGGAATAGTGGGAGCTGAAAATATGAGGACTAGGGTTTTTATGTCACAGGCCTAAACAGGGAAATGGGATCCTATTTACAGAACAACAAAGATGTAATAACAGACAAAAGGGGGACTCCGCTAACGTCTTAATATGTGGCCTCTGAGCTCCTTCTGGATGACACTCAAAGAAAAACAGGGAACTCCCCTAGAAACGGTCCTGAGAGAAATATTACCAAAGGAACCGGAGATAACAAAAGTCCTATGGATATATTAACATTTGAGATGACATGCGTACCTGACACCTGCTGATTCCCTTCTCCAGCCCCAGAAATCCCATCCCAAACAATCCCATCCCACAAATGGAGTCATTTTGTGTGTGTCGGGAGCGATTTGAGAAATTGTAAGTTGCTTCTGGTGTGGCAGAATTGGCCATCTGCCCAGGGGACGCCCAGATGTTTTGATGTTTTTTGTTTTTTTTAAAATAGATTTTTATTAAGCTTTTCCATTTTTACAACATGAGGGGGGAGAGGGTAACAATCGGGAAAGGTAGTTAGGTGGGGGGAGGAGGGAGTGATGTGGTTTGCCTGGGTAATGGGATAGGTGAGGGATGGACAAAGGGTAGGTATAAAATCTGACTTCCCAAGAGTGGTATGAGATTATTGCTTTCCTTATATAAATAAAGGGTATTTCAAAAAAAATCAAAATAGTTTCATTAAGTCCGCTGTTAAAGTTACGAGCTTATACATATGTGTATATCTCCTTCTTATATATCATTTCAGTCTATAGTGAATTTTGAATTCTTTTTTTGTATATATATTTTGAAACCCGTCCAGTCCGTCATTTTCTTCTTATTGGTCAGTTTCTGGTTCAGCAAGTCCATCTGGATCATGTCGAGCACCTTTAGTGTCCACTCCTCCATGTCTGGGGCTGTGTTCTTTTTCCAGTGTCTTGCTAGAGTGATCCGGCTACATGCACTCAATATGAAGATTTTTTTCTTGATTTTTATTGAGGGCGGGGTTAGAGAGTCCCAATAGATAATTTTGAGGGACTATCCAGAATCTTCTTTTAGTATTTCTTGCATTGCTTTATGGATGTTTTTTCCAATATTTGGCTACTTTTCAACACCTCCACCATTGATGTATATAAGTGCCTGGCTCACTGTCACATTTCCAACATGTATTGGAGGTTTTTTTGTTATATTTAGCCAGTTTTGTTGGGTATAGATGCCATCTAAATTGCATCTTGAACCAATTTTCTGCGATTTCTGTGGTTGGGGTGTATTTTAATTTTTCTAGCCAAATTTCCTCCCATTGGTGAAATAGGATTGAGTGACCTAGGTCACAGGCCCATTTAGCATGGCAGTTTTTAACTTGTTCATCCTCTGTGTCCCATCTAAGGAGTTGTTTTACCATCTTTGTGGGGGGCTTCTCTCATTCCATGTATAGGGAGCTGGAGCTGACAGAGGGAGCTCATCCGCACTTTCCCTGGATAACAACCTCCGACCTGTCGGTCTTCAGTCCTGCTGGCATAAAGGTTTAACCCATTGCGCCATTGTGGGTTCCAAATGGGGTCATAATCTACCCTAATCTGAAGCAAACACATTTAGAGTGACTAGGAATACATTAAATACTCGCAAGTAAGTGAATTCCTGGTTGATACTATGAAATCCAAGAAAACAAATCTGAAAAATATCCCAAGTTCTCTGAAGACATTTTAGATTTTAGAACTTCGATATGTTTAGTCTGTGGATGTCAATGCACTTTAAACATTCAGATCATTCTACAGACGAACTACATAAACGGCACTGATGAAACTATGTAACAAAATTTGAAAAAAATCAAATTCTGTTCCTGGTTTGAAAGTACAGTGCTCCCTTGCTACTTCGCGGTTCACTTATTGCAGACTTGCTGTTTCGCGGATTTCAAAAAATATTAATTTAAAATATATATCATGGTATTTTCGCTGTTTTGTGGGGTTTTGCTGCTGCTGCTCTCCAAGGCCCTTTCCCTCCTCAGTCCTAGAAATCTAGAAAGTAGATCAACACCACACATGCTCAAAACTTGATGCTTTATAGCTGGACAATCCACTCAAAACCACTCCGTGAGATTAATTACATGAATAGTGTTTGGCCCATTCTCACATATAAAGAGGCATGTAATAAGAAGACAAATTAGAAAGGGCAAATATATGTGCAGATCAGAGCACACATGTATCTGATCAACCCCTTCATCTATGGCAGTGGTTTCCAAACTTTTTTGGCCTACTGTCCCCTTTTCAGAAAAAAAATTACTCACTGCCCCCTAGAAATTATTTTTTAAAAAATGTAATAGCAATTAAACAGAAAGATATATGTATTAATGCAGTGGTTCTCAACCTTTCTAATGCTGTGAGCCCTAAATAAGGTTCCTTATGTTGTGGTGACCCCCAACCATATTTTCGTTGCTACTTCATAAATAATTTTGCTACTCCTATGAATTCTAATGCAAATATCTAATATGCAGGATGTATTTTCATTGTTACAAATTGAACATAATTAAAGCATAGTGATTAATCACAAAAACAATATGTTTGGGGGAGTATGGACATTGGATTATGGGATTAGCAGTACCTTCAATCGATTCAGCTCTGACTTCCACAGACCACTGAGACCCCCATAAATTACAGAACTGGACCAAACTTGGCACAGAGAACCCACATGGCCAACAGAAAATACTGGATGAGTTTGGGATGAATTGGCAGTGATTTAGGGGACATGTAGTTCACCTACATTTGGAGAGCAGTATGAACCCAAACAACTATGGATTTGGATGAAATTTGGTACAAATATTCAATATGCCCAAATTTGAACACTGGTGGAGTTTTGAGAAAATAGCCCTTCTCATTTGGGAGTTGTGGTTGCTGGGATTTATAGTTCACCTACAATCAAAGAGCATTTTGAACTCCACCAACAATGGAATTGAGCCAAACTTGGCACACAGAACCCCCAATCATTTACCACCCCTTAAAGGGGTTCACCACCCTCCAAATTCCCCTGAGCCTCCCGCCGCCCCCTTGAATTGCCTCACCGCCCACTAGGGGGTGGTACCACCCACTTTGAGAATCAGTGCTCTATGGCTTACATTATAGCTTGGGCCTAATGTGCAATGTGGGAGTGTTATGTACTACTGTAAATGCATACTGCCAATGAACCAGAAACATGTAGTTTCTCTGTCTTCTCCCAAAGTCAGGCTTTAGGTCTGTTATATATTTCTGGGGCCAAAAAGGGGGAAACAGGAACATATAGTTTGGGGACTAGCCTCCCATTTAAGCTGACTACAAAGGCTGCAGGTACATACAAAAGAAGTGGCAAATCTGAAGCCAAAGGGGTCTCTAAAAGTAGAACAGGGCATAGGGTTACAACCTGTGTTGGACGGGGTTACACTCCCCCTTAAGACGCAGGTTCGCAGCATGGGAGTGATCCTGGATTCATCGCTGAGCCTGGAGCCCCAGGTCTCAGCGGTGGCCGGGGGAGCTTTTGCACAGTTAAGACTCGTGTGCCAGTTGCGCCGTACCTTGGGAAGTCTGATCTGGCTATGGTCGCCCACGCTCTGGTCACATCCCGAATAGATTACTGCAACGCGCTCACGTGGGGCTGCCTTTGAAGACAGTTCGAAATTACAACTAGTCCAACGGGCGGCAGCCAGACTACTAACAGGGCTACATACAGGGAGCATACCACCCCCCCTGTTGTGTCAGCTCCACTGGCTGCCGGTCCAATTCCGGGCTCAATTCAAAGTGCTGGTGTTGACCTTTAAAGCTCTATACGGCTCTGGCCCAGCTTACTTGTCTGAATGCATCTGCCGCTACGTCCCACCTCGTACTTTAAGATCATCCGGGGAGGCCCTGCTCTCGCTCCCGCCGGCTTCCCAGGTGCGGCTGGTGGGGACGAGGGAGAGGGCCTTCTCGGTGGTGGCTCCCCATCTGTGGAATGCGCTCCCTAGTGACATACGATCAATTCCATCCCTCCTGACATTCAGGAAAAAAGTGAAAGCCTGGATGTGGAACCAGGCATTCGCATAGTAGCACAGGACAGCACTTTAGTAGTTTTAATGGAAAGTTGGTGAATAGGGCTCAATGCTTTTATGGATGGAACACTGTTTTTAACATAGGTGAATGCATAGGATGTGTGAACATAATTATATTTTAATGTATTTTAGAGTCAAATGCTGGAGGGTTTTATATTGTGTTTTATACTGCAATGGTGATGAAGGCATCAAATGATGCCTTTTGGAAGCCGCTCTGAGTCCCCCCTCGGGGGTTGAGAAGAGCGGGGTAAAATGCCATAAATAATAAATAAATAATAAAAGTATCATGCTTGCACATCCAGGGCATGCCTCCAGAAAAGATTTATCTTAAGACCTCTTAGAAGTAAAATTCTGTAACACCTTCCAGAGTTCACAAGTCTTCCCTTAAGGTTATGTACATCACTGTGTTTAACATGAGCTCATACGTCTAGCCCTCAGCACATAATATGGGCTGTAACTGACTCCAACAAATCTTCTGGTGTTTACATGGGGGTAGACACAAGAATGACAGTAAATGCCATCATAGGAGAAGGAAAACTCTAAATTCAAACCCGGGCAGATGGTGCTCGTCTAACCCTGTAAGGTCAACCATCTAGAAAAGGAAACTCAAATCAAACCTACAACCTGAGGACCTCGCTGCCACCGTCCCAGCTTACTAGGCCCCAGCGGGTGAACCTTTGGTTTAAAGGGTGAGGCCAGTTCTGTGCACGCTGCGCTCGACCAGAAAAATCCATTGCACAGGCTCGAAGGACACATTCAACCTCTTTAGTCATCAACGTTCTTGTAAAAAGCGTGGGATGAGTCCTTCCTAAGAATCTTCGTTTGCGAAGTAATGCCAGAGGAGAGAGAGGCATTTGTTATATTTATTTATATTTGGCATACTTTTTCAATGTAAGGAGCAAACCTTGAATAATACAGAGCCTTTTCCACAGCCTCTTGTTGTCTTTACTAAAATGGTCCACTGTTTGGTTATTTTGCATTGGGAAACTCCTTTCTTGAATCAAAAATCCATTTAATGTTGTATCTTATTTAGCCCTGAGAAGACCTAAGAGTGGAAGGAAACTTGCGAGGCATGCCTGATTCATTCCAGTTATTTTATTGAAAATAAAGAGAAGAGTAATGGTTACTCATGCAGCACCCTTTTTTTACCTGCTTGTAGAAATGTCCTCAAATGGGTACAGGATCTCGCCATTATTACAGATCTCGCAGATGAATCCCTTTTGACTGCAAAGGCTGCAGCTATATACATGAGAAGTGGCAAATTTGATGACCTTCCCAAGGAAAGGGGCCAGCTTTCCTTCAATAACCTGCAAAATGATGGAAAGGGGTATCATACAAAGAATACAAAGAATTTGCTACAGAATTGAGCGTGGACATGGGTACAGTGTATCCCATCTCCATGGAGGATACAATCCTGGACTTACCTTGGAAACAGGAAACCATGGATAGTAGCAAACCTAATTGAAATGAACAACCTCTGCCAGAAGTTATGACAGAGTTGTGTTGGAGGAATTTTATATACTACAGAATTGCCTGGAAATATTTTGTCAGATGCAGGAAGGGTGAAACCATGGTACTTGTTCCGCCAGTATGAAGGCTGTGTTGTATATATTATTAAATGAGTGAGATAATTATTACAGCCATTTAAAGTAACTCAATGCAATTTTAACAGTTTTAGGGGCAGGAAAGGGAGAAATATTTAACAAGCAGAAATACAAAGTAAACTAGAAAAATTTCATTCTGATTTCTCATTGGAGATGCTTAGCACCTGGATAAAGGCTGGATCATGGAATTCAGAGATGGATTGCACAAAGGTCTAACAATGGCACAGATAATTTGATAAATTTTTTAAAGCATTTTAGTTACTGTAACTGTTTTACTTCACAGATTAAACAAATGTGGGGTCCCCCCCCCCCCAATTATTCATAAGAATGGCTGCAGAAAACATTTCACATGCATTATTCCATAGAAGCTGGTTAATGTTTCAGTTGATGGAATATTTTCCTAACTTACTTAATGTATACATTACAGCAACGTTTAATTACTACACTGTGTAACACGATTTTTCTTCCTGGGTTATAAATGACATTTCCTAATTGCTTCTATGGTAAGAACATTGAAAAAGTTTATTAAACCACCAAAACTTTGTTTTTGTGGGAAATGCTGCAGCACATTTCGCTATAGTTTTTCAATGACTATATCGAGTCTCAACCAATTCAACATTGTTTGTCGCAGCCACAAAAACAAAGGAGCATAACAACTACTTTCAAAGGAAGTACTGCACAATTAAACAGGTAATAACACTTTCAAACCAGGAACATAATTCTTTTCAAATTTTGTTATATAGCCACACCTTTGAGATTTCAAACATCCAGATAAACAATGTAAGTGCTGTTGTAAAATGTAGACATCATTTTTTTTCCAAAAATGACTGACAGGTTGATTAAGATGAGATTGGCCCTTGCCTCTCTTTGAGTGTGAGAGAGTGTGACCTTGCCCAGAGTCAGCGAGTTAAGTATTTAAGACCAAGCAAGGATTTACATTCTGGTCTCCTGGAGTCCTAGTCCAACAATAAAAAAAGCACTATAGCATTCTAGTGATAATTTTTTTTAAAATCATTAACTTAAAGGAACCAATTCTGATAAAGTTTTTTAAAATCATTAATGCAATGGTAAAGTATTTTGTTCCAAGTCCAATTCTGTAGCCCCTTGAGCTTTTAAATAAAAAAGTTCATTTTAATGTTAGTCTCGTGATACTCCTGTTGCCGAAATCTTGGCTAAACAAATATCCTGCCTGTCCCAAATATGCAATGGTAGTAGTATTTTGTTCCAAGTCCTATACTATCTTACACTTCAAAAGTTCGCTAACATACATGACAATTAAATACTGTATTTACTCAAATCAAATGATCACCTTTTTTTTTTGACTAAATTACCTTCTCAAAATTAGGGTGCACATTAGATTAGCATAATATGGTAAATACTTTTTCAGTTTCAGAGTTTTGAAAATTGGAGTACGCATAAGATTCAGTGGCGCATTAGGCTCGAGTAAATACGGTAATAGACTTAGCTGATGTGCCAAACTTTCTCATTCTTTTCCCCATCTCATCCAATCTCTACCAACCTGCCCTGATAGAAGTGCAGGAGAACCTGAAAGTTTGAACACTTCTTTGGGACAGTGGTTGATCTTACTACAGGTATTGCCCAGCTGTGCTACTTGTATTTCTTGTGTTCAACTTGTCCTTGATGAATAAGCCCTACAACAAAGCGGAGAAATTCCATAGGAATGTGTACTTTGGGTGTACTACATTTCGCCCTCCACACCACAATCTAAAACACTGCACAGATGTGGAATGGAAAAATATAGGCAGGAAAGGAAGTTCATGGGAATTGCTTGGGCTGCTGCCATGGAAAGGACTTGCCAAAAGCCTTTCCTTCTTGTAAGAGCATCTGCGGATGCACAGGAAGCCGAAATGTTATTGCTAGCTGGGCAGATTGGACATCTGTTTGTACTGTAGGGGAAGGTGAAGTTCTCAGTGTTCTGCTATATAGGAAGATCCCCTCATGCTGGACGTTAAAACAATTCAGAAAGGTCACTACGCAAAGTGGGCTCAAAGCCAGTACTTTGCTACCGTTGTAAGAAGCAATACTGTGAGCAGCTTTTTTTAAAAAAAATGTCTTCCTTAATTAATTCTGGTAATGTCAAAAGTCTGAACTAGTGAAGGGGAAATGATGCTAAAAAGGGGAAACATAAGAAAAAGTAGATATGTGAGTGATAGGACATACAGTTGCAGATTAATATAAACAAATGTTTGAACTAAGAAGCGTTGAACTACCGTATGTGTCAAGAACATTAAATCGCTCAGGTTGAAATAGGCAAAGAGACTACGTTGAAGATCATAATTTATTACTTCCACTTTAAACTCTGCTTTTTCTGTATTCGTGGAAATGAACTCATGGAAATGTACATAGCTCTCCTCCTTCCCATTTTCCTCTCAACAACTCGGTGACATAGGTCAGGCAGGAGAAAAGTAACTGACCCAAATATGTTTCAAAGCTCAGCAACCCTAGATTTCCCAGGTTCCAGGTCCAATACTCAACTCTACCACTGGCCTTTAAAGAAAACATCAAAATAACAACAGGTTGATGTTCCCACAAACATCCAATGTTTACATATTTGGTCAAGAAGACAATATTGAAAGTTTTGTGGGGTTTGGGTTCATATGGAAGGAACCCATCAAGAGGGGAAATAAGTTTATGCATGTGACTGCACCAGCACTGAGTACATAAAATGATGACTTCCTATAAAGGGGGCGGGGGTGCTCATCAGGGAATGAAAGGTTCAACCAATGGACTTTTGTAGACATTATATATAGGGGGGAGCACAGCTAAGGGTTGCTTCCTACATGCTTTTACTGTTTCAGAATGATTCACTCATGGTGGGGTTGGAAAGATAAGCAATAAGCACCTATCATTTAATGGTAAGTAAGTTTTATTACTCTAGCTGGTCAAAAATACAAGTTACAAATGACTCAGAGTTAAGAACGGGGGTGAAACAACAGGATATTGAGAGGTAATCTACTCCTAGGAAGGGAAATTCACTCCTGAAGGAGTTATCGGGAATGTGGCGCAGCTGGCTGGGTGTCAGCTGCATAAGATCTCTTCTGACCAGAAGGTCATGAGTTCATGAGTTCGAGGCCTGCCCGGGTCGAGGTGGGCTCTTGACCTTTGTGTAGCCTGTTGTCGACCTTTGCAACCCGAAAGACAGTTGCATCTGTCAAGTAGGACATTAAAGTACCACTTAGTGGGGAGGCTAAATTTAACTGATTTACGAGGCCATAAAAAAGACCTCCAGGAAAAACGCTGAGAGATGAAGGAGTGTGACAGCTCCCCCTGGTGGCCAGATGTTAAATTGCCTGTGTCTGTTTTGTGTGTTTGTGTGTCTAAATGTAATGTGTACATTGTAATCCGCCCTGAGTCCCCTGCGGGGTGAGAAGGGCGAACTATACATGAAGTAAAAATAATAAATAAATAAATAAATTATCATGGGGAAACGGCATCTCCACTGAAGTTTTATCACCAATCTTTGCTTCCACAACAAGCCACAATTTTCAAAATCCAATGATCACAGGGAGGGAAAGTGAGGTGAAATCTTCTACACAGACAGCAAAACAAACACCACAAGGGTACTCACCCTTCCCTATGCTAGCCAAAGCTAAATATAAATAACAACAACAGTAATTTTATTTCTTACCTGCCTCTCCTCACGGCTCGAGGCGGGATAAACACACACACACACACACACAGTTCCCTCACTACTTTGTGGTTCACATTTAACGGACTCGCTGTTTTGCGGATTAAAAAAAATTAATTTAAAATAAATATGTTTTTTTCATTGTTTTGTGGGTTTTTGCCGCCGCCACTCCCCGAGGCGCTTTCCCTCCATAGTCCTCCCTCCCTTTCTCCAGCCTTGAAGGGCCGTTCCTTCCTTTCCTTCACTTTATTTTAAGTGTTTAAAGACTTAAAATAGTGTATACCTGCTAAAATAATTTATAAATATTGAAATAAATAGAGCATCCCTACTTCACAGATTTTCGCTTATCGCGGGAGGTCCTGGAATATAATCCCAGCAATAAGTGAGGGAACACTGTATATATAAGATAAAGGTAAAGGTTGCCCCCTGACATTAAGTCCAATCCTGTATGACTCTGGGGGTTGGTGCTCATCTCCATTTCTAAGCCGAACAGCCGACTCTGTCCTTAGACACCTCCAAGGTTATGTGGCCTGCATGACTGCATGGAGCGCCATTAGCTTCCTGCCAGAGTGGTACCTATTTATCTACTCACATTTGCATGCTTTCAAACTGCTAGGTTGGCAGAAGTTATATACATACATATACATGTGTGTGTGTGTGTGTGTGTGGTTGGAGTTACACTTTAAAATGTACCTATTCCAACTTACATATAAATTCAACTTAAAGACACACACCCACAGAACCTATCTTATTTGTAACTTGGGTACTGCTGGTATGTATTTTATAGATGCCAATTTCAATAAATTTTATTTATGGAAATATGGTTAGCTTATGTCAGTGCATATGACAAGCCCTTATTCATTGTATTCTCTTTCCTCCCCTGTTCTCTTTCCTATTTTTGTCTTTCCTTTAGAAATACAATAAAGAAGTAAGAAAAGGAAAAATGCAGGGGGTGGCTTTTGGTTCTGCAGTCAAATCAGAGCATGCAAACAGGCTTGTCAGCTTCACCAGGACTTCCAGTGTGGCATATGGGTGCACAGAACAATCCACTGCAAAACTGGAATACACCCAGAAGATTCAGGATGGTCTGGCTGAAATGATTCAATTCAGAGGTGGGCTTGCCCTGGAGCTCAAAGGACCTCCCCAGCCAATTGTCAGCAACTCCACAACTCCAGAGGACAAAGTAGTGATGATGGAAAGTGAGGCTAATGCATCTAGTATGTTAGGGATGGTGTTAGTGGTACTAGATGTACTGGAATCCTTGAACCAACATATTTAAGCCACTTGTAGGATTTTCTCAGCCAAGAAGAAAAGGCTTCTTAAACATTTTCCACTCACCATCTCTTTCTACTCAAGATAGTTCTATGTGCCCCCAGGTATATACCGGGCACAATTCAAAGTGCTGGCTTTAGCCTTTAAAGCCCTAAACGGTTCGGGTCCAACTTTCCTGTCCGAATTCATCTCTCCCTATGAACCATCGAGATGTCTAAGATCATCTGGAGAGGCCCTGATCTCGGTCCCGCCTTCTTCGCAGGCGCGACTGGCAGGGACAAGAGACAAGGCCTTTTCAGTGGTGGCTCCTTGACTTTGGAACGCCCTCCCTAGAGACATCAGATCGGCCCCCTCCCTCCTGACATTTCGCAAGAAAGTCAAGACCTGACTGTTTGAGCAGGCATTTGCTGATGAAATGTAATGGTTTAATTAAATATATGGAATGATGACGATGTGACGGAAACTGATTTCAACATGACGCTGAGATTGCAATTGTATGTTTTTAATTGTTAATTTGTTGTTATATGGTTTGGGTTTTTTTTGTTTGTTTGCTTGTGTTGTATTGAGGGCAGAGACTGCCTTGTGTAAATCGTCCCGAGTCGCCTTCGGGCTGAGAGGGGCGGTATAGAAACGTGACAAATAAATAAATAAATAAAATAAGTATAAAAATTAAACATTCACTGAAACTAAACCCAATGCCTCCTACTCCTTCATTTTGCCCACCTCTGAGCTGTGGATTAAAGAACCAACCAATCTATTGAGGATGATACATTGGTAACATTACCTTCATGAGTTTACAAAACAGCACATGGGGAGAATTTTAAATTTTCAATGTTTTACATGGAAAGGAGGAACTGAAATATACAAAACAAAGACATGGAAAATACCTCTACAATAGATAATTACAGACTGCAAGTCAAAATACTGTTACCAGGGAGGTTGCCCGACGGAGCTCAATATAAGCTATTTGTCATAGAATCATAGAGTTGGAAGAGACCTTGTGGGCCATCCAGGCCAACCCCCTGCCAAGAAGCAGGAAAATTGCATTCAAAGTACCCCTGACAGATGGCCATTCAGCCTCTGTTTAAAAGCTTCCAAAGAAGGAGCCTCCACCACATACTGGGGCAGAGAGTTCCACTGCTGAACTTCTCTCACAGTCAGGAAGTTCTTCCTAATGCTCAGGTGGAATCTCCTTTCCTAGAGTTTGAAGTCCTTGTTCCGTGTCCTAGTCTCCAGGGCAGCAGAAAACAAGCCTGCTCCCTCCTCCCTATGACTTCCCCTCACATATTGATAAATGGCTATCATGTCTCCTCGCTGCCTTCTCTTCTGCAAGGTAAACATGCCCAGCTCTATTGCATTGGCGTCCTTAAGACGGAACTGTTCAAGAGACAGTGGTTGTAATCTTATAACCACTCATTTTGGGAGAAGAGACTTGCTTCTGAGTAGACATGTATAAAGTTGCACCATGAATATTATGGATATCAATTTGCAATACAGTATTTAACATGTGTCATATGCTGTGATCATTTTAAGATTAATAAACAACTTTTCTTGCACGATTTGAAACCCAAATGTATAAGTATACTGTAGGATTGACTTGCCTCCCTGCTCGCAAAATGAATTGAAATTAACTGGGCAGACCTCTGTAAAGGAGAGGTAGGATTTGTTGCTCAAAAACACTTGTAACTATAAAGCCTGTTTACAGAAACAGTGTCTTGAGGGAGAAAAATGAGAACAAATGGGCTCTTTAGTAAAAGGCCTTAAGGAAGCCTTGTTGAAAGCTGTACAATGCAAAGAACGTTATCTCTGGATTTTCGCAATATGTGAGGCATACGCCTAATATAGTCAAAGTACAACTAGAGAGAGCTAAATCAATAGATGGCAAAAACTTCAGAGGGGGTGGACTGCCATAGAAAGGAAAGGTTTGGCCAGTGTTTTCCAAACATGGCTGCCATCGGGTGTGTCCTGCAGAAATAATTTCATCAGGTCCAAGAGCCAGTCTCTTGCCTAGGGACTACACAATCTGCCCAAAATAGAAGTCTGCCCACTGCAGTATAGCAGATTGTTGTAGTCCTACTACAAGCAGAGGTCTTTCTCACACAACTATGGACAGAAATGCATTTCAAATAAGCCTCCATAATATCAGTACTCACGAAGTGCCTATCATCCTTGTTGAAGAGTCCACGACATGCGAGTGCAGAGAAGAGCAAACCACAGACCACCTACTGCAATGCAACCTGAGCCCTGGCACATGCACAAGGAGGACCTTCTCACAATGACACAAGAGGCACTCCTAGTAGCCAGCTTCTGGTCAAAGGACATTTAGCATAATGCCAAGTTTGTGTTTTTAAATACATTATAACTATACCCTCAATTCGCTTGTGACACAATAAATAAATAAATATCCTTGTTGAAATAATCACAAAGGAAACACATTTGATTGCCATAAGTGAGGAAGAGGTTCCCGGTACCAAGAGCTCTAAATGAGCACCAATTTTTTGGAAAGCTACTCCGAGTTGTAGCATGCAGATAACTTCAACTGTGCACAGCATCTCCACACCAAAGATGGGTATGACTGAAATCCTGGCATCTATGAACAGAAGGAGAGAGTAACTGTCTCTCACAGTGCCATCTGAGAGCTGATGTGGAAATCAGTTTTCAAAAATCAGGTTCTCATTGTGTAGAGCAGTGTTTCCCAACCTTTTTTGAGCCGCGCACACTTTTAACATTAAAAAAATCCGGGGCACACCACCAACTAAAATGACACAAAATGACACTCTAACACAGTAAAGAACGGCTGGGGATGGTGGCCTGCTGGGAGCAGCTGCTGGGGTGCCAAAGCTGGGGAGGGGCGGATGCAGGTCGCGCCATGCCCCGCCCCTCCCCCGGCTTCAGCTCTCCCAGCAGCTTCTCCAGCCTTGAGGGGCAATGCCAAGCCAGGGTGGCAGAGCCAGCACAATGCTGGCTTGGCACTGCCCCCCTCAAGGCTGGAGCAGCTGCTGGGAGTGCCGAAGCCAGGGGAGAGGGCGAAGCCAGGCCGCGCCATGCCCCGCCCCCTCCCCGGCTTCAGCTCTCCCACAGAGGAGCAGCATGAGTGGTGGACGGGCTTCAGTGGGTGGGGCTCCTCCTCCGCACGGTTTCAGCGAGCAAGGGGCGGGAGTCATGGCAGATTGGAGGCTGGCTGGGGAAACGGCCGAAGGAGGCGGCGCCCCAGCCCCTTCTTGGTCTTCGCCACCGCCCGGCCCTTCCTCCCCCTCCCCCAAGCAGCAGGAGTTCGGCAGGAGGAGGGGGGAAAGAAAGGGGGGCAGAGAACTTTTCTCGCGGCACAGCAGGAGGTCCATCACGGCACACTAGTGTGCCGCGTCACAGTGGTTGAGAAACACTGGTGTAGAGTCATGGCTACACAGAAATACGTCTCAAATGACATGGATTCAGCTGGCTTTTTTTGCTTGGGGTCATGGTTACACAGAAGCACATCACGTGAGATGGATTTCAGCTGGCTTTTGCTTTAGACAAGTGACAAGGCAACAACGCAAAAATATCTAGTGTGTTCCGGCCAAGGTTTAACCCTAGCCATTGAAGGGATGTTCCATCAACAAACATCCCCCTCTCCCCTTTCCTGCCCCATATCTGCATAGAACTTATTGAAAATTACAGAAGCTTTAAGAAAATCCTTCAAAATCCAGGCAATCCAAGACCTGCCATGTTAAGATAATTGTACAGACAAGACTGAAGGGAGTTAAATATCCTTGGTAGAGTATCAAGTTGCACTAATCTTTGGTTCTTTGCTTAGCACTGATTTGCAAGCTCAGAGATCTAATAGTCTTTACTAATGATTTCACTTCAGGGCAACTAACCTTGAAGCAGGTATCTCCGAAGAGAAGGGAACTGTAGTTCAACAGACAGAGGTTAAGCCTGCACTTACCCTCTTTAATTTTAATGAGGCCACACTGTACTGTGGGGCATTGCAGGTTAGGGTTAATAATTGAAGCTAAAGAGGCGACGAGGCCTACATTCCAAGGCGCAACTGCTTCTGGGAAGACAGTACAAGTCTGTAAATAGCTGGTAACCCCACCCTTGTAAATCAGCATGTTAATCATTATCATCATATCGGTGATAAGGCTCGTTATAAGTCAACAGGAGGTCATAATTTCAACCGTCGATTCACGATCTGAATTATTTCCGTGAAGATAACATTTATTAAGAAACACCTCCCTGAGAAATGCCGGTGGGTTGCTTGTTAACTCCTTTTACACCATAGGAGCACTGGATCTAAGGGGAAAAGCAACACAATGGCTCTGTACAGGCATCTCCCGACACATGGGATGAAGGCTAACACTAAGCAGGAGGCAGGGATGGATATGTGACCTTGGCTTTCCATGTCTCTGGGCACAAATAGTTCTTTAAAGATTTCTGGATATTTTGTGCTAAAGAACACTACAGGCCCCTCCACACAACCCTATATCCCAGAACATCAAGGCAGAAAATCCCACAATATCTGCATTGAACT